>JAUMJK010000160.1:600000-1012766 GCA_033558105.1 Coccyzus lansbergi
GTATAAAACACCTCAGAGTAATTATTTTCTTTCAACTGATAAAACTTCGCTAGTAATCTATTTTTCCTCTGTTTACCAAGTATATCACATATTCTGTTTGAAGCAAAAATTCTTAATCCTCAGTTTACATTATATGTTTTTGCATGTTTACCAAATATTCCATTACATTGAAAAAACAGATGTTAGAGTACATCTTACTTGCTTTCAGGTGTTAGGTATATGGCCACCGTATCTCTCAATGCACAGATTTCAAGTCTTGCCTAAAGACAGAAATACAAATATTGAAATAGAGACACAATGTCCTTTCATCAAGGGAATACCGGTATCCCAAAGCTTCATCATTTTAGAGGGAAATAGTATTGCACACTGCAGTCGTAAGTGGCCTTGTTTTTTTAACAGTGTGTTTCCTGTATTTTTCGTTGCCATGTTGCTATATCAGGAGACTGCTAAAAAGAGCAAATGTTTCATGCTTTTGATTCAAGTCAAACTGTTTGCATGGTCACTATGTAGCAGTCTAAACACAATGGTTTTTCTCTCAGTAACAGTAATAAATCTTCAGTTGTGATCCACCTTTTCTGTACCATTATAGAAAGACAGACAGACACAACCTTAATTTGTCTGTTTTTTCTTTTTTATTAAATACAGTGAGCTTAACTTCTTGCAGCATGGTTTTGTCAGGGAGGAAGGAAACACGAGAGTATAAAAATCTGTCAATATACATTTTATTCTTGGTTTTCCTGTTGAATTTTTTTTTTCAGTCAGATGAGGAAGTCAAATGGTTGTGCTCTGCATCTTGTTTGTCACCTGATGCACACAAAAGCCTGAGGACTTCACTCCTGTCACTGTACTGTGTGTCTAGGCATTAATTTTCACCTATGCAAATGACGGTGGAGAATGACCTCAAAGATTAAACTGATTTCATAGATAACCTTTAATCTTTGAAAAGCAAACATTATCATCACAGAAATGGAAACACTCTGCTTATGATCAATACTTTAAGAAATGTCATTAAAATATATGAAGCGAACTTCATTTAAAATAATATTCTGTTCCTGTTCATCATAAAATTAAATCCAGTTAGCCATTATAGAAACTGATTTACATTTGGACCCAACCCATATGACAATTATCTTCCAAACCAAAACTCATAAATTTTTTATAATCCAACACAGAGGTCTACCTCCAGTTCTAATGAAAGGCTTTGGCTTTTAAGTTTTGCCCTCATCTCTCTCCTTGGTAGGAAGTCAGCTGAGATTTATGCTTTTTTAGCCCCACAACCTTCTGGCAAAAAAATACAACATAACCACCTGCCAATTTTATACTCATAAGAAATGGTTTTCTCACCACAGAATGTTTCCCCTCTTTTTGTATGGTGCTCCAAGCTGAACAGCCTTGGACTTCTGCAAGTTCTACACATAAGATTCTGGAGTCTTTCCTACATTTTAGGAGGTAGCAGCATCATGGGGAACTGTCATATTCTCAAGTACCACAGCTTAAATAAACATGGTGGAAGGGCAAACCCAACAAAACTGCGGGTCATGGGATGTGGGAATACAGATTCAGGCTTCTCTTCGGAAATAGGTATTTTTTGATCAGTCTGACCGGGCTCAGAATACTTTCACACTGCTGCTGTCTGCCAGTCAGAATTTTCTGTGTTCGGAGGAACAGAAAATGACCACGAGTGACAAATTTACAAGTAGAGACAGAAAATGCTTTCGTTATGCAAGTTCACATGGTGGGTTGTCTCAACAAACTAAAAAGACAAGGGTGGTTTTGTTGATATTCATTGATTTGGTTTTAAATAGGCAGTCGATCTTAGTCAACTATGATCTTCCTATGATAATCCTCTGTCCAATGCAATTACTACCAGCAATGGAAAAATACAGCTTGCAATTGAATAATAATTTTCCCATCATAATGCTGGAATGTTGTCATGTACGATGAAAAAATCTGTATTTGTTCTTCTTGCCTGTTACAGCTGTAGCAATCACTGACCCAAATAGAATTATTTTTTAAAAAAAAGATTTTTTTCTTAGAGTCCTTTAAAGCTAACCAAATTGCAAGTATATCTACAGTCATAAATGAAGAAGGCACTGTAATAGTATCTGTTCTACTCATGCTGTAACAAAGTGCTAATGTAGAAATAACAAAACAGACAAGTGACAAGTTTTGCAAAGACTTACAAGATCCTATCGCATCGTACTTTCAAGGTTTTAAAATCTCAAAATATCGCAAAATAGTTTTTCTTTTTTTTTCCTCCTTTTTCTTTTTATTTAATGTTTCAAACAGATATTACTATGATGATATTTATCTCACAGGTTACAGCTAATCTTCTATGCACTCAGACAGAAAGACAACACTAAAATATGAACAAATCCAAGAGCCAATATCCCAGCAAATACACTGATTATACCTTTCTGTTATTCCTGGTTTCCTACATTCAGATGTTTGTCAGTGCAAAGTATTCAGGTACCTGCAAAGCTCCATTTTTGCTGAAGAATGAAACACACTGCATCAGTCGACTCAGTTCTTCAGAGACTGCTTCTACAACCCTTGACATTATCCGAGGAACTAAATCCTTTGAGATGGTGAACACCTGATATTTATTAAATAAGAATCATGAGTACAATACCTACAGTAACAGAAACATTTTGTATGTATATTTCAATAAAAAGTACTAAACACCTTGATTGAAAGGTCTATGTTATTGCTATCAATGGACGAAAATAATTCAAAGCAACTAGCATATGAAGGATTTCTTTTGATGCTTGTCCTACACTTTCGACCAATCACCTTTGTTAATAGCAATGTCAGCTATATGATACATTATGACAACTTTCTTGTAAAGCCCAAAGGTACCCAGACTTCAAAATACATGCTCTCAGCTGATGTAAGCAGATAGTCAAGTGTTTCACAGAATCACAGAACAACCAGGTTGGAAGGGACCCATCGGATCTTCTAGTCCAACCATTCCTATCTAACACTAAACCAAGTCCCTCAATACCTCATCCACCCGTGTCTTAAACACCTCCAGGGAAGGGGAATCAACCACCTCCCTGGGCAGCCTATTCCAATGTCCAGTGACCCTTTCTGTGAAAAACCTCCTCCTAATCTCCAGCCTAAATCTACCCTGGCGGAGCTTGAGGCCATTCCCTCTTGTCCTGTCCCCTGTCACTTGGGAGAAGAGGCCAGCTCCCTCCTCTCCACAACCACCTTTCAGGTACTTGTAGAGAGTAATGAGGTCTCCTCTCAGCCTCCTCTTCTCCAGGCTAAACAACCCCAGCTCTCTCAGACGCTCCTCATAGGGTCTGTTCTCCAGCCCCTTCACCAGCCTCGTTGCTCTTCTCTGGACTTGCTCCAGAGCCTGAACATCGTTCTTGTGCTGAGGGGCCCAGAACTGGACACAATATTCAAGGAGCGGCCTCACCAGTGCTGAATACAGAGGGAGAATCACCTCCCTGGACCTGCTGGTCACACCGTTTCTGATACAAGCCAGGATGCCATTGGCCTTCTTGGCCACCTGGGCACACTGCTGGCTCATGTTCAGTCGGCTGTCGACCAACACCCCCAGGTCCCTTGTACACAGACAGCTATTTTGTAGATAGCATCTTTAATTCAGGGTTGTGTGACTGACTGACCCAATTACACATTCAACCACATTTAACTCATGTATTTTATGATTTCTTCTAGAATCCTTTATATCTGACCACTGTCAAATGGCTAGTGTCTTTACGCTCTGTGGCAGAGATAAGCCTTTGAAAGGGTTTGAGAGTATGGCAATGTAATGCATTTTTATTTAGATTCTTCCACAACTGATATTTATTAGTTCCTTGGCAAAACCATTACACTTTACTGTTTTTTTCCATGCAGCAAGACCATCTTTTTAACAGCTTATTTGTACAGTTTTTTAAAGTAGTATTCAGATCCTCCATATGAGATTTAGAATAGCATCTGCAACATAACAGCAACACAAAATTAAACACTAGATCTATAACTGAAGGAAAGCATGAAGAAACCAATCTTCCTTAAAGGGAGCTTTAAGGAAGCGAGAAATTGTTGGTGGATTTAAAAAACAAAAGCATTATTTTTTCTACCTAGAATTGGAGAAAATGCAGACCAAGAGGCTGGAATACAGCAGGAAGTGAGAGTATAGGTTAGACAGACCAAACTTGTGTCAAGACTTAAAGGTAATAATAAAGCTGCACAGGGCTGGATGAGAAGATCACACAAGGAACATAAGATAATGTGACTAGAGTGGTGCAAAAAGGAAAATGAATTACACAGAGTTTTAAAACACATGCACCCCTCCAATTTCTGCTTTAAAATTATCTAAAAAATTAAGTAGTTGTATTTTTTTTTTTGCTAGAACACCTTTGCTTTATGTGAACTTTGGATCTTATGTCTGACAAGTAAATGTAGTAATTGACAGAAGATACTCATGCACATGTCTAAAAGTAAATTAAAGATTCCTAAACAGTTTTTAGCAATTTAAGTAATCAATTTTGTATCGGGGATTCCATAAAGCTGACTATTCCAAAAGAGAAGGTAGGTACCTTAGGCTAAGTACAGTGACCACATATATGCCAGCTATCAGCTGGTATCACTGATAAATCCAGCCTGGTTTAACAGTTTTGACCCACATAAGCTGAGCGAGTGACACAGTTAGCTTATGGTAAGAAAAAAACCCGTAGTAACTATTTGGGAAGGGGCCACCTTATTCAGCAGCAAATATTGCTGAGCAATTCAACATAAATATACCAGGAACACACCCAAAAAATCTTCTACTGAGAAGAGAATATTTGTGCCCACAACCAGCATTCTTGAAGTTACTATGTAGAATCCAGGAAAAAAAAATTCTCAGTAGTGGTGAATGACCACAAAACTTGCAGTGAGAAACCCTTACTTCGATTTCAGTTAAATTAGAATTCAAAGGTAGAGAAACAATTCTTTCCACTTCAGGCCATTCTTGCTGTGCAGTTGATGCTTAAATTTTGCTGTTTCAAACTACAGAAACTTGCAGCCTTGTTAACTAAAATCTGACCCCGCTTACAGAATTTCACCAGAACACAGTGGAAATGGGAGTTTCATCTTGACATACATTTTCATAGTTCTGTAATATTTCACATCTAGAAATTTATGAGGCAACACTATTTGGGTCAAAATCAGTATCGGTCTCAATGAAGTCAGTGCACCTTTCTGCTGCAGCATTTCACCGAGTGTGCATGTTTATACGATTAGCTCCCAAATGCCTTTGACCTTTTTAAGTCAAGTACTCTCATTTTAATTTCTATTAATTTCCACTACACTGCAAAACAGTATTAAAAATTAATGTTATTGTTGGTATATATTTTTGGTATTGCTTATTCCCTCATTCAGAAGCATTTGGTAAAATTGGCAATGCTTCCATGAAAACTCCTATAAGTAAATACTGAAATGGAATAAAAAGGACTATAGAAAATTCTTGCACATTATCAAAAAAGACCAAATAACTACAGCTCTGCATGCATATTATTTTAATAATACTATTATTAATTTTCACATGCACTCCCTATTGTAAGCCATTATCTACCTACCTAAGTATTTCAAACACAATTTGTGCTGCACAGAGACTATAAAAGCTTACTGTTTTTTAACTTCCTATCCTACGTATAAGAATGACATTGCCTTTTCACTCCGAGTGGCATATACTGAACATTTCTTCCAAAGTGGAGCAAGCACAGGGTGATTTTCATATGTTGTGGAAAATAAAGTTAATCAAAGAAAGTGAGTATCATCTCTCTCTCTCCCTCTCTCTTTAATCTTGATGAAAAGGGAAGAGTTGAATTTCAGAATTTGGCTTTCCTTTTCATCAGGCAGCGGAAACAAAAAGGTGTAACAGAGTGTTACTGAGGATAAACAGGAACTGCTCATCTCCTTTGGCTGTTAACAAAGTTAGCAGTTGCCTATTTGGTCAGCTAAGCCTAACCCAAAGCACTTGTATTGACAATAAAGACACTTGAACAGAGGTACAAATTTCAGGGCTGATGAAAGCCATAATTTACCATATCGAATACACTGAAATTATTCATATGAATGTAAGCATGAAACAATCTGAAGTTTTTTCTCACCTCTGCATGCACAGCAATGATATTCACTAACGCTTCTTTCAAATAGTTTCTGACACCTGAAACAAAAACAGGATAATTACTTTCATTCTGGTATCTCAACACAGTTGTAATAATCTACTGTTCAATACTGTACTTTTTATTTTCATCCTTTCACTAGCACTTTTGCAATCAGAGGCAGAAAGAGAAAGTTCCATAGCCACACCATCAGTCTATTTCCTTTTTCAAATCAAATGGAGAAAGGCACATTTCCTTGCATCAAAAGGTTAAAAAAGCCAGCAGGTTCCTTTTTCAGTATTTTCCTTATCTGACAACACAACTTCTCCTACTTTGCAATTTAATTAAAATCTAGCATTATCAAAAAATAAGTTTTGTATGTCTTGCTAGAATATCCAAGACATAGCACAGAACAAGCACTACAGCTCAACAGCTTCTGAAGAGATCGAGAAGACAAGAGTTTTTGTTTGTACAATGGTCTTGAAGATCTGTTATTTTCTCAGCTTCTCTGGCTATAAATTATTAAAGACAGAAGTAGCAATGAATTGTTTCTCTGAAAGTGGTTTAGAAAATATTACTGAAGGTAGGTTATGTCATGCCTTAGTAGAAATTTCCTTGTAGGGAGTGTGGAGGAGTCAAATAAGCATTTTATTTACTAAGTACATGAAATATTTGTTGATTTATACTGAAAAGGAAAGTCTAAATAGAAGGACATCCAGCAGGGTATGCTTTAGTTAGGACAGGCTTTCTCCTCTGCACTGCTGCAATTCTGGAGTAACTTTCCCAGACATGCATTCAAGTTGTGTAAGATCTACAATAGGCAAATATCTAAAAATGCCTCATTTGCTTTTCTGGGCACTTCTCTTTGTAGACAAAGGCAAACTGGAAAGCATGGCTCAGAAATCAGAGTGATTAATGCTGCTGTCATAAAAATTACAAAGTGAACCTTTAATCAGTTCATCTTACTTGCTCCACCTTTCCACAGATAGCACTGATGCAGCAACTTAATCCTGCTACAAAAAACTGCTTTAAAAGGAGTTACCAGAGATCATCAAAATGAGTTGTTCTATGGGAGAACAGTCTCAGAACTACCACCTCACTTATGCTCATTTTTTTAACCACCATTCCCACAACTCACTTTAAGTTCTAAGAAGACAACACTTGTTTTTTCTTACTGAGACAAATACAGACAAACATTTTGTAAGTACAAACACCTTCACTGCCTGTGTCTACACTGTGTGGTGGGATGCAGCCTAGATGGGAGGGAGCTTTTTGGCAGTCATCATGGACCTCCTTTTGGAGGTGAGCGTGCTTGGGAGAAAGCAGAGGGAGGCATGTTTAACAGTGACTCTTATTCCCAATGTGGAGTCAGAACATAGCTGAACTCTGCACCCAGTTATGTGCATCAAGGCAGTCTCTGTTTCAGAAGTTCATAGCGAAGAGGTAAGCATCAAAGAATATTTTACTGCTCTCCATAAAAGCAGTTTTGTTTCTGAACACACAAAATAATGAAGACCTTTTTAGAAAGAATGTTCTATTTACACACTGGAAGAGATGCAAATAACTGAAAAAGGTGAAGAAAAACAAAAGCCTTTCCCTACATGTTCCAAAACCTCTCTAACTTCTCAGTCACTCTTTCCATTTGAACTAAACCAAAGAAAAGCCAAACAGCATAGCATGTTAGTTTGCAAGTTTATTATTTCTTGTTATCTTAGTGATTTTTTGCAGCAAGGAAGGAAGGGGGGGAGTAATAAAAGCAATACCAGAAATTATATGAAGCTGACTTTTTTTCTCCTCCCCTTTAACCTGCAAAACAAAGTAAGGATGCTACACATCAGTACTTGAACCACACTAAAAGATCACAGGTATATGTGGAAATGCAACACCCCCTTCCTTCTTCCTCTTCTACTGTTTTCCTTCCTTTGCTTCACTCTGCCCCAGTTTGAATCCTCTGCAGGCTTTGTATCACAGCAGACAAAATTTGTATCATGTCCCACAAGCAAATGCAACCTGGCCAAGCACTGAATGGTGGTATGCAAATCACACCAAGAAGTAGAGGATGAATTCAGGAGCTGGTTTGCAGTTAACCTCGGGGTGCAAAGTGTTGATTTTGGTCTGCTAACCTATGTGGTATTCAACTTTTGGCTGCCTACTGACCTCATCTTGTGACAGCAGGACTTCACGTGGAAAACTGTTTTACTTTTGCACATACGCCATGCAAGATTAAGACTTTGACAGTCTCCTTTTTCTACAGGTAATTGTGACTGCCAGAACATGTTCATTTGGTCAATCAAAATTTTACTTGTGAACTAAGTACAGCGTTGCTTTGCCCCAACTGACTGTTCTCTAATGAGGCACCTCACTCAAACCCTGGTATAGCTGAGGAGCCATAATCAAAGCACAGAGAGTGGGCTGCAATGTCAAACAGAGAGGACATAGAGGAGGCCAGCTGGCTGAGCTGCGAAGCAGCATTATCAAGAAGGCAAGTGAAAAGCTGAAAGAGACACCAAAGCAAGTGGGTTGTGGTTCTAAGAGAGAATCTTTACTTCTGAGCCATCCTACTTAAGCCCCTGAGGTAGTGTGACTCTTCTCATGCTTTTAGGCAACCTGGCTCAGCAAAGGCTAATTCTGTCTGTTGGTGCTAAGAGCACCCAAATGAAACAACTTTTGATGGTGCAAGTAAAATTGCCTATCAGCTATGTCTGTGGAAACCATCCATAACTTTATTTCCTGAAGAGTCAGTCACTGTGATACTGTAACCAGGTACCATTGATTTCTAAAAGTATGAAATAGTAATTTCAGTAACATTAGCACCATGTGTTAAATACCATCATCTAGTGGTACACAGCTTGGACTGAGACATAAATTATGAATTTATAAGTGAAAACTTCAGGCTGAATTGACTAAATGGAATTGAATGGAACTTACAGTAAAAATGAAGTGACAGTATCTTAACATCGTACATTGCTAGCCCATCCCAGCTGCAAGATAAAATTGGTAACTTAAACCTCAGTGAAAGGCCACAAGCAGACACATTTTATCTTACATCCTTGTACCATGTAAAAGGACAAATGATTGAACAGGCAGTTTAGAGGCGATTACTTCTTGCAGTCTCAGTAGTACTAATTAGGTGTTCCTGACCTTTCATAGCAGGTCCAGTCCTGCTATGACTGTAGGTCAGGGGACTCAGCCCAAGATCAAGTATTTCCTCAGCTTTACTGACATGTTTTGCAATTTAAGACCAGATCATTCAGTACAAACCGTTCAAAGCTATGCAGTTTAGTGATGGTCTGTGGATATGAAACTAGTTGCCTTAACTGCAGTCTCTAATAGTTTAAAAGACCTTGTCTTAGTAAGCTAAACAAACCAAAGCTAGAAAGAAGATGTTATTGCCAAAAATGCCAGTAAGTAGAACCAGACAGGGAGAGATGTGAGAACTAGCTAAACTGAAGAACAATATTAGCTCAAGAAAGAAAGGTATAAATGAATTGACTATCCATATGCTTTGGCTGGAAATCAAAAGTAACCACATAACAGGTTCGCTCTCGCTATGCTATTAAATGTGCAGTGTTGTGACAACCTTGCTGTCAGGGAGTCAGTTTTCCTACCATGAAAAGAGCATAAGTAAAAAGGGTATTTCCGCCCAGTTCTTTTTCTGATTTGTGAAGGATTTTAATTTTTGCATGTTAAGACAAAGCCAAACATGTCTGAATGTCAGGACCTGCAGGCATAGTTAATAACTATATTATATTTTAAAAATTACAATTAAACCCCATCCAATTTCTGATTTATATCACTGCTCTGTTTGCGGTAGGCTTTGTTGAAGCCAAGTATTACTTTTCAGGAGTATGATTCACTGGAAATACAAGCAGTGGCATCCTACTGTGAATTTGTTGTGAAATTCACTTAAAAATGAAAAAAATTCTGTCTAGAATAGAATTTTTGTGCAGCTTTCTCTACGACTCAGCAGCCCACACAATCACAGTTTTTGGGGCACCATGCTGCCAGTCCTATTATACAGCACTGAAAGCTAATGCACCATATAACTGTAGGTTGCAACTATTAGGCTAATAAAATGAAATATAACATTTTTCAGTCTAGAATACCTCCTACTTAGCATATTGAAGCACAAATACAATGCCTTTACATAGCTTCTGACAGAAATACGTTAAAGACAGTCTCAACAAGCCCTTGCAAATTCTCTCAGGAAAATGTTATTATTCTGTTACAGCATAAATGCATTCCACTCCTACAGTATTCTCAACACCAAGGACTATGACTTTCTAGAATTCTAGCTGTCACTAACAAAACCCCAGTACTGCTCTAAAGAAAAATCGATAGGAAGACCTAAGACATGGAGAGTTTCAGTCATCAATCATCACAATGGTTGATAGAAACTTTAGAACAGCACCTTCCAATTTTGGTCCCTCCACTGTACTTTCTACTAGTGAAACATTTAATAAGTTTATCCATTAAATTTAATCTTCACTTTACATCTTCTGTGAGTTATTTTTTTTACAAAATGAATCTGTCAAAAACTCTACATTTGCAAAGTAGTTTACAATACTGTAAAACTGTAGCAAGGACTACTGTATGAGCTATGGGAAAAGCAGAAGGGAAAAAGATTTGTGGTTCTAAGGAGTAACAGAAACTAAACTTCTAGCCTGCCAATGCAGGAGTCATTCAGGAGATCCTCAGACCACATAATGCTACTAGTTGTCCCACATGTAGCTCTCAGAGCTATGTTTCCCCCAAGTACTTAGATGACAGTATTGTACTGTGAAACCTCCAAAGTGACTGAATAAGTATACAAGAGCTGTAACTGCAATATCATATGTGTAATTTTAAGACACGAAGAAGCGCTGAAAACTTGCACACACAAATAGAGCTAAAGTTGCACACACTATAAAACCAGAAGCCAACACAAGTCTTAAAATGTTCCCAGTCCTTCTAGAGTAACTTGATAGAGAGAGAAGATATCAGCGTCAAACATTTTTACAGTTTCCGCAGACTCAAGAGTTCAAAGAATGAACTGAAGTTCAGCTAGGACAACTAAAAAACACAGGAAATTTTAACCCAGGCAACTTGGGTTTGACATAATTTTAACTCTTGTGAGACTGGAATCTTGTTTGAGATGGACAGCTAGGGGGCTAACTTCACTACTGCCTTTCACTAAACAAGCCTTTCGGATTGCCTATTGTGCAGAGAAGGGGAGGATAAAGGCACACAACTGTTTAGAAAAAGGAAGTGGTGTGAGTAGGTACCTCTGCTCATCAGCAATAAAATACATCAAACATAACAATGAGAGACTATGAAGGGTCAAAAGTAAAAAAGTTCTGAGGCAAATTCACAATCAAATAAAAATCAGGCAGGAATATTCAATGCAGCTGTTCTTCTGTGGAGAAGTCTGAGAAGCCTTCAAAAGTCTTCCACAGTAAGTTCTAGTGTGGTAGCTGTCACTCAATTCTGTCTTTAAAAAAAAAAATTCCAAACCAAAGAAAGATAAGGATTTGCAAAAGATGAGAATAAATGGCACTTTGTACACTGACCAAGCTACCAGTCCTGTTTCAAGACTGTCTTATTAGAAACCTAGGCTCTGAGGGACCAAAACAGAAATGAGTCTTGGACAGGCACAGAGCCACCAATTTAGGAAACAACAGAGAGCATTCTGGTCTCTGTAGGAGGCCAGTACTTGCATGGGCAAGCAACTGCTGGTGGTGGTAGCAATGTTTTTTAGCGCCTCTGAAAAGAGAGCACGAATTTGTTGGCCTTGAGGCTTGAACGTGACTTGGTAGAGCTAGGAAAATTGACGCCTGGGAGTCTGAAATTTCAATTTTTAAACACATGCAATTGTATGTAATATTTTTACAATTTATTGTTCTGTTTGCTAAGTTATGCCAATAACAGTCAATCAGTCAAAACTTCATTTTCCCCCCTCTGATTACTTTTTAATAAAAACTTTCCTCAAAAATAACAACGAACAGAATTTGGTGAGGCAAAGAGATTAATATTTTTCACAAGTAGTTGCACAGCACCAACACATTACTCTTCTTGCTTATTTCATTTGCTTATGCTGAGAGTGAATTTGGGAATAAGGATAATTTGGAAATAACATTCTCCATAAAGGAGAATAAATGGGAAAAAATTATTTCACCTGCTCTATTCTAAGGAAGGCATCTGTTTTAAAAATTATTTTACATATATTCTTTACAATTACATTACATCCTAATGCCAAATTTAACTGAATCAATACTAGAAATGTTTATATCCAAGTTTCAGATACGTAGTATCAAACTTTACATCAAGTCACACACAAAGAGGTTTAAACTGTATGTCAGTTAAGCTCCTGTAGCTCTTTGTTAAGTTTTTAATGTGCTATATGAAACTGCTGGAAAAAAAACCTGCACATATCTACTGCAAGCCGTTAATCAGTGCCGTGTAGTGCACATTAAAAAAGAAACTAATGAATGGTATCCACAAAGCCATGTAACTTCTTTAAACAGTCTGATTTTAACTGTTAAATTTCCTCCAGGTTCTGGTTGCACTGCAGCTGAAGCAATAGCAATATTTAACAATTGCTTTAACTACAATTAGCCTAGCATGATATCTATTGTAGTCAGGACATTTTTTCCTCCATGAAACTCATGTTACAAAAGCAGTACCATACGCTAGCAGAATACCCTGTGGGATGTAAGCCTATTATTACTATTCCAGCAGTTCTTAGAAAGGCAAATCGTGCTATGCAGTATACCAAGTGACCACTGTCCTGCTCCATGTAGCCTGCCTGGGGATTTCAAGGATAAATGGATAACTCTTGACAAGCCAAGCTGCCTGACTGCCCAACATATACCACGGAACTTCATTTTTCAATCTAACGTAGCCCATAACTTCTGACTAAAATCAAGTAACCTTTTTGTATTTTTAGTTTTTAAAAAGAGATTAAGACAGAAGGGGTGGGAGGGGGAAGAGGCACTAAAAAGTGAAACACTGTCTGAGGTCGCAGCAGGTCAGCATAGCAGGCAGCACTGTCTGCATGCAGAAGTTGCTAGAAGAATTTTATATACATATATATATATATATCTGTGCAGACACAAATTAAAATCTGTGTAACAAGGTAAGAGATCTACAGAATAGCTTTAGGCTTCCCAAACTTAGACAACTGCCTGATACCTCCAAGAGCATGACAAAGCTTATTGACTACCTTATCCCAAGAGACAAACAAGAGGCAGCAAGGACTAAATTTGAAAATTAAAATGAATACAAAAATATTTTAATTTTAGCATGCAGCATTCTAAATTAACATAACTTATAGTGGATCTTACGTGCAAAATATTTCACACTTAGGCTAAAGAAATATGAAGTATGCATAGCAAAAATATTTTATATTATGTTGGCATTGTGAAGCTATTTGGAATTAATTTATTGACTCTCTCAGAGCACTTAATTTGGATTTGAAAAAAAAATACAAGCCTTTTGGATTCAGAATTAAGTGCACAGGATGACACGGAAGTAGAGGGTGGCATCTGCTACCCATAAGGACCAAACACATGCCTGAGGCTACATGAACGGTGTTTAAATCAAGGCATTGTCCCCCAAAACTATTTAGAAATCTGACATTTTTAATCAGGGAAAATGTAACGTGACTGACAGTCTGTTTATTTCAAACATAGGAATTAATTGAAATAACTGAAATTCCATTATGAATTAAAACTTTGTATGTTTCTACAACAAAAAACCCATATTCGCCTTGTTAGAAAATGCCCTAAATTAAGTAACTTTTCTGGAAAATAATTTTAAAAGGTAACTACTATTAGCAGCTATTATAATGAGCGTAATACCTCATTTTGAAAAGTAGTGTTTTAATTTCCAAGAAGCCTATTAACCTTTCAAGACAGTCTCCTAACTGTGGAATAGACAGAAACCTCACTTGTTTGCAGACACGAGCCTTTCATAACCTACAGCACTGGTACGACTATGTCATGCTCTTTTACTGAAGTGCCCCCACCCACACAGTGATATCATCTAACCTGACACTCTGCAGATGTTTAAAAAAAAAAAAGTACATAAAAAGCGCAGAGATGTGACTTGGAATTTCCCCATGGACATAAAGTAGCTCACCTCTAATCTTCATAACAGCAAACAGGTTTCTCCCTTCAAATTTGGTTGATAGGAAATCAGCTTCAAATATCGGTACTACCAGTGGCCTGCTTTCTAAATTAAGGTGGCTAGAAAAACTTGTTTGTTTCTTTCTAATTACTAAAAATGTTATTTGTAATCACACTTTGTCGTCTGCCCTGAACAAAAACATTTTTATGAAACTGTCAGATATTTGGCAGTAGTTCTAAAAATAGAACAACTCCACCAGGTCATAACTTTTGCCACCACTTAAACGGCTTTATTAATTATATTCCCTCCCTCCTCATAAATAATTTTCAATTTGATTTTAAAAAAGTTAATACTTAGTAACTGTCAAAACCCAAATAACGACCAATACAAAGAATGACTTTCATTTAGTTACTGCATTTGCTCTGCCCAAAGAAACATGGACACCACCTCTTAGAGAACTACATGGACATCATCATGTTCAGTAAATTCCTTACATTACAGTAACATCTATGCAGTATGAGTAATAACACTATTTTTACTATATCCAAACACGACTACATATATTTTAAAAAATACGTGCATGGTATAGTAATAGATACAGCCCTATAGAGTAGAAAGGGTTGGAGAAAAGTAATTACTTAAAAACAGTCTAGAACCAAAGATACATTTACAGTGCTCACAGAGTTTTATGGATTCATATAACACCTGAGCCAATTAAATGTCATACAACTGCTGATATGTTATTGTAGCAGAAAAAAAAATTAGAAACAATGACTCCAGAAGCCCGTTTGAACATAACAAAGAGCGTAAAATTTTTCACTAGGCCACTTCCTGCTATTGCTGGAAACATTCCCTCCTTTAAACGGAGATGGATTTCAAGGTACTGTAGTGTTGTTTTGAGAGTACATTCAGAAGAAAATGTGAACGTGTAGGCAAACTGGAAACTGTCTGGAGAGATTACCCACTTATTTAACCACATTTCCTGTTTTTTAACCCATTTGTCCTAAGTCAGTCCTTAAACTACTGACAAAAATAGATACAAGTGTGTTATAAATAGCTCATTAGCAGGTCTTTCTTGGTAAGACTGAAAATGTTTTGATAAATCTATTGTTCTTACTAGCTCCATACTGAATTAAATTGTGAATCAGATTAATGTTTCCTTGAAATTCTTTTCTCTAAGCTCATGCTAATTATAAATAAGCAGCACATTAGGAATCAGAGAAAAAAGTCATAGGAACAAGTAACCTAAAAAATTAGCTACCAATAGTTGAAATTTAATCAAGAAGCTCCTGGCAATCTATGTGGGGAAGTGCATTTACACAGCACAATTCTGAAGAAAGGAAGGACAAAGACTGATTATTGAGAGTCAGAACCTGACTAAATATTTTGAGATCTGAAGGTCAGAGTGCTATGTCTTTGAGTTAGTTGCCTCACTGTTATTTACATCAATGTAATGTCATGGCTGAAAAGCAGTGAATGCCACTTGAAGGACCTGACTGACAAAAGCAGCTACAAAAGTATTTTCCAAAAACATCAAACATGATGCTCAGTGCTGGGTCCAGCCCTGTTCAATGTCTTTATCACTGACCTGGATGAAGGCATCGAGTGCTCCCTTAGCAAGTTTGCATACAACACTATGCTGGGTGGAAGTGTCGATCTGCTGGAGGGTAGGGAGGCTCTGCAAAAGGATCTGAACAGGCTGGACTGCTGGGTAGAGTCCAGTGGCATGAGGTTTAACAAGGCCAAATACCAGGTCCTGCACTTGGGGCACAACAACCCCAAGCAGTGCTACAGACTGGGAGAAGCCTGGCTGGAAAGCTGCCAGAAGGAGGACCTGGGGGTGTTGGTCGACAGCCGACTGAACATGAGCCAGCAGTGTGCCCAGGTGGCCAAGAAGGCCAATGGCATCCTGGTTTGTATCAGAAATGGTGTGACCAGCAGGTCCAGGGAGGTGATTCTCCCTCTGTACTCAGCACTGGTGAGACCGCTCCTTGAATCCTGTATTGAGTTCTGGGCCCCTCAGCACAAGAAGGATGTTGAGGCTCTGAAGTGAGTCCAGAGAAGAGCAACAAAGCTGGTGAAGGGACTGGTGAACAAGTCTTACGAGGAATAGCTGAGAGAGCTGGGGTTGTTTAGTCTGGAGAAGAGGAGGCTGAGGGGAGACCTCATTACTCTCTGTAACTACCTGAAGGGAGGTTGTGGAGAGGAGGGAGCTGGCCTCTTCTCCCAAGTGACAGGGGACAGGACGAGAGGGAATGGCCTCAAGCTCCGCCAGGGGAGGTTCAGGCTCGACATAAGGAAAAAATTCTTCACAGAAAGGGTCATTAGGCACTGGAACGGTCTGCCCAGGGAGGTAGTTGATTCACCTTCCCTGGAGGTGTTTAAGGTGTGGGTGGATGAGGTACTGAGGGGCATGGTTTAGAGATTGGTGGGAATGGTTGGACTCGATGATCCGGTGGGTCTCTTCCAACCTGGTTATTCTATGATTCTATGAAAGCTTTCAAGACTTATCTTGCTTGTAGTTTTTGAACTTTTTAAATTCAAGCAATATGAATTGTGTCTTAATGTTCAAAGAACTTGAAAGTTCATGCACTTCAGCTGGCTTGGAGTAGCAAAAGCCCCGAAGATTGTCAATACTGCAATGATTATTGTCTATGCAAGAACTCCAACCCACAAGAGTCACAAAGAGAATAATATTGGTTCTGTGCCCTTGTGTGTAGCCCAGCCTAGGATGTCTTTAAAAAAGAAGTTGCTGAGTGTGTTCTAAACTTTCTGGACTAGCAGAAGGATCTCAAGGACAGTTGAAGAAGCCTGCTACCCAAATACCTATTTCTATCTGATCCATACCGCATAAATTAAAATCAACCACTTCTTAGGTCAGAATATAATCTGCTTTATAATTAAGAAAATAAGAAGCAAATCTGTAAAGGCCAAAGACTATAACAGGAAACATGAAACCAAATACTACTTCACTTGGGAAGAAGAGATGTTAGCGTTTAATTAATTAGCTAGTATCTAATACTTAAAAGATGCGCAGGTAGTTGAAGGCAAATTTGATATCTGAACATTTACTAAGGAGAGTATTGTTAAGAGATGCATTTAGTTTAATTACTCCTATCAAACACAGCAACAAAGTGTAAAGGGCCTTTTACCAACTCAGACCTGAAGGTCACTGAGAACTGAATCATAAAGACTCTCAAATTATGTCAAATTATTGCAGAATAATACAAATTTCAGCCTGTTAATCTGATAACACGAAATATAAGTGGCAAAAAAAGAGAAATACTCTAAACCAAACAAAAAGCCTATATGCTAACGTAAGAAACCCCAACTAACCTGGTATTAGCTCACCCAAATCACTATTTGTTGATAAATGCATGAATGACCCTTATCTAAGCAGAGTACTTGAGATGCTTGACCCATAGAAGCCTGTCTTTTTGTTCTTGTAATTTAAGTATTAACAACATTGTCTGGCATAGTTACAGCCGTTAAACTGTGCTCTAAATGCACAGTTGCCGCATCAACATGCAGCTGTAACCCATAAGTACAACCTTGAGACAAGGTAAGAATAAAAATACTTCAGAGCCATCAGCGTGCTGCCCTCAGATTTAGCAACACCTAAAAAAACATTACAGTTTCTACTTCGGCAATAACAGTACTGAGGGAGTTGAGCCTTTCTTTGATTGAATTTAGGTGGCTATGTTTGACTTAAGGGGAAACCCAACAGTATCAAATAATCGCAACTAACATATTTTTGGTTTGAAGTAGATAAAAAAACCCCAACAACCTGCACTATTGGAAAAGCCATTCTATTCAACTGCAGCATTATAGATGCTATCCTAAACAAAATAATTGTTCCTGAGTGGGAAAAATAGAAGAAAGAAATTAACATGAGATTCTTAGATACAACAAACTCTCCTTGACATGAAAACTAATACATCTAAGGATGCCTGATTTTTTTTTAATCAACAATCTATTGGCTGTAGGATGGCTTCCTAAGCAAATACTGCTTAAGTCTCCGACAGGAAATTTTTTAAAGAATTCCCTCCCTCTGCCCCCTATAATTTTCAGCATATAACAGCAACAGCATTATGTATGTACGTTCTATTATAACTAGATTTCCACCATAAGAATAATTTTCATGATGAAGGATTTGCTTTTGATAAAGCAGAGTGTGTTAATAACCAACATATAAGGTGCTGAAAAATCAACAGGGCACATATCCCTGGTCTGGTTAGGTTCCCACCAATTTTAGAATTTTATAAAGCAGGACTGAAATCCTTCTACGTATATTCAGGAAATCTGGCAGAGTGAAAACTTCAAAGCTGTTTTCTGACTGCAGAACGTTCTAAAGTTTCCAATGCCTGTGAAC
Organism: Coccyzus lansbergi; assembly: GCA_033558105.1. Lineage (NCBI taxonomy): Eukaryota > Metazoa > Chordata > Aves > Cuculiformes > Coccyzidae > Coccyzus > Coccyzus lansbergi. The sequence goes on from JAUMJK010000160.1 coordinate 618,580, forward strand.
AACACTGAGGCAAAACACAATATTGTATGTAAGAGGGGATAGTCTGCTTAGTGTGTGAGAGTATGTATACATGTGTGTATGTGTACACACACACACACACACACACACACACACACACAAATTTATGTATTTGATATATAGAACATTCTTTTAAAAAAACCTACATCAACAAGTTTCTTGCAAAATATAGTTAGAGCACACTGCTGCTTAAAAGTTCCGCTTGATTTTTTGTTTTTTATCTTTTTGGGGTGTTTTTTTTACAGATTCAGGTATTCACTCTCTGGGCGGTAAATGGTGTTAAGTCCAGCTGGAGGCCAGTGTCAAGTGGTGTTCCCCAGGGCTCAGTGCTAGGTCCAGTCCTGTTCAATGTCTTCATCAATGACCTGGATGAGGGCATTGAGGGTACCCTTAGCAAGTTTGCAGATGACACAAAGCTGTGTGCAAGTGTCGATCTGCTGGAGGGTAGGGAGGTTTTGCAGGGGGACCTGGACAGGCTGGACCGCTGGGCAATGTCCAACGGCATGAGGTTTAACACGGTCAAATGCCAGGTCCTGCACTTGGGGCACAACAACCCTATGCAGAACTACAGACTGGGAGAAGCCTGGCTGGAAAACTACCAGGAGGAGAGGGACCTGGGGGTGTTGGTCGACAGCCGACTGAACATGAGCCAGCAGTGTGCCCAGGTGGCCAAGAAGGCAAATGGCATCCTGGCTTGTATCAGAAACGGTGTGACCAGCAGGTCCAGGGAGGTGATTCTCCCTCTGTATTCAGCACTGGTGAGGCCGCTCCTTGAATATTGTGTCCAGTTCTGGGCCCCTCAGCACAAGAAGGATGTTGAGGCTCTGGAGCAAGTCCAGAGAAGAGCAACGAGGCTGGTGAAGGGGCTGGAGAACAGACCCTATGAGGAGCGTCTGAGAGAGCTGGGGTTGTTTAGGCTGGAGAAGAGGAGGCTGAGAGGAGACCTCATTACTCTCTACAAGTACCTGAAAGGAGGTTGTGGAGAGGAGGGAGCTGGCCTCTTCTCCCAAGTGACAGGGGACAGGACGAGAGGGAATGGCCTCAAGCTCCACCAGGGGAGATTTAGGCTGGAGATTAGGAGGAGGTTTTTCACGCAGAGGGTCATTGGACATTGGAATAGGCTGCCCAGGGAGGTGGTTGAGTCACCTTCCCTGGAGGTGTTTAAGACACGAGTGGATGAGGTCTTGAGGGACTTGGTTTAGTGTTAGATAGGAATGGTTGGACTAGAAGATCCGATGGGTCCTTTCCAACCTGGTTGTTGTTCTGTGATTAGAGAAACTGGAGCAGAGCAGCAGCTGGTGAGTGGAAGGCACGCTAAGAGTATCACTGTCTTTCAAAACTATTATCTACATTTTTTTTGAAGCCTGGTACTCATTGTTTCCAGTGCTGTAATTACCTTCTTTGATATTCACCTAAAGCATTTTCTGAATCCTTCAAAACTGAGCCTATTGGGGAAAAAAAAGAAGCCAATTGTACCTCTTCACAATTTTGACATAGGCTTCCAAAAGCCTAAGCATAGTAACTCATCACATTTAGTGGTTCTTGCCAGTCCTAGACACCTCTCACTATACAGATGTGCAGGTTGATGCCCAGGCACATGTCTGGTGGTGTCAGTGGAGGCTTCACACTGCTCTCAGATGTCCCAGTGCAGGAGGATTTATGTAATGGCAAGACGTGTCAATTTAAAAGGATGTGTTTTGCAGACAAGAAGATAGCTACATGGACCATAAAGATATAGAGTGACCAATTCAATAGGAAAATCAATTTGCTTCTTTAATTGTAAGGTTGACTAAAAATCAACGTCTCTATCAAACTGAGAACAGTTGAATCCAAAAGTCTTAAGCAACATTTCCTTTCATTAACACAAGCCAAGCATAGTCTGCAAGAATACTCATTTATTTCTTTCAAACACGTCATTTTAAAGGCACCCTGGAGGTGTCCTTTCATGATTTTATAAAACCTAAAATTATTAAAACCTTTCAAAACATAGACTCGCTCAGGGAACTGTGTGTTCCTCTCATAATTACTGAAGTCACTGGTACTGTAATAATAGCCTGTCATATGCAAAATGACAGCAATTTCATAAATGAAGAATGAGCTTAGAGATATACTATGTTTATGAATTTACTTGGTTGTCACTCAAATAATATAAGAAATGAGAAAACTGAAGCCAAATTATCCAAAGGAGACCCAATTTCAACAAAGAAAGGATTGGAACAGTGGAGACATGAATAGTTTAGTGTCCAGTTAGGTCCTGTATCTGCCTAATCTTCAAGCTACATAAAAAAAGCCTTAGTCACCAGTGAAACATGTCTTGTATTTATTACAGTGACTTAAGACAGATGCACTTTGATAAGTAAAAGAAAAGGCAAAGATGGCAAAATTGGAAGTAGAGTATGGACTTATTAAAGGAATTGTTTTGTTTTTTTTACAGTAAGAAACTGCAAAAGTGGTGCTTTGAGCAAAAAGATTACTAGTAGCAATAAGATAAACAATCTTCCTGTCTTTTGAAGTATAGTCTTTTTAGTGTAATTAATGTTGGCTGTTTTTTTTCCTAAAGTTGCTATTTCTATTGAATTATATCAGAAGCACAAAGGTAACAAGCAAGTGGCACAGATAAAATCCCCAATACTTTTGGAACCTGATTCCGCAAAGGTTTTTAACACAAAAAATGCAAGCACTAACAGAAACCACAGGACTAGCTGTTAATATTTTTATATAGTCTTTTCCAAATTGCTTTGTGTATCGTTTGTGGACACATGGGATTTTTATTTGTCCTTAGTAACTAAATTCAGCAAATGGCAACCAACAGAGCCAGGATATTAGCTTACAAGCGTACTCTAACAGGCAGGAGTACATTGTAGGCACAGTGGAAGTATTGAGCCATAGGGTAAAGAGCTGACTGACAAAAGGGACCCTGGTTACAGATGTGGTGGATTCTTTGGCAGATGTAGCAGGATGCCATACTCTGCTTCATTTCACCAAATTTGAGTTCTATGGTAATATTTAGTTGGTTGGTTTATTTTTTTTTTTTTATCACAGACTTGGTATCGTGTGATGACCTTCAAGAGGCAGTCATCATTTTGATTTTCAGACAGTGCTTACTTCTACCAATGAATGTATTTTAAAACTGCTGTGTACTGCAGTCAAATGCATGTAGATCAACAAATTACTAATAATTACTCAAAGGAGCATACTTTGCATTTATGGCAGAGAAAAGTGCCACAAACTGAATTTCAAGTAGAATTCTATTTATCTGCTTAGATAATCAGTAAATTGGAACTACACCACAATAACTTCTAGAAATGCTACTGCAATTAAAAAAACCCAACAAACAAGAACCCCGCCCAATAACAACTGAACCAAAACAACAACAAAAAAACCTTACTGTCCTCTATTCTGATGGGAAAAAGGAAAAATGAGATAAAAGTTGCTGTGAGCCACATACAGTATTCAGTGAGACTGCATATTTATCCTGCTTATTAGAGTGTAGGTGAGAACTCACACTGGCTTCCAGTGCTACTATTTCACAGTTTTTCACTTCCAAGTTTCATTGAATCCCTACAAAATTTTGAAAAGGGCATGGATTTGAAATGAAGAATGTCTTTGCATGACCTGAACAATAGATCCTTAAAAACTGCTGAAGTCCAAAATTCACATTTGGAAGCTATCTGGACTCAGGAGTGGTCCACAATGAAAAGTTTAAGATTTTTTCAAAGTTCAAAGTAAAGGCTCTTAATAATTTTGAATTACTTCAACTGCTGAACAAGTCCAACACTATAATTTCTTCCACACATCTATAAAGTTTAAGTGTTTCATTAAATTTAAATTACTATTTGTTGTGTAAAGAAATTTTCAGCTAATGAAATGCTTACAATAGATCTGCTGTACTATCATATTTTCCCACTTAAAAAGTAGGAGTTCAAGGGCTTGATAACTTGGCTATGAAAAGAATACGCTCCAGGCTGAATTGTGTATAGAAATTTTGTATAGGAAGCAGAGATGTTTTGTTACGCTCAATTTTTCAACTTAGAACCACACACACACCCCAATGGACAGAAAGTGTTACTGAAGCACTGAGTAGACAGCTGTTTTCCCACTTCGATAGTTTTGCTACCCAGATGCAAGGTTTACCTTGGAGACTATATTTCCATTAGTTTTTGAATTGTTAATAATTACAGCATCCTTAGCTACTGCAGACATCCAGGGACTAGAAAAACAATAATTTCTATCACTCCTCTATCATCTTAAACTCACTATTGTTTTATGCTTGACTGTTATGCAACATTTCAAGCCATAACCAAGAATGTGAACTGACCAGTAGATTCACTAGGCGCATAGAAGCTTTTGGACCTTCTCTGCTGAGTTGTCTGGGGCAAACCCCAGGTATTCCAAGATGATTCTCTGTATCAGTGCAGGTGGTACAGGAGGTATTGTAACACCATGTTTTTCAATGGCCCTTGAAGAATCCCCGCAAGACACTACACATTTTTATCAGGGGAGAACACACACCATTACAGATTATTTCCCACTAGTCCCTACACACTTAAGGTTATCAAGATAAAACCATTCACTAAGCATGATAGTGTAAATTACAGAAACCATACAGGCATCCACCTGGACAGACAGGTCTGACAATTCTGATACAGCTGAGTTTATTTAGACCAATAGCATGGTTTTAACTTGAGACTTTGTATATAGATATTACACACAAAACTCCTTTTTAACTTGAGCTAGAGGACTATGACTGCTACAAACATGTACTACATATCAACTGTTAGCCTTAAATGAAAGCCACAGTCACCTATGAGCAGGTAACAACGGTAACACACTAAAGTTTCCCAAATATTTAATCAAGATCGGTAAATGTTTTGATCTCACAGTGCTCCTGTGCACACTCTGTCTTCTGAAACTGTGACTATTGAATAAACTCTTCCCACTTTAAGGTTCCACAGTTTCTACAGCATATCTGTTACCTTGAACCCAACTTTTAAAATGGATGTCTTGATTTCCATGAGATATTGTCTGCAGTACTGACAACCTCAAAACAGGAAACGTAATTGTATGCATTAGCCAATACAATATGAAAATCATAAGTGTTCCAAGTGAGCAAATACTTTAAAATGTAAAATAAAAGAAGAGATAACCCTAAGAATACATTTAATCTCTAAGCAGATACATGCTGTATAGTAAAAAAATCAGTTCCACCCATACAGAAGACCAAGACCCATACCCTAATTGATAGCCACATAATAGCAGTGGAAGCAGGAATGCCTTTGGAATCTGGCTAGAGATTGCCAAAAGGACTTTAAAACAGTTCTGGGTCCAAGAAGAGACCAGTCCTAAGATCTTTCAGCAGCAAACACTGACCAACTGGACATTACACAAGAAACAGCAAAGCATCTATGGTGAACAAAAAATAGCAAAACATCTATGGTGAGAGCTGCACTACAAAGAAGGACTTGGGGCTGCTGGTTGATGCGAAGTTTGACATGAGCTAGCAATGTGCGCTTGCAGCCCAGAAGGTCAACCGTACCCTGAGCGGCATCAAAAGAAGCGTGGCCAGAAGGTCAAGGGAAGTGATTCTGCCCCTCTATTCCTCTTGTGAAACCTCATCTGGCGTACTGTGTCCAGTTCTGGAATCCTCAACATAAGGAAGATATGGAGCTGTTGGAATAGATCCAGACAAGGGCTACAAAGATGACCACGGGGCTGGAGCACCTTCTATAGGAGGACAGGCTGAGAGAATTGGGCTTGTTCAGCCTGGAGAAGAGAAGGTTCCAAGGAGATCTTATAGTGACCTTCCAGTACCTGAAAGCAGCCTACAAGAAAGCTGGTGAGGGACTATTCATAAAGGCTTGTGGCGATAGGACAAGGGGGAATGGATACAAACTGGAGAAGGGTAGATTTAGACTAGACATTAAGAAGAATTTCTTCACCATGAGAGTGCTGCAACACTGGAACAAGTTGCCAAGGAAAGTTGAGGATGCCCCATCCCTGGAGGTGTTCAAAGCCAGGCTGGATGGGGCCTTAGGTAACCTGGTCTAGTGGGATGTCCCTGCCCATGGCAGGGCGAACTAGATGATCTTTAAGGTCCCTTCCAACTATTCCATGATTCTATGAACACAAAGAGAGAAATGAATCTTTGTAGGATGAACAAATCTCATGCTATAAAGTCTAACTAAGGAGTCTAGGACAGATCCAATACCACAGTTTGGAACTACTGGCAACTTCACTTTCATGTGACTTTCTCTCCCCACTTGACCTGTTTCATTACACCTCAGTTTGTCAAAGATTGCTGTCAGGGTCAGTCAAAGGATCGATTTCTGCCCTAACATTTTCTCATCAGAAATTTTCTCATTCTAAGCCTCAGAACTTTACTCTATAAATCACAGATGAAGGCCTTATGAAAATGGTCAAAGCTGGTATGGAACAAATGCTTTGTACCTAACCATCCATACCTACCTCCTTATCTCAAAAATGTTTTGTACCTGTCTCCAAGTCTCCCTGCTCCCTAAATACTGACTAGCATAAAAGACAGCTCTGGAGTGGCTGAATTTGGAAAAGATCTTCCTTGCCAAGAGATCACCTTGATCGAAGACAGAGGCAGTGGGAACACCTTCTGGACCAGGACTCCCAGAGACGCTGGACATCTGTGGGCCCAATAGTGGTAGATATAAACTCCCTTTTCCTTCCCTTTTCTCCTCATCTCTTTCCTTGCTCTCTCTCTCTCTTTCTATCGCAAGTCGCTTTATGGGCACAAGTAATAAAGTTCCAGTTTGGAACTCCCCTGATGTGTTGAATTTTTGCTTTTTCCTTTGTACTCTGAGATCATAAATGAAACAAAACATAACACATTCGCTTAGGAGTGGACAGTGGCAATTGCCACAGAAACAACCTTGAGCATTACCAAGATAATAAAAATCTACTTTCTAAGGGTACTGATTGAAGGAGCAGCCTAATACTGATCCCACTCAAACACCTCATTCAAAACCACGGTTTTAGGGGTTTTTTTGCTTATCATCAAACTAATAATCAAATATAAACAAATAACAGTAATAGTGACGACGAACTTGGAGTTCTAAGCTTTTCATTTTTTACCTCACCTCTCCACTCTTCCATTCTGGCTCCCAAACCCATCTGAAGTATCACTAAGTTCTTCCTCTCCCACCCTCACATCCATTCCTACTCATTTATCCAGCCCCCACACCCAACCCAGCAGTACTCCAAGACTGTTTACTGCCTCATTCCAGTAACATTAGGGCATCCAAAGTAATCAGTAAATTAAACAGGAAATGTTAAGATGGCATTTGTGTCCATCAAATGCAAAGTAAACATGAGAGAATTCACTATGCCAACAAGTTAGACCACTGAGTATCATTCTGCTGATGACGTGATTTGTTACTATTTATTTTACTATATTACTATTTATTATTATGTTTTACTGAAGAGTTGTGATAGTACAAAACTTGTGTGGAAATACCCTCATTCATGCATGTAATAAGGGCTGCCGGAAGAGCGAAAAATGATGCTTGCCCTTTCTCTTCTATGCATGATCATTGATTCCAATCCACAATTAATTTTCTGCTTTGAGCAATGCAGAGATTAGATGCTATTATCAAAGCCAGCCATAAAAATAACATTCTAATAGTTCTCAAAGAGTGTGCCTGAGGATCTAAAAAACATTTAGTTTCCCTTGTAACAAAAAAAAAGGCTGTTGAAATTAAAACATGTCCACCTAGAGATGGACTGTGAACTCACACACTGCATGAACTAAAAAATGTTGAACAAATGACAAGATTCCCAGGTAAAGACCAAACTGGTCTTTGAAACGCCAAACTGGCGACAAGTTATAACAACTTCCCACAAATGGCTAGACAACAAAAGAGATTTTGGTGTTGTCAGGCAACTGATAAGTCAATCCCCTGGAGCTTAGACAACTAATATGTAAGTGAAATGACAGAGCGGCTTCTAATAACATCAGTTAGAGAAAGGGTACACAAACACATGCAGTGCTCAAGTTACAGTAAGACTATGACATGGTTTGACCAAGGAATCACAGCAAGACTTCTTTGTAGAGATACAAGGCTTTTGTGCTCATGCTCTTCCCATCCCTCAAGCATTCATAGAATCATAGAATCACCAGGTTGGAAGAGACCCATTGGATCATCGAGTCCAACCATTCCTATCAAACACTAAACCATGTCTCTCAGGACCTCATCTACCCGTGCTTTAAACACCTCCAGGGAAGGTGAATCAACCACCTCCCTGGGCAGCCTATTCCAATGCCCAATGACCCTTTGTGTGAAAAACTTCCTCCTAATGTCTAGCCTAAATCTCCCCTGGTGGAGCTTGAGGCCATTCCCTCTTGTCCTGTCCCCTGGCACTTGGGAGAAGAGGCCAGCTCCCTCCTCTCCACAACCTCCTTTCAGGTAGTCGTAGAGAGCAATGAGGTCTCCTCTCAGCCTCCTCTTCTCCAGGCTAAATACTCCAGCTCTCTCAGCCATTCAATATACATGAAACCTGTCTTAGGTCTTTAAAATGTTCAGATGAGAAAGATTTTTTCCCTATTATATTACCACCCTTTTAAAAATACACCTTGACTTAAAGAGGGAATTTACAGATTTACTGACCACTTAATTTTGCAGTTTGAGTATAATGTAAGTTTTCCGAATTTTAACGAAAAATACTGAAGATAAAATGTTTTTTGAACTCTAATGCTCTTTAGGAAAGCATAGACAGAAATGCCACAAGGTCTAGCAGGAAGGGGGTTGACAGGTAAAGCCAAAGAGAAGCTGAGAGAGATAGGTATGACAGTCTACCAAGCAACTACTGCTAGGATTAATAGCATAAAGTTCTATAAAGTGGAACTGTAAGTGAAGACAGACATGTGCAAAGCAAGAGGAAGTAAAAAAAAAAAAAGTTAATTTGCATATGAACTTCTATTGCATGCTTGCACATGTGAAGCATAGAGTCTGCTGGAACCAGACAATAAGACACTCAATTCAAAATTAGCTGCAGAAACACCTGCATGCAACAAGTGTGCAGAAGCACAAGAAGATATCTAGTAAAGTCTACATACAAATGCAACTTAATATGTAGCAAGTAGGCACCAGAAAATGCAAGGTCTCTCCACGACATTTACTATTGGAATTCCTGTTACAGGTATAAATTAATGATAATCTGCAGGCAAAACCTGCAGGAAGCTGGAGAAATAGTTCCTTCTCCTGTTCTCATCTTTCGCAACTGTTTCCAAGGACAGTGAGGGCACAATATCCATTCCATTTCATCAGCTGGAGTGATCCCTAATATATATTATTCAGAAAACAATGTAATATATTAAAAAATCTTACATTTCTCACTTCTGAAAACAGTAAAGAAACCTAGAATGTTTGAAAGTGAAATTGAAGAAAAATCTGAGGTTAAAAAGAAGTTACACAAATGAAGGTGTTTTGAAACAGGCAGTGAAATTTGTACATATATTTCAAGCATAATTTTTTTCTTACAAATTTAATTGAAAGGCTACAGTATGATAACCCCTGACTTCCATATTTTAGTACACAATTCTACTCTGCAAAGAATTGTGTTGTGAACCAAATGCCAGAACTGCAGTCACACAACACATTGATTGTTACACTTGCTGGTTGAACAGGTCATTTAAAGAGATTGAATTCAACTCATCCTAATAAAAATTAGAGTGTTGATACAGAGCATAGTTAAAAATTCCTTACTACAATGACAAAATATAATTTTACTAATGTACATAGCAAATGCACCTAGTTTGAATGAAAACCAGCATATTTTAACTGGAGCACTTAAAGAGTACTGTGTGTAAGAACTCACTGATGTTTCAGTAAGTGTCTCCACTAAAGCACAACACACCAGCACAGTACATAGCTTTTTCTTCAGGTGCAAATTCCCTTTTGTACAGCCCTATGTTTGTGTGGTCTCCTCCCCATCACGTTTTCACAGGTTCTAGATGAGGTTACTGCAGCTCAGTTCTTCCAAGATGTAGAAGAGGTCAAGCTGTACGTTATAAGAAAAAAATTAAGAAGGAGGAAGGGAAAATAATAATAAGAAAATGAAAAAAAAATCACTTTGCTGCTGCAATTGCTAGCAGTTAAAGGTGAGCTCCCTTTTTGGGAGCTAATGTCGGCACTCTTACCAATGCTGACCCCCTTGTGTACTCTAAACTTCAACATAAGAACAGTGCAAGAAAATGAAATACAATGGCATACAATGCAAGAATATGTAGGTTGTAAGAGACACAAGATTTCAGCCTGTACCCTCACCTACTCCAGCAGCCAGACAAAAATAACTGTCTTGTGGAATGTATATGTGACTGTGTCACAAACAGTTAAACTGGCATTTTAAAACATATCCTTTAACATCATTTGCCAATCCAGAACACTTTTTTTTAAAAAATATTATGGCATTCATTTCTTACATGAAGTAGCATGTCATATCCCTTTATCAATGACAGACAATTCCTAAACACAGGACATCAATGGTTTGAGATCTGTTGGAGTTCAAAATTATCTACTTCTAGCACAATAATTCTGAAGCCATCCTTTTAAATTGTTAGAAGAAATCTAACGTGTTACAGAGATTTCAAACCAAACTATTTTGCACATTCCAGTCAAAAAGTAATTGCCTAGTTCTCAAAAAAAAGGAAAGAAATCTACTATATCCAAATGTTTTTAAGATGTAAATGCACTTGTCATCTTTCATACAAGCAGGGTGCTATGCCCCAAATTAAACAAAAGAAGAAAAGTTCGAGCTGACAAGTATGTCACTGTGTAACTACAAATTAAATATGCCTTTTGATATTTCATTTTTAACTGTTGAGTACCTTTCATCAGGCTATTGCCATTAAAAGATTTTTATTAGATTTTTAAATTAGACAAATAAAAGATAAGAGATGTGACAAGTATATCAAATCTGATTTAGCAGATCTGACGTACTTAATCTTTTACTGCAAGAGTGGCATTTGATATATTTTAAATGTTTCAAACAATGCACTCTCAACACGCCAAATAAGAAATTCAGAGTTAACTACACTATATTCAATTTATGGAAAGTATAGAATGCTTATCTAAAAAATACAAACAATCAACTTTTAAACTGAAAGCGTGAAATATTCTGAAACTTTCAATGTGAAAATTTAAATACTACAAAAAACCCCACCCACCCATTATCTCACAACAGCAGGGAAATGCAGAGGACATGTATTTCAAAAAGATTGTTAGAATAGGCTCTGCAACTCTGTATGCTGTGAACTTTTAGTGAATGTTGGTTAGACTATATGGCATACTGCCAGCATTTAAAAAATTATTATTTATAATAAGAGAAATCACCATGTCTGAATTCCTCGAACAAATCCATACCCACTGTAGACTCATATTTATGTAGTTGTTGTATATGCAATCAATTACAATATAACAAAATTTGCCACATCATTAAAAATAATTCGCCATTTGCACACAAAAACTCACATTAATAAAGGATTGAAAGCCCACATACCACAACTACTTTTGTTTGAGCTGCACAGACTTCAATACACAGAAATATTTTCTATCCAAATAGAGAGTAACAAACCCACTTCATTCACTCTGCAAAAGACCATAGGTTTGGAATACAGAAGAGATCACAACTTAATTTTGTCAGGTGTCTAAGAGAAAATCTAGATATTTAAAACAGATTGTTTTTTAAAAAGAAAACCAACAAAAGACAACCCACTACTGAGAGAGAGAAGAATGAATGCAAGTGACAAAAATTTTGTATGCAGATTGACCTCCTCTAAAACCATACTCGGCAACTGATTAACATTATGTTTCGCATTATTCCTTTCATCTTTTTTAATACTGTTAATATCACAGATTAAATTAAAACAATATTTCAAACAATAAAAAAGAATCAAAATAATTAATGCTGCATGTCAAATTGAAGTCTTTGTTATAAAAAAAGACTCAAGTCGACACCAAAATTAAAATGAAAAATTATATCAAAGTTATTTATTAACAATAAATCTAATTAAGTTAATAATACTGCCTTCTAACACAAGCAGTCACACCTTAGATCAAATTAAAGGGGCAAACTAACTACATCGTGAACAAGTTCTTTCTGACATTCAGAACTCATACTGAAAAGAGAATGTACTTTGAAAATCTAAACCATAAAAGTTTTAGCCCATAGGCTTAAATTTGTCCTATGCAAACAATCTGCCCTTCCTTTTATTTAAAAATATAACAAAACACATACATATGAGTAAGTACACGATAATTATAGGATAACTGCCTACATGAGCAAGGCATGCTTTTTCCACACTGACAGAAACACAGTACAAAACTTGGATACTATGTATTTTTCAAAGCTTGCTCAAAAGGCAGGATTCTTAATTTTCTCCTGATTTCTTCTTCAGAACTGTTCATTTATTATAGTTCATTTATTACAGTTCTTCTCATTCTTCTATATTCCCTTGTACTTCTCCATTAATTATACGACGTAAGGAAGCATTTTCCCCAGTACTTACAAGCAAATGACTTCAAAGTTGCCAATGATAAACAAATTGTCAAGGTTTTTCAATAGGATTTTTCTGAACATGACATAGAGGAAGGGACAGAATCTTGCCTTCACTTCCCCCCGTCCTCACCCCCTCAACCCTCCCCCACCTCATATTACACTTCATTCACCTCTCAGCATCTCTAGCAACTGAGGACATATTTTTGCCTGTAACAGCTCTACTTAATACAAACCCCAATTTTATCTGTGAAACAAGCCTCCATTTCATTACCAAGTCAAGCACACTCATGTGGCAAAAAAAAGTTATTATCTAAAGATTGGATTATACTTGTTTGTCTTTGATCATTTTTGTCTGTTGATAATTTTTACTGGCATTGAAAAGAATACAAACAAAAAAACAGAATAGAAACTGCTTTGGTATATATGCTTCAAGAACAGAATTGGCAATGGATATATGTAAATTATGTACAGTAGATTTATATGGATTTGAGTCATTTGGTTTATGTTGTAGACCTTTACTTTGGTAGCCTTGTTTCTAGAAAAGAAGCAATGTTGATGGCATTGGCAAGACAAAATATTTAGGCCACTGTTGTGTTTTTTATTGGTACTGCCTATATATATATATATATATAATATAGCATTGCCTGTGGTGTTACTGTAAGTATAAAGCAATACATACATAACTTTTGCCACCTGTACAAAGGGATCAGTAACATAAATAGTCGGCCACCCCTATAGGACAAAAGTGCAGGACTGAGAGGGCTGCTTTGATTACACTGCAGATTTTGGTAAGCTCACTAATAGATCTAGTATCAACTCTCTCTGTCCTTTTATTTGCACTTCAAGTTTGTCTCTTGCTTGTATTATCTCTTTCAGCTCATTTCTGTGTTAATTCTATTTCCAAATCCTACCCTAATTTAAGTGTCTATCTTGCTCATTGAGTCCTGACTTCCCCCTTTGTTTCTTGCTTGATACCAATCTTCATCACAAGCTTTTTCTTCCAGTTTGCTCCCTCTGTTGCTGTTACCTTATTTTCTACCAGTACTGGCATCCTCCTCATGAATGACTCCATCTACTCAAATGCATTATCTTCCCAAAAGTCCAGATCAGGCGTTCTTTGCATTTTAGTCAGGCTTCTAGCTTCTTCATTCTGCTCGGCAACAGCAGGGGGAGCATCAAGAAAGGAATACTTGCTAGTGCTTGACTGGTACAAAATATTCAAAAACAGTTCCAGTCTTGAAGCTTTGGGCTCAACTAGCAACATGGGAAGCTAATCGCTAGAATATTCTTAATGTTATCCCTACTAAATTCCTGAGTATTTTCATAGTCATATTTTTCTAAAATGTTCTTTGCAAAAGACATATCCGTGGTATCAACATACCTCCACGCTGGTCAAATTTGCAGCTGCCAAATGGAATGCTTGAAAGTTTGAGGTTGCAGCAGGAAAATTGTTTGCTTTATACCATATCTTTTAACAATGAGCAGATTGATGCCTTTTCCTTCTTCTTTCCATTGAAAAAAAAGACTTACCAAAATTTGCCTCTGCACTACCACTTAGCACTACATGAAAGCTGATGCAAAATTATATTACAAAAGCACTTTAACTCAACTATCACATCTTCGCAGTCAGGCACAGCTGTGTACACTAAGGAGCAAGGAGGAGTAGCTTTACTTATGCAACACTACACATCACAGGAATAGAATGGAGGCCTTAATGGTTTGCCTTGCCAATGCCATAAACTTCTCTTTTTTTTTTTTTTTAAAAAAAGAATAAATTAGGCTACAAAAGTTAAGACCAAAACCAGTCAAATGACTCCGTAAAACATTTAGTTTGCAGTCATAAGGATTACTGAAGAACAGATAATAATTTGTACTGTACAAATAATTTTTTTTTCAATCAATCAATATGTTGATCTTTAACAAATCCCCAAGTGAATTGTGCGTTTGACTCAGTGAGATCCACTCGCAGGTACCTGTAAACTCTTGTAGTTTAATAACGTAGATATATTTCAAGTACATGGAGAGAACTGTGAAATAAAGCTTTGTCTGTTTGTTTGCTTTGGTTTTTACAGCCCTTTTCAATAATGAACTTCATCTACCTCACTTAGGAGAGTAGAGTCTTCCGAGTCTCAAATATTTTCAGGGTCAACTAACCATTGTTATTGGTAGACAAACTGAAGGTACTCAAAATTACACTTTTATACCAATAGTTGACAGGGTACATTTGACTAAATTTATCCATCAGAAAGAAAGATCATAAAGTTGAAGAAGCATGGAAAAAATGTCTACATGCTCTTTTTCAACATGTCTAGCTTGCATTTTAACAAAACATATGCAAACAACTTTTTTACTACTTGGTCTCTTGGACAGCACTCTGATATGGACTCTTGTCCATGAGGACAAGACTCTAATAATAAAACCCTTCACTTCAATTTTTACCAAAAAGTTAAAGAGAACATACTTAAAACCAACAATAGACAAGACAGCAGGCAGATTAAGCCACACCTCTAACAGAAATTCAGCATAAGAAAATACTACATAATAATCCTAAAGGCAATGTAAGTCTAGTAAGTAGATCCCAAAGCACGAGCTCAAGGAATGCGCATATGAAATCTATCACAACAACTTCTTTCTCTTGGTCTTTGTCAGCTGGTGGGAACGCAAACATGCCAAGCAAAAATATACTTTAAACATGACGAGTGGTTATGCAGTATTCAGAAAAAAAATTGAATGTTCAAGATTAAAATCTATAAAAACTATATTAGAGTTTATAATCTATATGAACTGTATTAGAGAATTTATCCTTTGTACAAAAGTAGTAACCAAAGATACGAGAGACACTTTTCTGTAAAGTGATAAACCCCAAGACTGTCGTATTTTTAAAGCCTAGTGAGCAAGCACTGTGGCTCTTGATTCACAGATTACAAGCATGCTTCTTGTAATTACTTCTTTATCAAATTTTGAAGTACTACAAAATTTCTACTAAGCTTTCCATATACAACTCTATGGAATAATCAAAACAAGTAAGTAAAAACTGTCATGTCAATCACTGATTTAATGAAAATTAATAGAAGATCACCTTCAAAATACCATGTACTACATCACTGCAACTAATTTCTACTTGGTATTAACTAGGCATTCATGTACTAAGTGATTTAAATGTATTAGTTTTAGATATGACAAATTAGATGTTCAAAGGACCTAAATGTTAAGACATGCACAGCATTCACTACTTTAAATAAAAAAGAAAGGATGGATTCATTTATATTATGCTTCCTTAAAATGGAGGCTTTTAAAGCATCTAATTAATGACTAACATCTCAGTCATTCTAAATACCTTATACCTGCCCTTCTTCAATAGTTTAACATTCTTTGCTGAACTACTGTTATAGTATGCATTTTCTCATAATTTTACCTTTTCAGAACTGTAATTACATCTATTACAAAAGTGGTCAGATTCTTTGGAAAAAATCCCAAACAATCTCAAAGAATTTCAGAAGAAAAATAGCAAAGATGTCTTTTATAATTCCTTCTATTATATGTAAGCAATGAAGCAAAATAATCACAAAAAACAAGTATTAAAGAAATTATCAATGATAAAAGCTGCTTTAATCATCTGGGGGTATTTGAAAAATTATTTAAGAATTAAATGAATTCTGTGAGAAAGAACTTTATTATAAGAACTTGTCAAAAGTTTAAAACACAGACTGGAAAGAAGTTTTTAATTGTACAGTATATTTTAGCTCCTATCAATCACTGCTAAAATAATTTCAGAGTTTAATAAGCAGATATTTACCTGCTGGAACAAGGCAATCTTTCCAATCAAAATATCCTGCATAAATGCCAGGTTCTAATGACCCAACTATCGGATCTGCCTTGAATTCAATGTACATCTCAAAGAGTCTTTGATCCAGCTCTTTCAAGGATTCCATACTAACCTAAAAAAAAAGAACGAACAAAAAAAAAAACCCAGAAAAAAAAGAGAGAGAACATAAAAAATAATAATTAATTACAAGAATTAAATCACATACTCAAGAAAATCACATCGTTCCTTCTTTAATTTTTGGTACAGATAAGCAACTGCTTAGATACTTCAGTTCATATTAACATATAGGAATATCACTCCATAACTACATAACTGCATGAATTTTTTTTTTTTCATGCCATGAGGTATCGACCTTGCACCAAGTAAACAACTGAAATTTGCCAATGCTTTAGAATATGTCTGTAATAATTTCCATCCTAGAACACAAAGATTTCCTTATAATACTCAAAATCACCAATTGTAATGTTACAATTTCTCTCCATATATATTTGAAAAAGTGATTTTTTTATGAGTCTGTGCATTTTGAAACTGTACAAGTGAGCTTCACCTGTCTACTTCAACATACAGCTGTACAGCAGATGCATAACTGCAGCTCACAAACACCTTGCAGAATTTGTCTTTAACAGCTCTCTATGCAATTTTTAGTAATTTACACAACTTTGCCACTCTGAAAACTAAAGGGATATGCACAATTTTCTCATTGTATCTGAACAACTTTATATTTTATATGACACATTTATTGAACTCAGGAACCCCTTGTAACTGTAGCTTCTAAAACATTTCTGGAACATAATGCATTTCATAAAACGTTAAAGTAAAGAGTCAGTATTTTAGCAGGATAATGGATGCTAAATACAAGCAAAATATGCTGAAAATATGATATGAGTTCTGCTTACGTATATTTATGTTCATAACTAAGACCTTAAAATATAGAAAAGTAAAGCTTTCTAACTGTTACTTATTTCCTCAACCATCAGGGAAAAACACATACAATAATTTCCAGAAGCAAAAAGGTTTAAAAGAGAGCTTCTAGGCAAGGCTCTAGACCAAACCAGGGATTCTGAAGACAGACAGACAAGAATACCAACTCCTTATCACTCCTTTCTCCATGGAAGACAAAAGATTTAATGCTGCAAACTACAGGACAGGGGATGAAGTTTATTCACTACAGGGATGCCTCTAAAACAGAGTTCTCCTCTAGCATGATGGTATTGTAAACTGAAGAGAAAAGGGAAATGCATTATTTGAGCCAGGAATCAAGACAGAGAGAAGCCTTTGAAAATGAGCCAGAATCACAGAATTGTTTGGTTGTGAAAGAGCTTTGAGATCATCAAGTCCAACCGTATCCAACTGATGGTGAAGCCGATGCTCAGAAACAAGAAACACTACCACTTTCCTGCTTTTCTGTTTGATGAACTTCTAATTTGTCACAGGAGGATCTGTATCCCAAGGAGAGGACTTTCATGAGGAACTGAGAATTTAGTTCCAGGAGAAGATTTAGGGTATTTTCTTCTCTCTTCCTTCTACCTGACAGCCTGTTGACACTGAAGACTTGAAAAAGAACACACTAAAAAATGTACCAAAATCTTACTAAACAATCTTTCCCCCCTTACATAGCATCACAGAAATGTAAACCTGGAATTGGTTTCAAGACATTTTTCACTTCAATTCCATATGACTAGGGGGAATAACTATCCTTAGACCACTCCTGTTTAGGTTTGAACTAGTGGAAGAAATAAAGTATGAATTCCAGTGGGAATTCCCTGCAAACGTGCACTCATACAAAGAAAATGTGAAACAACTGCTTCAGCAGTCCTTAATAAAGTGTTTTAGAACTAGGTCATTCCACTTCTGCAGTCATTCAATACCAAATATCACCTGCCCATTCAGTACAGTTTTCTTGTTACATGCAAGTCCTCCTCAACCTGTTTCAAGTTCAATGCAGAATTAAGACAGTGGTGGATAATCTTGCTTTTCAGCTGCTGAGAAGACTGCAAGAAAGAATAAACAATTCCCTTGAATGTTATTTTAGGCCCAGGATGAGGGAGTGTAGCAGAGTAGATGTCCTCAAAAACATTGACTGTGCATACCCATTTTCCTGACTCTCAAGTGGGGTAAATGCTCATGAAAATATACATTTCTCTCATTGTTATGTTTCTACTGTGAACTTCCCAGTAACTAGAGTTTTGATTTTTTTCTATTAAAGCCATTTTGAGCCTCAATCCTAATAACTCCTCTGCCTTATCTAAGTATCAGAACTACGGAAAGAATTTTATCCAGAGGCTTATCAATAAGCTAGGATGAACGTTAATGGATACATAAATATTTTTTCCTACTTGCAAGCTGACTAAACTGAGGACAAAAAGTTGCATTCAAGAATGTTCACAGAAAAGCATTTACAAATTATATAGAAATTAAATATAATTACTCGTAGGTAAGTGGCATAAGTATGTGTTAAAATGGCATGTGTTGAAGCAAAGTGTTAAATTTGGCCATTTGATGTAACTTTGGTTTGCATTCTAAGAAAAAAAAAAAACCGGAAATAACAACCATGTAGAAAGCAAGGAAATTTTCCTGTTTTCCATTTTACACTCTCTATATTTTCAGACTATTAGATTATAATGATCACCCTTCTAACATAGGAAATTTTTATAAAACCCAACCAAACCACAGATAGTTTTAAACAATACACACTAAAAATTCACTTCAAAATTTAATTTATAAAACTAACATCATTTAAAAGTATACCTATTTCAATTTTCTCAGATTAAAACCAAATCTTATTTTTCAAAAATTAGATAAAAATTTGAAATAAAAATAGTTAAAGAAATTAATAAACTTACAGAAACTTAGATGATAGAACAAAAAACTGAAATGATCAACCAACATCCCTAAACCTCTGCAGGTCTCTAGCCTCTGTTAAAATTAAGGGTTCAAAAACTGTAATCTTAAGATAATCACTTAGTTATCCAAATCCTCCCAGACAGAACTACCAAATATATTTGTCTCACATATGCCGTAGTGCATCAGTCAGTGCTTTCTAAGGGTCAACATAAATTTGAAATTAATTAGCACCTTCAACATGCAAATTACGTCATTTATAAACCTACCAGACTTAACGGCAACATTCTGATGTGGCTGTACAAGACAGAGCATTGATTACATAACAGATATCTTTTTTTGCTTATACAGAGAACACCAACTGTCCCTAGTGCACCTCTCAGTCGTCTCAGCAGCAAAGAACGGCAATATCTAGAGTGATTTTGTATATTGTACTAACCATACAAATCATACAAACCTCATGTAAATGCTACTGAAAATTATTTCAGCCACAGAAATTCAAAAAACATTTAGGCAGAATGGGACTAAGGATGTACTATATAGCAGAAACATCAGATTGAGTGAAATACTGAACTGTGTACTGGAAAAGATAACATTTTACTTCCAACCAACAAATGTTTCTGGAAATAAACTAGCTTTATGGTCCTAAGGATTAAGTCACATTTCTCATAAAAAATGATTAATCTTTACAAAAAGGCAGGAAAATGAGACAGCTACTGCCACCCACTTTGACATTTTCGTTCTTTGAAAAAATAAAAAACAACTAAAAAACCACACACAACAAAAAACCCCCTGGACTAGTTTATGAACAACAGCTATCAGTAATGCAGATTGCCAGATGAAATAATTTATCAAGCATATTCCTGAGATAACTATCTTTTATTCTCTGCATTAGAAAACACAGTGACATTAAACAGCTTTACTAAGAAATCTGATAAGCTTTGCAATTGAACACACAAGTCCTGCATAAGGGGTCACATTTTCTGTACCAGTTATTCAAGCCACATAGGAATATGATATACAACCATATCATCATTGTCGTTGATGCTTGGAGTCCTTACTCATTTGTAGAAGGCTCACCCAAGAGTCCTTTTTGGCACATAAACACATGGAGTTACAGGAAGCAAAGCAAATAAAAATTGTTTCCTTCAAGCAATGATACTTCATTCCAGAACTCTCACTTACTTGAGTTATTTTTTCAACACCTTGAAAGCCGTGTTTCTCAAAATGTTCAGCTATGTTTAAGAAGGTATGGCGTTCCAGATAATGGCAGTTACTGAGTGCAATTAAAAGTCTCTGTTCCTAAAAATTTGTTTTAAGGGAAGAAAGAGCATAATAGTTACTAAAAAACAATATCAGCATGACCAACATGTAGCAATTTATTGACTTTCTGTCTGTGATAAGCATGCTGGTAAATAAAGTGGAGTTTAAAAATATTTTTGTCAATAAAACATCAAGAACTGAGTGAATACCAAGTATGGTAATAGAACATGTATGATTTTTCTTATGGGATCTGGAGCATTCAGTGGAATACCTGTGACTAATACAGAACCCTGGTTGACTTCTTTACAAAAAATAGGTTTGGACAGCTTTCCTGGAAGCTGTTTCTGGTTTTTACTTTGTTTCAAGAAATACGCAGATTATGATGACCATCATCAAAATGTAACCGAAGATCATGTCCCTTTTCACATGAAGCTGGCTAAAACAAGGGAAGCAAATCAAATACTTAACAAATGTGTTCACCCATTCTAAAATACTAGAAGGTTCAGAAGGACATAATATAACTTCAGTGGTTAATTTGAAAAAAAATCTGTAGCTTCTGTGTTCCTCCATGATTTTTTTTTTAATTACAAGAAGGTCAAATACATTCTAGAGTTGAAATATCAGGACTGACTTGCCCTGACCATGGTGCAACAAGGTGTACTTTCCAAAGAGACAAAAAGAAAGAAACAAGGCAGACCTATTATTTAAATAGATTTAGTTTTCCCTCTCCCCACTCCCTCCTGCATAGGAAAACATTTTTCTACCTCAAGTGGAAGTTAAAAACCAACAGTACCAAATGTTTTGAAACGAAAATTATTTGGCAACAAAATCATCATGATGAAAATGGTGGTTTTCAGACCCACAAGAACCCCTTACAGTTTTGTATTCCAGTAATATGATGACTAGTGTTGAGATGTGCAGTTGCTTACTACTTTAAAATATAATTTATTTATAATAATATTCATAATTATTATATTAATTATTATTAATTATTTATAATAATATTTATAATAATATAATATTTATAATAATATAATATAATATATAATTTTAATATAATTTATTTAAAATTTATTTATTTAAGAAATGAGCATTTTAGAAATACAGTGAGAAGTCTTACTCCAGTCACTCACTTTCTCAGTTCTCATTACTCAATCATGAAAGCAAAGATAGTGTTCCATGATTTACAGGAAAAAAAAAATCAATAAAACAATATTTGGTGTTTGTGGTATCAAAAATAGTTGATGTCTTCTTTTTTTATTCAAACTATCATACCAATGACATATGGAAAGACATCCAAAATGGTCACAAAAAGTTACTTTGTGTTGCAATAATAAAATGATATATAAAGAACTAATTATTACTGTCGACAATTTAGAAACTTGGCCTGATTTGGCAATCCGTGATTCTTTATTGTAGCAGGAACGGTTATTGCTCCTGTAAATGAGGCAGCTGGGCTTCTGACAACATTAAAAACCTATACTAAGGCATATTAACCTCACAAGAGGTTCTCACTAAGTTTCTTGCAGAGAACAAATACATTTTTTCCCATCAACCACCAAACCATAAGTATGTACATTAAAGAAAGTCAATGTGTCAGGAATATTAAAAATTATTTTTTCCAATTTCCTAAGAAACAAAACCAAACCCAAACAAGCCACACAAGCAATTGAATAACTGTATCTTCATGGGTTTAAAAAGTAACTAACAATCAGAATGGTTCTTATAATTTAAAGCAAAGTGATAAATCAAAAGTCAAATCCTCAGCTATTTTATCATAAGTGCTATTTTTGCTGATTTCATCAATACCATTTTAGTTTCTGAGGAGGATTGGGTATAAAAAAATTTCTCCATTAGTTATGTTACTGTAGTATACTAAGATATCATATTTTTTGAAACCAAGCCAAACCAAACCCTACATTCCTGTAACTTTGAGAAGCATTACATTTCACATCAGCTTTTACAAATACAGGGCAAACTTACTGAAGAAAGACTTGAGTCTTCATGAATGCTTCCAAACAAATCCGGAGATGAAACATCAACTGAAAGACTAGGAATATTGTTTAAAAAGTGAGGACATAGTGATTCTGATTTTCTGATACACGTTGGATTCAAATGAGCAGTTGGAGCATAAGACTGGAATCCTCTTTCAATGCTAGATAACAGCCCACATAGCTTATTTTTAATAAGATGTCCTCAAAGCCTGCAGGTGCTTTGTGGACATACGGTACCATTCTAGTTACAGAACTTTCCTTCTTAAAGTATTTTAATTTTCTGTAATTTCTCTGGTTTACCTAGCTGCCAAATAACAAACAAGAAAGTGGCATTAGAAGCACAGGTAATTTGCTTTTTTCTGATTCATACTACAGGTACCAACATTTGCCAAGTCTCTGTTCTTTTACAAAGAAACAATTGTTACTCTTGAAAAATCAGGTTATTTTGACTTGTTTTGGTCTCTAAAATAAATGGTTGATGAGCAATTACGGAACAAACTTTGAAGCACTAAGCAGCCATACCAACAAAACCAGTGAAAATAGAAGAAAAACAGAGGTTGCTTCTCTATGAATTGACATTACTTAGGGACAAGGGAAACTTGTTCCATGTCAGGTAATGTCAAAACCAACCTACCTGTTTCCTCAGCACACTAAAACTCCTGTTATTGAATAAAATGGTATAACTAACACTATATTCATTATCTTGTACAATATTTATTACACGATGTCACTCATCTACTCTTATTTCAAAGCATCACTAACCAGAGGCAAAGGTATTAATAAGAAATAAGAAATACCAGAGAGGATAAAACCACACCACCACCGAAATTTGCACCCACAATGTAAGAATACTACAGCTAGGTCCCATTTATTTTACATACTGTGCTGTATCTATGTCACCATCAGGTTTAGTGCTCAGTTGTTCCAAACAGTCTATAAACACCTACAAAACAAAAAAGCAATACCTACATTTTTTTTGCCAGATCTAAAAAAAAATTTCTTAAATTCACTTTTACTACAGTCTACAGAAGCAGAATAATCATCATCATCTTTGTCTTAAATCTTAAATACATTAATTCAGTTATATTTTAGTTACAACCTTTGAATGCGTATTTTTAATTTTATAAGCACCAGTGCTTACTTGTAGCAAAATTCAAGAGTTTTTAATCATGAGAATTAATTCCCACCATCATTGCGTAATTTTAGCCATGCCTAATCTGCTGATTTGCAAAGAAGGCATTGTTAATATTTTTGAACTATTCAATCTGAAGTTGGTTCCAAGTAAACATCACAGAATCACTGAGGTTGGAAAAGACCTTTAAGATCATCCAGTCCAACCATCAGCCCAACACCACCATGCCTACTAAATCATACCCCAAAGCACTCCGTCAACACATTTTTTAATTCCTCTAGGGATAGTGACTCCACCACTTCCTTGGGCAGCCTGTTCCAATGTTTAACCACTCTTTGAGTAAAGAGATTTTTCCTAATATCCAATTCTAAACCTACCCTGGAACAACTTGAGGCCATTTCCTCTCATTCTATCACTTCTCACTTGGCAGAAGAGACCAACAACCTCCTTTTAAATAGTTGTAGAGAGCAATAACGTTGCCCCTCAGCCCCCTCTCCTCCAGGCTAAACAATCCGAGTTCCCTCAGCCACTCCTCATAAGAATTGTTCTCTAGACCCTTCACCAGCTTTGTTGCCCTCTTCTGGACACACTCCAGCAGCTCAGTATCTTTTTTAGTACTGAGACACCAAAACTGAACAGAGTATTCAAGGTGTGGCCTAACTAGCACTGAATATAGAGGCAAGATCACTTCCCTGGTCCTGCTGGCCATACCATTTTTGCTAAAAGCCAGGATTCTGCTGGCCTTCTTGTCCTCCTGGGCGCACCGCTTGCTTATGTTCAGCCAGCTGTCAACCAGCACACTCAGGTCCTTTTCCCCTGCAGCTTTCCAGAAGCATCACCAAAATTCCTAATCACTAGATATTTTCTTTAGCTCATGATTTCTTATTTGAGAAGAATATAAAAATGATTCAAAAGCCTAAAGCATACTATTACCTAATTCCAAATATATTTTTAAAAAAAATCAGATTTCATTACAAAGACCATTGTTTTCTGATACAAACATTATAAGCTAGACCTTCAGCTGCTGAAAATCAGCACTGCTAGTTTTACTGTTCTTTATTGATGTTAGATTTTATCAGCTCAGAAAGCGTCTCTCAATCATCAGTAATACCTTCAACAGTAAATCAGTAAAACACTTGAACGTCACTTATATCCTGGGATACTGAGAAATGTTTGATTTAAAAGTATGTAGAGCTTAACAGCTGAATCAGATTATATTAAATCCTCAGAGGGTATCAGAGGAATAACAGAGTCATCAACTTAAGCCACCTTTTGGGAGGCAGGCAGGGTAAAAAGCATGCATTTTTGTTGATCACTAGTATTCACAATTTCATACTTAAAAGTCCTCAAGTTACCTGCATGATCCCAATGCTTAGTTGGCATACATCCTCCTGTGTTTTCTGCTGCTGGAAAACCTGAAGATGCAAGCATATTATTTCAGCAGAACAGCTTCATGTTGGCCTTATTCTCAAGGAAGGCCTAAGTAACCTATCCCTAAAGAGTTGACACAATTATAGGAATGGCTGCTGGGACACTGTGTTCTCATGGATCAGTTTCAATTTTTCCCCATCCTAAAAAAGGGGAGAAAGAACACAAGTCCCAATGTATAGTCTGACAAGCATGAGGAGATAACACACTAAAAGTAAACAAGTCCTAGTACACATGATACGTATCATTGTTGGCTAATGGAATTGCAGGAAAAGCTCGCAGGATATTCAAAGACATTTGCACCCTAACAAGAAGGATTCACTGTGCACTGCAGATTCTTTCGAATAGTGTTCATTAAGAAACCAGACAAGCTAGCTATGAAAATTAATTTTGGGGATGAGAGAGTAACAATACCCATGCAGAGGGGCCCAAGGGACTTTTTGGAAAAGTGTTGAATTTACTTAGATCACTGAAACCTGAAAGAAAACACACGTATCACAATCAATCAGGGCCTAAAGGTACTAATTGGATGAGGACAATCAGGACTTCTGATTTAGAGTAAAAGTTTACAGAAGTAAAAAGCTGAATTTCAGTTATGCAAGTAGTTTGGAACAACTGAGAAGAAGAGTAACAACACTGAGATAAGAGTAACTCCTAGGAACGATCCCTTCGGCCTTTTCTCCGATGTAAATAAAGTCACATGCATTGCTATCTCAAAATTACATTAGCAGCATTTTTCCAAAATAACAGCTTTAAAGGACATAAATATAGGTCCAATCTGCCCCACAGACTCCCTAACGAAAGAAACACAAACAAGAATTCTAAAAAGTAGGCAGCAGTGAAAAGGATGTACCTGGATAAAACTAAAGAGCAAACTTACACCTCAGTATCATTCTCAAAGTTCTTGTTTTGCAACCCAACGGTAATTTACATAAAAAGAACAAAAATAAAAGAACAAATCAAAACTTACACTGGCCTCTCCAGGTTTGCAGTCCAGCACAGTTTTAAGGGACTGCAAAGAATGGACAATGCACTGTTCAAACTGGTATGGCTGAAAGAAAAAGGACTTGTTAATTTCAGGTAAACATGTCAAATGTATACTACACAAACACATAATTCATATATTGCCAGAGGACCCTTTTGTAGAGACATACTTTTGTAGTTAAATATTCAGATTTATTACCATAGCTCAAGGTACATTTTTTTTTATCTGAATGAAAGACTTCAAGCCCAAACAGCCTCTTCTAAAACAGTAAAAGAATTTCATAGCTTGTGTGTGGTAGCATATATTGATGATTACATTATAGATGCCTATGAAACCCTCCCTCTTTTCCCACTTGATCTAACTTGGGATACAATTTCACATGGGATATCCAGTGTTTCTGCATTTTATTTCAGTAAAAGGTTTCTAAGAAAAATGGATGGAAAGAACTTTTGCATGGAGGAGAAAAACACACTGGTTTGGGGGCCTTTTTTTTGCCTTTATGTTTCCAAATCTAAATTAGTAAAGTCTTGTTGCATGTAGCAATTTCACTTTGAAAGTGCAAACGAGTTCACAGGATGAGAGAATCATTAGTCAGTTTTTCCTTGTCTTTCTCTCTTCCCTGTTAAGTTACTTTTTTTTTTTTTTTTTTTTTTTTTTTTAAAGAGGCTGCCTGCTGGTATTAGGCAAGATGCTGTTGTACAGGGCAAGGTGAAGCAGAGAAGTGTCTCTGTCTAGAAAAGAGGGACATCACTCTGTTGGATTTGGGTCTGAGAGTTAGACAAAATGGGTTCTAAGCCACATAAGCCTGCTTTTCATCCAGCAGATAGTTTATGGTACATCACCAACTTTAGGCTTAGGAGTAATGTTTGGTTTTGTAAACGCTGGGATGGAGGTAGAGCATGGAAGTGATGCCTGCATGGTAACCTGAAAATCATGAAAAATGCCACTAAGACAATCTGTATTCATTATCTCTGGACTTGCTTAAAAGAAAAAACAACAGCAGTAAAGTGCTGTTCTTTGGGTGGTTTTTTTGTTTCTACATAATAAAACATTACACTCCAGAAAAGTAAAGCCGTTCAGTTATGTTATTGTTTGGATATTATGAAACTGAGGAAAGTTGGTTTAGTCTGAGTCTCATTGTGTGTTTTACCTAGAATACAAATTCTAAAGTGTTTGTAGGAAAATATTATATGTATTATATGTATTTCCTACAAACTTAAAATACAGTTAATATCTTAAGTCTAAAATGTCCCCAAAGAGACTGCCTGTCCCTTGTTTATACTGGTTAATTTTTACTAGAATTTTTGCTGTGGTATTACCACAACGAACTCTACGTTAGTAGATAAATGACCCTGCTGTGACAAAACAGTCAACTGCCACCAGTCAACTGTCACCATTAATATTTGGTATGTCTCAGCCATGGTCTCAAAAGGTATCTACAGAAGTGATGTATACAAGGAATTCATGGGTGATTTCCAAATACAAAAAAACACTTAGGAAGTTTTAAAATACAGATGAGTTAGGATATAGCAAAGGCATAAATTAAAAAAGGTTTTGTGGCAGATCCTCAGATCCTTTCACCTCCCTCCATTTTACACATGAATAGAGTGAAAAACAGAAAAGGGACTTGCCTAAGTCAGCAGCAACTGAAACCAAGACTAGAAGCTGTAAATCTGGTTATAATACTACAACTGCCCAACAACACTCCTTCCTACAATGTGTATATTGTGATTGCTTAACGCCCTCCTACTCAAGTTCAAATATGTATTTATAGAAGGAAATAAGAAAAACTAAAAGAGTCAGTGGAGAGTATTCTCTTAGATAATATACACAAAGCAACTCTCCCTCCCACAGGCCCTTTCTGCTTTCGCAGATTGTTTTTAAGTCACACCTACAACACACTTGCTGTGTTTTAGGCATTACTCATTACTGTTTATTTCCAGAAAGCATCTCACTAATTTATCTGAATTTGGTTTCAAGTCATTCATTGTTTGTGTGTAGGCAATCTCCTAAATTAGTTGCTTTTCAGTTCAATTTCTCATATAACATGTAAATGACCTATTTACTTAGCTACAGACCAATTCCATGGTAGTATGCCTACTAAGTTATGAAGTAGTTTGATGTGAACTGAACTTGTTTTGACCTCAAAAATATTTTTTTACTTCAGTAAATGATCCCTAAAATAAGGTGTTTAACCATAAAAGTTACTATTGTTTATCTCAGCAAAATCACGCTAGAGGTCAACAGTAATTATAGTGATACATCTAAAAAACCCTACTTAAGGCAGAAAATCATGCAGCATATCTTGATGCCCAATTCTTATTTATTTTTCCTCTCTATACGTGGCACAAATCTGAAAAGCTTTTATATATGCTTGCCTTTTTTTTCCTGTTTTGCACCTTCAAAAATATTGCTGTCTAGTAGTACCATTATCACCTAAAGTTACACCAGACATAATACTTTAAGCAGTATAAATAAAAATTTTGGAAAAGGAAGAAAATAAAAAAATAACTTTGAGTTTGGTGATGGGATCTGTTAATCGTACTGTAAATAAGTAGCCATGCAAACAAAACAATTCTGTTTTTTTCTTTCTGTATTTTCATATTTTGATAAAACTATAAACACCAGCCTGTTTATATACAGATTAAGCTCAAAATAATTCAGTTTTTGGAGAATACCGAACCTAGTGTCATTGCACTGGCAAAAAAATCCCAAGCAAATTCAGCAAAGGAATTGCCTACAAGACATGTGTATACCCACCAATGAAGTCAAACCTTCATTGTCAACAACCCAGTCTTCCTTTTCAGATAACCTCTTTACATCTGTAAGACAGAGCAGGAGAGGAGAGGCAGGGGGTAGGGATGAAGGGAAGGTATTAGTTCTCATTATCAAAAACTCCTTGAACTTGAAAAGACAAACCACAGACATTGGGACTGCAATGACTAGGCACACAAGCAAATAGTACTAAAAGCTTCAAAGCTTTCAGCATTCTCAAATGACTAAGAATGGAACTCATACATGGTTTGCTGGTGACACTGTACAGAAAAGCGTTATCTATGATATGTGGCAAGAGATGCATGAAGCATATCTTTTACTGGAAAGCTTAATATTAAAGGAATATTTTGAAGGCTTTGGGTTTGTTTTTAATTTCTAAATATTTAATCACAACATAAAATACTGCATTTCAGAATCCACATCTATTATACTCCAGCTCTTAATTAAAAATGAAAGAATACCTGCCTAGCATTTTAGCAGAAACAGAAAGGCTAGCGTATAGTTAATATTTAGTAACTGTAGAAGAGGCTCAGAGTCCCCACTCAGGGTCAAGGATCCACGGTGCTAGGCTTTCTTCAAGAATACATGAAGGTATATGCCAAAAACTGTCTTCCACTATACGGAAGTTGCCAACTTCTCTAGGCTTACTAAAGCTAACAGGACCTAGGTCAGGTTGTGAATCCAAAGCTCATGCACTGTAAATGACATTCCTCTGCGGACATGTGCATTCTGCCTCTTCACTCTTTTGGGGGGTTTAACTAACTTGTAAACAGAAAAAGATAAACTGTGTGTAGTTTGTAGGAACCTTGACATACAGTTCTTCATACAAAAATTGCTCATCAGAATTGTCTGTACATCATGAAACTCGCATTAAAATGTGGAAAAATTTCTCTTTATTACCACATATCCCCAAAATACAAGAGAATAACTGATGCATGCTGAAACATATCCTCACTGTCATGGTGATTTAATTAGCTAAATTAAAAAATGGTTTATGTTGTCATAAGCTGCAATTCTACCTCTCATGGAACTCTAGGCTTAGTGAGGACAAGAAGTACTAACTGATTGTGCAGAATAATTATTCTGTTCATTTTTCTATTTAGACTATCTCTTATTTCAACTGATATTCTTGCGAGACTTTATATCGTGCTGGTCATCCTTCACGTATTTTGTGGCTGCTTACTTTCCCATTCTGTTCTGAGCTAACACAAGAGAAAAATTTCTTTCTCATATTTCACTGATCACCAAATTCCAGTCAAACAAATTGATGTAAACCCCCTGTCTAATCTGGCATTAACGGAATTTGTCTTTCGTGACCTTTTATGACCAGTGATCACATAAGAGGGAAAGAACACAGACTGCTTTGCTTCTCAGGGCCAGCATGAGTATCTGATGTTTATCATAAGACAACAAGTGAACTGTGTGCGTGGGCAGATTTGTCCTATTTAAATAGGTAAGGGGAGAATGCTCTACTAATAATTTTGACTGATCTGAATGCCTTTACCAACTCAGAACATGCAGCAAGAGATGAGACTGAATTTTATATCAGCAGCCAATGCAGTTCGTGTTTCAGAGCGATTACAGAGGAGAGATTCAAGTCCAGGAGGAGCCTATTTGAATTATATACTACAGATATAACTACATCTGAGATCCATTTACATAGCTTCATGAGAATATCCATTAACTGTTTTTTCACTGGTTCCCTAACAAAATACCGAACACTTTCTCCAAGGGCCAAATTAATCTCATCCTGTCAAGAAAAAAAAAAAAACCAAACAATCTAAACACATGAACACACTCAACATATGTAATTTTGCTTTAACTGGTAAAGATAAAAAAAAAAAAAACAAAAAAAAAAACACCAAAAAAAAAACAAAAGGTCCTTTAGAGAAGGCATACATTGCACCAATATGGAATGAGAGTTACCATACAGGTAGGTATCTTTTCTCCTCTTTTAGTATCAAGTCAATACATAAAACTACAGATACGGGATAGAAGTAGCAGTCAAGGAAGGCTGCTGTTATTAGCTAGATGAGAGCTAGTCAACATAACATACTGGCATCTTACAGGATCTGATTTCCACTGATTCAAGAAAGAAATGTATGAATAAAGATGTTCAGACCAAAGAGAGTTCATACATGGACTGGTAAATCTGCTTTTATAAAAATCTGAGACACAGACTAATAAGAAATTTTCTTCACAGAATACATGTGGCCAGAAAACAGGACCTAGGAAACAGAAAATCTGGATCTGAACAAAGAACTGGGCTATTGTTATGATGCAACAAGTCAGCAAAACTAGTAAGACAGCAGACTTCTTGGCCAAGAGCTTCACAATTAATCACACATCAGAGCTCTCTGGACTGCGCTGGAGAAGCTAAATGGATAACTCACAGATATGATAAGCTAAGGATTGCCATCAAAATTTTTTGGAGTTAGATACTTCCTTCCTTTGAAACAGTCAGGACATCTAATGAATCACATAATTCCTTGACAGAGGTCAGTCAATCCTACAGGACCATCCTCATCCCACAATTAAAATAAATAAATAAATAAATAAATAAGTATTTTCTGCCTTCAATTAAAAAAAACCACCAAATCTGAATTGCGCTGTGAAGAAAAGCAAAAGATATTTATCCATACTTCATGTAAAATCTTTAATAGTGGTAATACTCTCTCTACAGAGTTTAAAGAGACAAAACAACATGTAACTTGTATGGCCAATTAGCTTGATATTAACAAAGAAATACGATATTAATGCTGAAATGGGATTTAATAAAAATTAAGAACCAAGAATACAACTGATAGTTATTTGACATGAAATAAGACATATGGGCCTTATAATTTGATTACCAAACTTAAAACACTTGCTTAATACAGTAATCTATGCTTAGCACATTTAAAGCTTGAATGAAACTCTTCATGTTAGCCTACAAAATGAGTCATATACTAAAGATTAAAACCTAATTAATTTATAAGATTAAAAAAGTCCTATTTTTTTAACATTAATTGTAATTAGCTTTTTTGGGAAAAAAACAGCGAAGTGAATTAGTAGATCAATCTGCCCTTAGTTTAAGTGAGAAATTTATTTATGGAAGATTTACTCCATTCATATTTATGTTTCAGATGGACAGGATATGAGACAGTGAAATGCATGGCCTCAGATGCACAGAGAGTAACATCAGATTTAGAGAATGGCCTTGAAAATGCAGATATTTATGGTAAAAGCTGTGTATACAGCAGGAAGTCTAAGGATTTTAATATTAGTAAAAGGCCTTGAATAGTGCAAAACTAAAATACTTCATAAAATGCTGTGGTTTGGGTTTTTTTTTTTTTGAGGGTGGGACATTGCTTATTTAATTTTTTGCTTTACAGCAGAACTCAAAAATTAAAATAAATTTTATTTACAGTATGGAAAAGCTGTATCATGAGATAAATCACTCTCACTGTAAAACTGTCACAACCCATAAATGACTATGTTCATTAGACTAAGCGTAGAAAAGACTCACAATGCACATTTCTGTCAGAAAAGTGAAATACTTAAGTAACACTTGTGAGATACTACAGAACTTGGAGGAGCTCACTGGCACTACAGTATCTGTAACAAAATTGGTTATCTTCCACAACACAGTTTGGCCTGATCAGAGGCAAAAAAATATGATAGTAAGCAAAGAGACCTGTGGCCTCCTATTACCTTCAGCTGTGTGTTGTAAGGTTACTATAATGCAACGTACACGAAGGTCCAAAATAAGATCCTGGATGATCTGAAGCATATCATTGGGTATCTCAAGTGCAGTAAGAGACTCAGAACTAAGTCTGGAAAACAAATAAAGTTGGAATGAATTGTAAAGTCTGCAAGGTTCTTTAAGATGATATAACTTTGTTGAATTTTGTAGACATTTTCTGTGTATGTGAATACATTAACTCCAACCACAGTGTATCTTTGAATGGTCATACCATTCATAGAAGATTAATCATTTGCTTAATTCAGAAGTTTCCACATCCAATTATTTTTCTGTAATATTACAATGTCATCAGAGCAACGTGCCAACTTTTCCCGATGTCTTCTTGAACTTCCCTGCCTTTTCCACATGCATTTCTTGTCTTATGATCCAAGAATAATCCTTTTGGAGTAGAAGCAGCTTTTTTGCTGTTTTTCTGTGAATATCTAGATCAAATCCTAGGTCCACAGCATGGTTTCTGAGGTATTTTTTACCCGTGCTACAACAGTGACAGCCATCAAGCTGCCATAAATGGTGATGTGCCTGTGCATCAGATGGTCTAAAGTACTGACATTCAAGAAACCAAAACACAGCTACTGTATCACCTACAAAGTGAAGAGTAAATTCATTTACTGATTAGCTCCCAACACTGACCAGGCACAAATCACCTGCTATTATAGCTGAGGATATCTATTTTTTTTTCCTTTACACATCGTAACACAACAGCTGCTAGCAAGGAATAGCATTTCAGCTTTTACTATAAGGCTGCAGTTGTGCTCAGACTTTAGTTAGGCTCACTGCTTTTATTCAACTGTGTGATACTTAAGCAATAATAATAATTCAAATGCAATCATTGCAATTTGCCCTGCTGCCAATACTGAGCAACACACAGGTACTAGAAAACGCCAAGGAACAGCAGTAGGAAGGCACAAGCAAACAAGTCTGAGTAGTAAGTGGAGCATTTCTAATTATATATCTGCAGGTTCCATTTCCTTCCCTCTAGTACTGGGCATAAATCATCAAACTACCACCATTAACCAGACTACTATCTACTCAGCACAACCACTGAATTAGTAAGATTACATAAACTGACATTATCTCAGCCATCCAGGAAACACAGGATGAAAATACCTGTGAGAACCTTGAGTGACTTTAGACTTGCGCATAAGTCCTCTACTTTGAGCTCAGTCCAGTTCTGAGGGGAATGCAGTTAGCACATCCCTAAGATCATCTTTGTCCTCATATAACTCACTCAAACAAGTACATACCTTTCTATCCTTACAATAAAGCAAAAGTCTGGTTGTCAACAGCATCAAGTTTATCGTATAGCTCTAATTTATCCTCTGGGATCTATGCCTATTAGGCAATGACAGAATGGGGTGCAAGAAAGACTGTGCAACCACCTCACTTAAAGCTGAAGTGATACATATAAATAATCAGAAAAATGAAGAATGTATAGCTGTAAATGCCAACTCCCTGTTATCTAATTTTGTAAGTTTCAGCATTTTGACATAATGATATTATGGAACGTTATGTACTAGGGTCCACTATAGCCTCATACTCTTGTAGGTGGGATGCACCAGGCCATCGAATCCTCACAGTTCAATAAACCTGGTTGTCTCTCTCTTCCACCAGGCTGAAGGCAGAGCTCCTCTAATTTTGGCCACAGTATTTGTTACTTGCCTCTTGTGAAAATGAATCAGAAGTCCCTTCAAGAGGATCAGAAGTGAGAATAAGCCTCCTAACTCTGTCATGGGTACTGTCCACTGGAAAAGGAAGCAGCATTTTTCCTGGAATAATCCTTTCCTTTGATTGTCATTCCTTGCAACTCATGTACTGGTGCCCCTGGGGTTGAGCTAGATTTTTCCATCCCCCTTCCTTATGCTCTCAGCACGGGGATGCAAGTAAAACCACAGAGTGCTTTGTGGTGTGTATCCATCTATATCCTAGCTCATACAAGTGGGAATTAGGATCTGTCCTCTCCAAGTTGTCAGACCTCCTGGGACAGTTTTTCCATACCCTCCTCTGAGTTGCTAGACTTCCTGGGACAGTTTTTTTGAACATGTTTTCAGTCAGTCTTTCCACAGCCAAAATGCAGGCCTGCAGGGAGGAGTTGGCCAGCCAATTCATCCACCGTTTGCCTTTTGCCTTCTTTCCAGGACACTACTGTCAATTAGCTGGCATACAATGATGCTGCACTCTATACAAACCTCTGCCACACAGGCCACGTGTGTTTGCCTTCATCTGTCCCAGTCATCATAAATCACCTTGGCCATGGCTAGTTCCCTCAGGTACTGGATACCTCTTTCCATGGTGATCCATCTGGCTGGATGGAATGGAAGATCTTCATTGAAGGGGGACCTTTCCCTCACCCCTGACAGAAGTTGCTTCCAAAGGCTGAGAGCTCATGTCTGTCTTACAATTGTTCATCAACATCCCTATCCCGAGAAAGGCATCCCAGCTGCCTGGCTTCCCTAACTTCCCATTCCAATCTACCGGCCCTGTTAGCCTAGCACTAGAGTAGCCAGGTGCTTGCCTGGACAGCAGCTGAAATCCTTTCCCATATCTCACGGTTCACTCAGGGACAGAAATCAAATGACTACTTCTGACTCTGCCTCTTCCTCCTGCTCTTGTGACGGCCCTGGTTCATCACCATACCTCACTAAGCAGAACAAATTGTTTTGTGTATTTCTTCTGCATAGGGGCAACTGATATTGGCATGGGTTGCTTCTCTAGTTCAGCCACAGTGGCTGTCACCAGGGTTGGAGTGGCTGCAGTGCCTAACTATCCATTTGGAAAATACTGGACAAATCCCATCACAATGTGATAAGTTGTACCTCTTTGAAATAGCCACAGCATTTTCCTCTCATATATTCTACCACTCCCTCAGAGTTCTGTAGCCGTTCAGGAGTGAAGTTCCAAACCACTGTGGCTGAGAAGTTCTCTAGAAACCTGCCTGTCTTCTCCCACATACCATGCCACTCATGCCTATCCATCCTTGGGGCAGATCTTTGTGTAGCATTCATAATTATTCTTTTTCATAACCCTTAACAAGAATAGAGTTCAGGAGATATCAGTAAAAGCATGCCAGCTTGAGCATGCCAGGGATATTAAAAATTCTCAAAAGCTGTTGTAACTAGCTTGGAGAAAAGGGAGGTGAAAGAGCAGGGGAAATTATCCATCCCTGCCTTCCCCATCAATTGGTTGCAATTACCACCTAATTCTGAGCAACAGCACCCAGGGTATGGGAATGACAACAATGATGCATACATGTACAAGCCAAACCTCACTGCTAGTGACAGCGCCATATTATAGACTGATATTACACAAAACAGCAAAATAATAATCCTGATGCTTCTCCCAGAGGTAATAAGCAGCACCACAAGGAATACATAAAACACTTAAGAATTCACATAACATAACTATGTGGATGTATCATACAACGCAGTGACCAGCAACTATTTGACTAATATAATCAATGCTTATAACACTCTCTGGCCAGATCTGCTGTTATCCCAATGCTTCTTGTCCCGTACTGGGCACCAAAAAGGACTATAGTGATTCAGCCCCAGTTGGCAAAGAACAACATGGAGCCCAGCTGGCAACAAAAAAAGCCCAAGGCTACTCCCTCACCCATCACAACTAACACATGGAGAGAGGAGGAGAAATGGAAAGAAAAGGAAAAACTTGTGGGCTAAGAACAGTTTAACAAGGCAGCAAAGGGAGCGAAAATACAGTAACAAAAATTACAGATAATATACAAAACTGATGATAAGCAGTGCAAATCACTGCCCCAAACCCCACACCCAGCATGCTCCCAATTCAGAAATTCTAAGCTACAATTACCACACAGATGGGACACCAATACCAAGCCAGGGACACCGAGTTGGGAATTCCGCTGAGCACCTGTATCAACCCATCTCCCTTATACATACACTGGACATGATGTCATGGTACTGAATACCATTTTTGCCAGTCTGGGTCAGCTGTCCCAGCTGTGTCCCATTGCCCAGTCTTGTGAAAATTAACTCTTTCCCTGCCAAAATGCAGGAAATTAACCCTTTCCCAGCTGGACTCAGGACACGTGCATACACTAATGGAAGTGAATTCTATACAGCAGTGAGGCACTTTGTACTTAATGATGTGTACATTACTAAGTTCATAAACAAAAATAATTATAAGAAGAAAGACATTATAAAGCGGAGTATCATCTTCCGTAAGACAACTGTAAATGCAAATATTGATAGAATGATGATACTACAGTAAGAAGCACGCTATTTTCACCCATTTTGTCAGCGATAAGAAGACGTGTAGCAAACACAGCAGATAATTGCTTTCTACACTCAAGAATCAAGTCCTGTTTCATTCATGAAGTATCTATGCTGTGCCAGGGAAATATTTTATTTAAACTTTTTCATAAGACATTTATGCAATCATTACGTCAAAAAGCTATATCATGAGACATTATTAATCATACCTGCACAGAGAATCCTAGATCTGCCATAAGTAATTTTTTTTTATTCTATTTTTGAAAATATTAACACTCTTACTATGCTGAGTATTTAATGTAATAAACAAATCAATTTGTCTTAAAGCACAAATATTTCATGAATAACATTATCTTGCAGGTCTACAGATCCATTTACCTTACAGTCTGGATAACATGCGTTAGCCACTGCCCAGAAAGTTCAGACTTCATCTCCCAGCCACCATATTGTCTTGACTCTCCTTCTCTGAGGCTGAATGGAAGCAAAGCTCCACGGATAAGTTTTACCAGACAGTGCATCACTTCCTGAATCATTTTCTGCATCAGAAAAAGGGAAAGAAAAATCAAGCAAAAAGCTCTACTGATGTGCTTAAGCATCCATGTAGTCACTGTACACAACAGCTTGCAATGTATGACTTACAAGTAGCTCCACATGGTAGAAAGTAGAGGAGAAGGAGGTATACAGGCTCAGAGATGATTTAAGAAATCTTATTTTCAAGGTAGTAACACTGAAGTATCTTGCTATTAAGGACAACTTGAAGAAAACATGGTTTCCCCCTTGCAACTTACCTTGAAATCATTTTGTCTTTGTCTAGCATTTTTCTTTGATCTTTCCATTTGGCCAGATTTTTCAGCAGTCTAGTGAAAATGAGAAAATTGAAAACTCTAAGTATCACAATCACTGTTAAGAAAATTGTGACAAAAGAGGTTTTCAAAGTGAAGAAGTGGAAACCGACAAGTTTATGATAAAATTACAAAAACTGCAAAACATTACAAAAACATTGCATCTCAATAAGCAAAGACTATATAATCGATACATTCTACTTACTGTGCTAATGTTCTAATGTTTAATTCTGAAGAACGTGTATTTAAGACAAAGTTAGACAAACATAACAGTGGGTCAAGCAATATAAATCTCCTGAGGTAAAAGTTTCCTCACTGTAATGTCAGTGAGAGCTGAAACATACATATTATACATACACATATTACACTATACTATGCATCAAGTTTATATGAAGAAACTCTATTTTCTCAGCATGGAAGCTGCCCAGAGAAAGATGTCAATGTGAAGTGGGAGACATTCCTTGGAATAAGGGCAGTTTGGAACTACCATGTCAGGTGTTAAGTTAAGGGGTTTTGATTTGTTTTTAGGAATGGCATTTTTTGGACAATGTTCTTCAGACTCTGCAAAGTTACCAGCATCTTCATGGATAATTCATTTCCTTGAAAAGCAAAGAACTTGAGTACACCTTGCACGAGACACTTAACAGTTGAAAAAAAAAAAACCACTATAGTATGACTAACAGTCTTCCTGTTTGTAGTTCTAGCCCTCTGTAGAGTCTACTGAAAGCACAGAGTAGATTATACTGAAAAAGTTATTTCAAAATACTGGATTAAATGCTGATGTAGAAATTTATTGTTAGAAAAACTCCTATTTTATGTATGCACAGCAACATCTACTGGACAAGAAGTGCAATAACATGACAAGAGCGTTAGTTTACTTTTAAGTTGTTAATTTGAAAAGTATTTTTCAAATTCTCTCTTTAGCTAATGCATTTCAGTTTTGTATGATAAAATAAAAACTATTAAGTTAGCAAAAATTAGAGAAAATTGAAAACTGCTTAAGAGTTCTGGAAAATATGCAGCTACAAAAAGTCTTGTACTTTAAAGCTCTGAATTAAAGAGTTTCAGACAAAGAATAACAGAAGTTATGGCTGCATAGAATACCTGCTGCTATCTTCTTAATGCCTTAAAAAGAAAATAAGCTGTATTCCTTTAAATCTCAGGAAGCAAATTAAAATTCACACTCTTTTAAAGCTGGATTAAAGAACAACAAAAAATTCATAGGTCTTTAATATTTTTCTTTTTTTTTTTAATTTTTTTTATTTTTTTTTTTTTATTGGTGGCTTTGCTGAATACCCATCTTAAACCTTTCCTGCACAGACAGACCAAAACTATCTTGTGGTAAGAACGGTTACTGCTCACGTATGCGACTTCACCTAGAATGATTCAAAGAACTCAACTTTTTAAACTGTTCAAATACCACATACATCTTTAACTGACACTATTTTAAGGCATATAGGTAACTTTTCAGAACTAAGTAGACTATCCCTCCAAAATCTACAAACTGAACAAGAGAAAATACAGCTTGATATTTGTATGCAGAGATTTTCCTCACATGATTGTAAAATGTCTTGAATACTTGAATAAGCTAACTGAAATGACCCTCCAGACCATTTTCAAAGAACTTTTCTTAAAAAACTGTAGCAATCCCCTTGCTTCCTGAATGACAATAGCAAGAAACATGATAAAAGAACTTATTCATTCACAATTAAAATTGCTATGATTTCTGACAGAAAAACATAAACCTTGGATCTTGAATGTGATGGGGTGACAGATATTCTTAGTTGCTCTAGAAGTATTCTACCTTATGCCACCCCCTCCTTGCGCTCATCCTCAATGGATTATGGCATGCAGAACACAAAAAAGTAACTGAGGTACCATCCCTCTTTTCTCCCAAAGAATATTGGGGGCTTCTGAGGGCCAAAGGAGAAGAAGAAATTAAATGTATGGGGATTAATTTCTCACAAGCTCAGAATATGGCCCAAGAGAAGAGTACACATACCTTAAAGACTAACAGGAAAACTACCTCCTCCTCCTTTTTTTTTTTTTTTTTTTGAAATACATGGAAACAATGTTTTGTTCAGACATAACATAAGATCACTGCATTTTCCACTTGCAGTCATTTTCATAAGCACAATTTCTCAATCTTGTTTACAGTTCAAGTCTCAGTTTCTCTTGAAATTGCTTTCTTTTTCATTGTTCTCAGAGAAGAAAAATCACAATTGCATAATAGGTGGATCTGTGAAGTCTTAATTTCCAATGCTACTGTTGTCAAACGTAAAGGTTATCATTTCCCTTATGAAATTAATTATTTTTGTGAAAGTCAACAGCACTAAGGTTTATTTTTCATTCTACTTCCTTCACTGAATGCTATGAGTAAATGTCATATCTATCTTTCGATTTTATCATGTAAAATGAGGACCACAAGTAGAATCTATTTTACTGGAGCTATGATACTCTGTATATTGTGTTAAACACAACAGACTATAGCACTTACTAGTATCATCACATATAATGGTTATATGGATTTACAGTGGCAATAAATAGAACAACCAACTGAAAAATTAATTCTTTAATTAGTCAGAGAAAAGGAAAATGACAGGATAAACTTCCAAATCTCCTTTTCCCAAGGTTTCACTTATAGTTTCTACTAAAGCTGCAAAGAACAGTAGATATCTATGGCTGCAGATCTGCTTAAGGGCAATTTTGTAGTATCTGTGAGGACTTAAGGATTTAAGCACAGCAGGACACTGCAAGCATGGCAGGATAAAAAAAAATCTCAACAAATGAAGTTATACAGCAACAGTTAAAGTTTTTGATGCACAATCTTTTAGGTTCAATACAAAAGCTGATCCGAATAATATGTGGTGACTGGAGGAAGGGCAACATTATGCCAATTTTTAAAAACAGCAGAAAAGATGATCCTGGGAACTACCCATTGGTCAGTCTCACCTCTGCGACTTAGGAGATCATGGAACAGACCTTTCTAGAAGCTATGCTAAAGCACATGAAGGACAGGCAGGCAATTTAACACAGCCAACATGGCTTCACCATGGGACAGGGACAAGTCCTGTATGACCAACTCAGTAGTTTTCTGTGATGGGGTAACTGCATCAGTAAAGCCTTGGACACGGTCCCCCATAACATCCTATTCTCTAACCTGGGGAGATATGGATTTGATGGATGGATTGTTCAGTGGATAAGGAATTGGTTGGATGGTTGTATTCAGAGAGTAGTGGGCAATGGCTAGATGTCCAGATGGAGATCAATGACAAGTGGTGCCCCTCAGGGGTCTATACTTAAATAATGATATAGACAGTGAGATCGACTGCACCCTCAGTGGGTTTGCAGATGACACCAAGCTTAGTGGTGCAGTTGTCACACCAGAAGGACCAGACCATCATCCAGAGGGACCTGGGCAAGCTGGAAAAGTGGGCCTCTGAGAACCTCATGAGGTTCAACAAGGCCACGTGCAAGGTCCTACACTTGGGTCTGGGAAGTCCACAGTTTCAATACAGGGCGAGAGATGAAGTGATTGAGAGCAGCCCTGCAGAGAAGGACTTGGGTGTGCTCACTGATGAGAAGCTTGACATGAGCCAGCAATGCATGCTTGCAGCCCAGGCAGTCAACTGTATCCTGGGCTGCATCAAAACAAGTGTGGCTAGCAGGTCAAGGAAAGCAATTCTGTCCCTCTGTTCCTCCCTTGTGAGACCCCAACTGGAGTACTGTGTCCAGTTCTGGAATCCTCAATATAAGAAGCAAATGCAGCTGTTGGAAAGGGTCCAGAGGAGGGCTACAAAGACAATTGGACAAGAGGACTGGAGCATCTCTGCTGTGAGGACAGGCTGAGTGAGTTTGGGCTGTTCAGGCTGGAGAAGAAAAGGTTCCGGGAAAGCTGTATAGCAGCCTTCCAGGACCTGAAGGGGACTTACGAGAAAAGTGGGGAAGAAGTTTTTACGAGGGCATGTAACGGCTTTAAACTGGAGCGGGGAAGACTTAGACTAGACATTAGGAAGAAATTCTTTGAGATGACAACAACAAGTCTTGAGAAGCAGAAGTGAATTCTCTGTAAAACAGTGTAATTCTGTGACCAATTTTACCAATAACAAAACTCCAAAGCTATTATATTTATCTGGTAATGACTATGATGGTAGGTTGGACACTATCCATAACAAATTAGTTATTAAATGTATCCTTTCAAAATCTCTTAATAGCATGCGTTTAAAAACTGCATGTATGAATGACTACTTTTCCCCTCACTGTCTCTTGTATTATCAAGATTACAATTGTGTCATTGCAGCTGACTACTTCCAGACTAGACTCTACAGTATGGCTGTGTGTACCACTCCAGAGTCTTGGTCATTTTGCAACTCTGGTCATGAACCCATCATCACTTCCAAACACTTAACGCTTGAGAAATGAGTACTCCTGTTCCAAGGAAAGGAAATGATTTTTTTTTTTATTTCATATGACACGGTCTTTTACATATCTCCATTCTAGCTACAATTAAGAGGTGGAACTACACAGACACTGACTCCAGCACCTGGAACACAATAAGTAACACCACTGGAAGAACTAAGTAATTCTACTGTATGGTTTTATTCTTCTAAAAATAAAAAAGCGAAGTATCACTTCTACAGGTTAGTATTGCAAGACAGATTACTAATCAAAGTAGTATCTCTCAAACACGTA
Organism: Coccyzus lansbergi; assembly: GCA_033558105.1. NCBI lineage: Eukaryota > Metazoa > Chordata > Aves > Cuculiformes > Coccyzidae > Coccyzus > Coccyzus lansbergi. The sequence goes on from JAUMJK010000160.1 coordinate 660,887, forward strand.
AGAATCTACATATTTTGTTTATAAACCTCTCTGATTGAAATAAATCCATTGACTTCTTCCAGTAAAACATGCTACTTCAAACATAATTATTATGGAGCTTTGTTCCTTAAATGTAATTTATACAGAAGAAACCATACCTCACTGAACAAACTTCCATTCACATAAGAAATCCACAGCTTCCAGAAGTTGGGGAGCTGACTTACAACAAGTTTTGTCAACTTTTCAACAAATAGAACTTGCTGAGGAGCTTTGTATTGCCAAGCTAGAAGGGGAAGAGAGGACAGAAAAAATAAAATTGAAAACTTTTGTATTAATGACAAAAACCATACTACCAGCTTGCTGCTGCTCCGTATTATACAAGTGACTATAGAGTACATATAAAAGCTTTCAAGTAGGAATGAAAAAACTTTAAACCCAGTCCACACATGTGTACACAACTGGTACACATATAAGCTCTTCCTTCTCTTCTCATATGCTTACAAGGTGCCAGCACTGACAATACATAAAGAACAGGCTCTCTTTTTAGGGATATTTAATGAAAACCACCTAACAATCCACTGAAAGCAATCAAGACATTAGAAGTATCAAATGATGAGGTAGCAATGCTGATGAAACCAGTCTGCTAGGATAGACTAGTGCTTAAGGCAAACAATGGAAACTGGAAGATCTGCTTTATTTCCTCCCCCCACCCCAGAAAAAATTCCATTGTGGCCTGGGGCAAGTTGCCAACCTCTCATCTTCATTTGTGTTTGTTAAAATCTTTTATCTGAAAAACAGGGGGGATTCCAACAATTAAACTCAATAAACTTATCACTAATTGTATGAAATTCTTGGATGAAGAACACAGTCATGACATATAACACTGCATAATCTCTCACTTCATGAACCTACTTACACTCCTGATACACCTGTTATTAAAACACATAAGAAAAATAGACCACACTTTGGCAGCAGATAACTTTTCTCAGATTCTCAAATGAGGTAAAGGCAGGTTAAGGGGGAGGTAAGGAAAAAGCTGAACTGAAGCAGAAGAAAAGTAGTACTTAACAAAGAAAATAAAGGAAATGCTGAAATGCTTTTCTAAACCCATCACCCTTTGCCATTGAAACTTTCTAGATTATAATACTTTAACAAAACAGGGTATCAATAAGAAAGTTGAGACTTATGTTTCACCTCAAGAATTAGAGTCCATTTTAGAACACTTGGAAAAAGATATCATAGATTAAAACAACCAAAAACGAACAAACAACCAAAAAACCCGCAAAACAAAGCAATAAAATTAAAAAGGTCCATGTTTGTTGGTGTGGGGATTTTTGTGTATAAATTCTGGTCTTTTATATATGGCAAAGTTAAAAACATGCTATTATGCTACATAACTGTGGAAAAGCAGAAAAATGTCAGGTGAAACACCTTTTTTGTGTTTACTCTGCTAGTGAATACTGCCTACACAGAACAGGGAGTCCACCAGTTACGTAAAAATAGCTGCCTAATGGTACATTAACTAACTAGTAGGCTTCACCAGAGTCTCACAGTTTTATTGTGTTGGTAGCCAGTCTTGGATGTTGTACTTCAAGGAGATTCATTTGTCAAGGTGCAGCTCAAATATCAGTCCATTTCTTTAGTAGACAAACATCTGCATTACCCAAAATGTTCATTTTCCTCATGGTCAAAGGGTTTAGGGACTCTAGATTAGTATTTGAAAATTTGAAAAAAACACAACCGAAGCCCAGAATTTGGAGAGAGATTCTAACACAACTTAAGTATAACTGTGCTGACAGTGATGCATCTGTTTAGGAGGCATGAAAACTTCAAAGCTCAACTAGCAAAACTCAGACAGTGGACACAGGAAGTCAGAGCACTACTTTTGCTAGTTTGGTTTAAGACTGTCAGCAAACTGGTCTAGATTCAGTAGCAAAAAAACTCCTCTTATTAACGTAAACTCTGATTATGCCAGGAAGCTGTGCCAATGCTGTTATAGCAACAAGGGCTACGTAACACCAACAAATCCCAAATTGTAACCGAAAAAATTTCAGCTCTTTTGAGAAACCATTTCATCTTTGCTAAAAGCTCCAGAACCAATTCAAAGTTATAACCAGGTATATCTGCTTCTCACTAGAAAAACACTGGCAAGATTTAACTTCATGTATAAAATTCTTTTACTGTCCAAGAAGCTTACTTCAGACTTAGACCCGAGTCTGCAGACAGCAGATATTTATTAGAATAAGCTACTACACATATCATGTCATGAGGACATTCTGGCCATAAATTCAAGATATTTTGACTTTATTGCTACAGAAAGCTCCAATCTATATTAAAGCAGACATTTGCTTTAATTCTATTTATTCTACTACAATCTGTGTTCTAATGTCCTAAAGAGAAAACCAGAGCTATTGTTTACATATCCTTATGAACATATGCTCAAGCAAGAGCTTTATTTGAATGCTGCAGTTTTGGGTTCAAACTAATTTGTTCAAACAATCTCATGGACTATCAATGTCAATTACCCTGGGGAAAAAAATCCCACATTAAAACTCAAAAAAACCTTCAAAGATGTCATTCCTAAAATTTGCTAAAAAACAACAGGATGCGGAAGCAATCTGAAAGCAGAGCATATCATAGCATATTTGCAACAACAGTTCCTGCATAGATATCGTAAATGGTTAGTTTGATTTGACTCTCTGCTCAAAGAGGAACAAGGAGGTTAGAGTTTTCAACTGTTCCTAAGCACTCAGTAGGCACGTGCACCTGAGTACCAATTAACTCAGAGTCAACTCAATCTAACTCTACAGTCTTTGCAGTGTATTATTATGATGGTTTGAACCTGTAGTTTTCCTTTGAATCTTGTTTTAAACCAGTGGCTCCAGAATCTGCAAAGTCTGCCAAAGACTTACCTTTTCCAGTTTGTAAAAGGCTCTGAATCTATAACTAAGACACTAAAAGCAGAGATAACTGATTGAATTGAAACTACCTTACACAAATGCAAAAGAATTCAAATGAGGGAAAAAACCTTGATTTTGGATGTTGCTTCCTCCATTGTATGGCATGTGTATTCTTAGAGAATAGTATCCAACAACGACCAGCAGTTTACTGTTTCGCTCTGTAACACCTGTTTAATCAACTTCATGCAAAGTTTTGGGCTGAGAAAGGGCAAGGGTACCAGTAATACAGTGATATAATTACTTGGTATACATGCGTACTTTGAAGAGTCTGTGTAGTATGCAGTTAGAAATGCAAACATTCAACCCTAAGCTGTGACACAATTTGTCTTGCCTGTGAAGATACACTGTGGCAGCAAAACAATACACAATTCTTGTTATTTTTTATTCTAAATTCTTGAAAGGTTTTTTTCAAGGAAGTCTACAGAACTGGGAGAAGAGTAACATCGAAGCTGACCAAAGCCAGAAAGTTCTCCATAAAAACCTACTTTCCGCAAAAAAGTACTTTGTTAAGAAATGACCTATCCTGTGAAAAACAGGTTTTCTGTCTCCTGTGATGGCACTGTTTAAAGACTTGCAAGATTAAATTGTTTGTACAAGAGTGCTGAAGACACTCAGGACACACAAAGATTGTGGACAGACTGCTCAAGCTCAGTTACATACTTTGTTTCCCTTTCTGCATTTACAAAATTAGAGAACAAGTATCATATATATGTGACGTTATAGAGAGAATAAAATGCAAGGAGAGATATCCTAGCAAACGCCTACTATTAGAAGATATAAACGACAGCAAAACATGGTAGGCAGTACGTGGCAATGTATACAAAAAAAAAATTCTGTTTTTGTAGAAAAATCCCCATTCTTATTACCTTGACTACATTTTAAGCAGCAGATTTCAGCTATGAACCACTCTTTCCTTTCAAGAAAACCACTGAGAACTCCTTTGGTAAGCAGTGGTAATGCATGAGAAGAAAGAATTTTATTTGGTAACACATCAAAACAAACACAGAGAGTGGGTTTCTGTTTGGGTTTTTTGACTACACCACACACTGGACATAAGGAACTGCAGCTTTGTAAGCTTTTCCAAATAAAACAGATGCTTACCATCATCACGGCCAGACTGAAAGCTGCTGCCCCTTTTCAATGAAGCAGTTTGACCAAGATGGCCAATTGGTGATGGACGCACATCACTGTCCAGGTCTAACATGGGGCTGTGGAGCAATGAGTTACCTAAGACAGAGGAAGAAAAGTTAAAATTATTTTGCACATCAGTTGACATGAAATTGTATGCTGCATGTGGAATTCCAATTTAATTCAGAAGTGATACAAGGAAAAAGTTATCTAGCAAAAACATTCTTTATCCTGCTTATTTAGACTGCTTGTTCATTTACATCAACACTATTCAATAACACCACTACTGACTCCTGCAGCAAAGCCAAAACCACGAGTACCATGTGGGAAATACCATTCTTAAGTCTGTATGTTTTTCTGGTTTTACTTAAATTTAAGTCCTACAATTAGCTGCTTGAAAGCCATAGACAAATATGCATTTATGCCATTAGTGACATGGCACACACTTTTCTTCTGGTATATGTCTAAATATACTTTTCAACAGCAACAGTTTCTTGAGTCTCCAGCTGAAGCAGTTAAGGATAGAGTGTTCAGCTACTGCTTAGCTGTTTGACCTGTGCAGAGTTCAGGTAGAAAGAATCCACCCATCATGAAGGAGATGAATGAACAGCATTGCATGCTTGTGCATCTCTGTGAAACACCCCACACTTACACATATCCAGAAACAGACACAGTATTTCCCAGTGAGCCAGTTACTCTTATCAAATAATTATTTTCTTCTTCGAGGGTCTTTTATACCTTTGAGGTCACTATTGATTTGTCCTAAACAATAATCTAATCTAATTCTATGAATATTTGGACTCTAAGGCACGTTTTGGAAAACAACCATATCAAGGAGCAGGCCATGATTATTTTTTAATGTACCATAATACTGCCAATATTTCTCTTAAAGTCTAAATTACCAGTTTAAGCATTTCACCGCAAAAATACATTTCCGAAAATAACTATCACAAATTACTTCAGCATTGGCCAACTGGTAATGGTAACAGCTAAATTTAAAATAATCACAGTTCATATAAATATAAAACAATCTAGGTTGGAAGGGACCTCAAAGATCACTTGGACCAACTTTGGTGGGAAAGGGAGCCTAGGTGAGATTATCTAGCACCCTATCCAGTTGAATCCTGATCTACCATGTCACTGGAGAGTTTGCTTCAGAGATTCACTGTTTTCACAGCAAAGAAAATTTGTTCTTACAGTAACATGAAACCTCTCCTGGTAATTTATGCTCAATTTTGTAGTGAGAATCTCAGTGTTTGATTTTATATTGCTTGATCTTTTCCATCAATATCTACATTCACTTAAAATAACAGGAAGGTCAAACAGTAAGAGCATGAGATACAACACTGCTATACTCAGATTCAAGACTAAGTAAAAGGATCTGAAGAATAATTATTCTGAGATTATCATGCTGTTAGACAGGTATTGCAATCATTTTACTTCAACAGCTTAAATAGCAGTATTAAGTACTGTGAAACTTACTGCAAACTTCCAATAGGTGACAGTATTGTGTTTTAGCTTTTTTTGAAAGAAGTTCTTCCTCCCATAATTCTTCAGCAGCTTTTAAAGAGATCTTCCGTGGCCTTACCAAGGCATTGTCAATATTGAGCTAACTGTTCACAGTATACAATACCTAAGTAAATCGATCCATTTGCTATGTAGTGACAGACATGCTGTATAAACTGACTTGGTGAACCCATTTATGCTATCTTTAGCCTGTATGACTATTCTTTTGACTATCTGAATCCTACATAATTTGTTAGAAGCAACTAATCTTCATGATACCTTTAAAATTGATGAGTTTTCAGTAGCATGGACTCTGCTACGGTGATTTAAGTATACTATCCATTGTTAGCAAGGAGAAGTTCTAAAGTGAATCTGAATAAGAACTTGTGGGAAGACTTTTCTGTCTGAATAAACTAAAATACAGAATAATAAGGAAAAACTCTAAAGCTGCCAGAATATTTTAAAGAAGGTACGTATGCTCCAAGTGCAAATAGTTAACTATGGGCACATACTCTGCAGCTGCTGATGCAACAGACTTATGCAAGGTCACACATCTTTTTTGACTTCTAAAACATATCTTAATTATTACAAATTTACAACATTAATTTCTGTGAAAACATTCCAGCAAGCCTGCAGAATGAAGTAAAACAAATAAAAAATTCTTCCTCTCTGGAGGAAAGAAACCACATACATTCATTATCTTATAGACATTCTATTCAGAATAAAAAGAAAACTGCATAAAAGATCCTGAGAAATTTTAAGTGACTCACATAGTTCTCCATAAGGATTTGACTCTGAAATTCTACATGTCTGTGTTTTATTTGAAGGGAAAAAAAAGTACGCCAAATCAGAATTGCATTTCTAAAATTTCTAAAATCTCTAAAAAACCTCAAACCCAAATAAAAAAGCAAAAGTGCAGCAATACCATCTTCACAAAAACTACAATTAGAAAAAGTCATGACATGACTTCCCTCTTTGATGTCTTCACACAGAATTTAGGCTCTCACCCTTCAAACACCTCGTTAATATGAGGAATTTCTCGTAAACAGATGGTTTCTAAAAATGACAGTGCCAATTAAACCTCTAAATTAAGAAAAACAGACACACTTACTAAAACATCTTAATGTGAATTAGTTCAATTAAAACCATTTGCTTGAGGTCGCTGAAAGCCTGAAAACTCTGTATTGCTCTTGATACACTAACCTCATACTGCCCAAATGGTTTATATATTCACCAGCAACAGAAAACATGTAAAGAATACTCTCTTGTTCCACCAGAAAAACCACATCATCAGTTTGTAGCCATACCAGGAAAAGAAAGTTTAACATGAACTAATTTCTTAATTGGTTGTCTAGCATTACAAGCAAGTATAACACAGCAGCAGGGAACTACAACAGCATATATGCCCTCAGGACTAATATACATCTGGACTACATTAGCAAAGCTGATTTTGCTTTCAGCCGACCAGAAGATAGCGCTTGAAGACTGCATACTAATGCATAAATCTTGTAAAAAAAGTGATAGTTAACTTACAAACAGTTTTTCTCCCATCCTGACTTGTTCCCTCTCTGGAGCCAGCAGTTTAAATTTAGCAGCTTTAATTTAGCAGTATAATGTAATACAATGAATTAATATCAGTGTGAACTGTAGACAATAATATTTATAAAACTAAATAAACTGCCCAAATAATAATTTAGTGCCTACTCATTATTTGACTTGTCTACCATTTCAACATTCTTAGATCCTGAACATAGGATAGCAACAAACTAAAGTTTCAGGAAATTAACTTTTTACTGTACTAAAAGGTTTCAAGATGTAATATAAACAGCATGAACAACACACTGTTGGCAGATCATAATTTTTCTGAAAAATATGCTGCATCTTTGAAGTTACAGAAGCATTTTTTTCCAAAATACGGCATCTACATGGAGCATGTCTGTCAGCGACTCCAGTGCCAAGTGTATATTTAACCAAGGAAACACAGAAAAAATAAATGTACTACATTCTCTTCTACCAAATAGTCACGACAAAAGAAGTACAAACAAAGCCTTATTGCAACTGTAATATCATGAGGAGATCAAATAAGAAGTATTAAGATCTTAACATTGCTTTAATTTTTTTAAAAGGATTTTACTGGGTTTCAACTTCTTATGCACAGGTAGTTTAAAGGTATGTACAAATAAATAACAACATTCAGATACTGTGTGAAATATGAATATTTCAACAATTTGCTCAGACTGCTTCTGTTCTAGTGCATTAAGAACTCACCAAAATAAAGGTCTGAAAAAACCCCATGCAATGTTTTTTGAGGTCACTTATTTAATTTATGGTTTCACTTTCTGTACATCAAACATCACCTGTGCTGACTCCTGATTGCAGGTTTTCTCCAAGTTTACCGGTAGTGGAGTTGTTACAGGGTACATGCCTATACCAACTATGGCTTACATACATACTTTGACTCCGTTTTACGAGATGTTACCTGCATGCAGCACGTTGCAGTCTCAGTGAAAAAAGGCAACTGACATACAGTTTGCCTACAACTGATTCTTCCACGATCTGCAAACTAGTCAATTATTTAAATTCTTAAAAGCAGCTCTGTTTTCTTATTTCAAACTACTACCAAAGTGAGTGTAAAAGTTGTCCTGCAATGTCCATTCCTCCACAATTCCACTTGTTTCTGCCCCGCACCCCTCACGGTCTGACAGGCAGAGGTTTTTTGTGGAAGTCACACATCTCTTGTCTCCCTTCTGCAACCTATCCTCAGCCACTCTGCAATCCTGCCAGCACAGTGCATCACTTATGTGACATTCAATGTAAGCTTTTTACAAAAGCTACTGGTTGACCATAGGATAATATAGTCTCAGTACTTTTTGCAGTGACAAAGAACATTTTTAGCAAGTGATCAATTTCAGGCTGAGTAGTTTTTCAATGCGATTTTCCATGTTAAGACAAACACCAGTCAATACACAAACTACATGCATATATGCAGCACGTATATAAGTAAGATTAAATTTAAAAAACCCAACAACCCTACAGTTGTGCAATCAGGTGAATACAGTTATGGTATTCTTTCATCCATTATATATTTCAGAGTGAATTTTCTCACAGGCTACAATAGCAAGGGGATGCTGATCTATAGCCTCCGGACTCTCTGAAGGGTGGCAGACTTCCTTACCACCCTTAAAACACCTTTGAACATTTTTTCCTCTGCACAGCGGGCCCTTGTCCTGTGCTACAGTCTGACCACCCACTGTTGCTTGTTGACCAAACACACAGTGCCTGGAGCCCGCACCGACACAACCAGGATAAGATTCCTTTCAAGGACACCGCACTGAGAATTTCAATTTGTCTAGGCAAGAAGTTAGGCGAGCAGGAGAAATTACTCAAAAATTAACCTGCTCAACAGATGAATGACTGCATTTTACTCTTTTTCCTGAGTACCTTTTCTTTCTAACCCTACATTTATTAGGAACCTGACATTTAAAAAAGATGAAGAAGAAAATGGGTTGTATTTCTACCAAAGATGACTGTAAAAGATAAAAATTGCTGTGTTTTATGGAAAAGTAGGATTTGGAGTACATTTTAAAATGAATGCTTTTTAATCTTAAGGTTAGTCTTCATCATAACAAATGTATTTATAATGAAACTATTTGTTAATTTACCACAAAAAATGCAACCAAGCCTATTATTTCTCGTGGTGGTCTAAGCATTTCACAGCATAAGGGGAAGCCTTATTGTCAGTCCTGCAGACCAAAAAATACTGAAGCAAGATCCAAACACTTCAAGTTTAGCACATGAACTAAACCAATATAATTTTACTAGCACTATCTCCAGTGGACATTATGATCTTCAGCAACTTTGAAAACAACCAGTTTTTACTTAGGTGCTTGATTTAAGGACTTAAAACAGCAGAACAGGCACAAAGGTACAATTCTGGCCCCCAAATCAGGTTCATTTCATCTTCAGTAGTACTAATCTTTTCAATTTTGATTTTAAACTATCTGTGCTCATCTTTGATCACAATATTTACTGTCATTATATTAATTTACATATTAAATTTAAATATTATTTGAAGTATTATATAAAATAAGAATGCTCTTCAGAACATGTTGGATTCTAACAAAAATTCTAAATAATACCAAAGTTACAGACAAAGCTGGCAAAAGAGGAAGAGAAATTCAGTGTCAAATTTAGCACTAATTAGTTTTAATTTATTTAATTATTTATTTTAAAATTAATAACCTATTAAGGATTTGCTTGACATCTGCTGTCAAAAGGCTATTTCTGCTATGGACAGGGGATGTAGTTTAGACATGAAATGGCTCCCAGCTGCAAGAAGCCTTCTTCCAGATGTACAGTAAGCAAAGGCAATGGAAGAGAACCAGCTGCTAGGATAACAAATTGAAAAGGCCCTTTGACACAAGCCCTGCCGGCCTGTCTGACCTAACAAAGACTGATCATTCATTGCAAGGTGAATAGAATGTCAGTGTGGCACAGAAGAAAGAGCAATGAGGTCTAAGCATCCATTTCTCTCCTTCACACTATGTACAGCTGCTGTTACTCTGGCACAGAAAAACCCTGCATAGTTTTTTTACAGTATGTGGAAAGCTGTGCCTCATACTCGTGAGTGTTGTGAAAATTGTGGGGTTTTTTCCAGCAGCAAGAACCACAACAAACATCACAATGACTGAAATACTATGCTCCAGTTTCTAGATCTGTCTGTGTTAGTAACTGTAATCGCTTGAATATTATGTATTTTGCAACACAAAGGGGCAGCAGAAAGATCCCACTACAAATATGTTAGCATTTCCATCTACAGTTTTACTTTGAAAGGGTATTAACAGATAGCTTATTTGCAATAATGTTACACAATATCCAGAAAGACCTCTTGAGAAATAAAGTCTTTTTCAGCCAGTTTTAGGATAACTGGATTAGTGTTCCTATGCATTTTAGCTCCAAGGGTCGTGAAACCTACTAAGTCGCTATTAAAGTCTAAGCAAATAACCACTGGTCACATAGAAAACAGTCTTAACCTCCACAGCTTCTTTCTCTGATACTCATGTTAAGAATCTCATTGCTTAATTCATTTTGGCTATCTGCCCAGTGTCCCAAGCAAATTTTAAACTAAACCTCATTTATTTACATTGATTTTCATGTCCTTTTACGTCATTATATCCCCCATGTTTCCTGTACTCCAACAAGTCTGGGAAGCACAAACCATAATGAGAAAACTAAACTTATGCCCTAATAACTGGGGAAGTGCAAAGTTAAAAATTACAAATATATAAAAACTTAATTGAAGAAAACTATTTACTATCCAGGTACAAACCCTAAATTCAAAGTTCAAAAGAAGCAACTCATTTTAGCCAATATGAGGCATAAATTACTAGTGCGAATCAGCTTATCATTCAATGGTCTCTCGCTAGAGATTTAAGAAATGCTGTTTAAGTGAGTATATTGTTCTTCCATGTTAAGTTCCATATTCAGAGCCTTCAAAAATGCTCTTTTTACTACCTGTGCAGTCTCATGCATCTCCCTCTCTCTAACTTAAGTACATACCAAGTAACAGCAGCAAACTAGTTTTACCTACTTTATGTCCTTCCAGCAATAGTGAGATACAATCAGATTTATAGAAAGAATCCATCAATGCTTCACAAAATAACTTTGTAATAATAAAAAAAAAAAGGATCAAGAACCAATAAACAACTGCCTCTTCCATTAGTAAGGCAGATAAATATTAAACAGAAAATACAAAAAGTTAATAAATCCATATCTTCATAAGCTTTACTATGTCAGCAGAGCTAGAGCTCCAGTCAGCTGGACATAGGTCCCATATCTACAGCCACACCTTTAATGGAAGAGTCTGACCATCAAAGAAGCAAGAGAAAGGTTTAATGTAAGGAGATGAGCACGGGAGCTTTGTGATCTGGGAATACCCTGTACAGCCTCATAGTTCCATAATGAATTTGGCTATGTTGTCTGTTCTCTTTGTTCTGGCTGCTCATACTTCAGAACAGGAGAAATTTTGATCTGCTCTCATATATGCATATTCATGTTTCCTTCGAATACATGTGCTTGGATTTCAACAGTTTCTCATCATATGAGCATCATCTGCTTGTACTTTTTTACCTCAAAAATGAGAAGGGTCAGCTATGGCTATACAGAGCAAGAGGCAGACAGGCTAAAGGCAATCAATGACAGGTAAGTAACAACATTCGTATGTGAACGTGTAATAAAACATTAATATACGTAATTGAAGTCTAACCAGCAAAACAACAGGGTCACTTATGGTTGAGAGGAAACAGTACATTAATATTCATACAGAGATATAACTCAAGAGGAATACAATCCAAAATGCTGCTGTAAAGTACTTCATACAGATGAGTTGAGAAAATTCCCCATTCTACTTGTACCTGTTAAAATGAATGCAACCAACCAGCTAATAATCAGAAATCAGAATACTTCACCTTTTACGAAATCAGAGGAAACAACTGAATAATTTGCTGTTGATAGCTGTCAGCCTTTAAGCTACACTGCCAGATTATCTGACAAAACTTAGCACAGCTTGATACATCTTTCAGTTTTTGGAAATAATATTAGCACAAGATGGATTAACTGAAAATACACAGTATTTGAAACACACAGGACTTCTAGTAATCCCTGAAATGAATTCTGGGAGAAAACTCAAAATACAATTACAGTGCTCTAAACGTGCCATAGTTTTTTCTTTCAGGCTGCATCAGTGATCATACTATGCTATGATACTTTATAGCTCTAGGACATGCACACAACTGCAGAGTATTTCTACAAAATGGAGTTAGTCTCTAGTAATATACAAGCACAGAAGCATTTTTTTAAAAAACCCCACAACAACTCACACACACAAAATCCCAGATCCCAACTTTTCATGTGGTAGTATTACTGAGAGTGAAGGATTCATATTTAGATTAAAAAAACCCCATTATCTAAACAAATGTATTTAAATGTCTCTAATAGGAAATTTTCTGATGGCAACTTGAACCATCTCAGCAGGTATATAAGCTCACTCCACCCTTCACCTATGCTTAGGAAAGCCTTGAAAGTATAGTGATTAAAAAGTAAGCAATCATTAGACAAAGTAGAAACACAGATTTACTTTTCATCAATATTGGGAATTTGTCCTGACTCCTATTACTAGTAGCTTGGATGAGATGACACATCACTAAGCGTATTAAAGAAGATCTGACAAGATGCTATTCCTATATAAGAAAAATAAAGTCACTTCAGTTATAATGACTAAAGGATCAACCTTCTAGTAGTACGGAGACAACTGGAACAATTTTGTCCCACTGTTGGCTTGTCAGATTAGTGACTGAATTTGAGTAAGTTCTCCTTAGAATCCACTTAGATCTGGGGTTTACCAAATAACTGCAACACTATCCTTCCCTTCTTGAATACATCTTGTCTAATAAATAAATTTAAAAAGATTTACTGTTTGTCAAAACAACTACAAAAATCCTGTCCATAATGTCTAAATAGTGTTTTCAACAAAGACTTTCCAGGTAAGAAAAGCAAAAGTCTAATTCCAAATCCATTTCAGGTGGTAAAATTCAGCCATCATAACTTAAGACTCAAAATTGCATTGAAAACGAATAAAATAGCAGCAAAATGCTTTGCCACAAACTCTGTTGAAACCTGAAAAATTGTGCATAAATGCCAAAGTAGATACAATCTGCTACTGAGGTTTAAGTTTACTATGCTGAAAATGTTTGACTTTGCCAGTTTGAACCCAAAGTATCACAGTCGGCAGAAGAACTAACCTAGCAGTGAGAAACTGTTGGTATTTTCAAGATGGAACAGTAATTGCTGTCTGCTTATTCCATCACAACATCCATACACAATATGAAGACCACCATTGGCCAGAAACAGTGTCTATTACCCCTGTTGAAAAGGAAAACCTAGAAAAAGATTTAAAGCCCGTTTCATTAGAGTATCAACCTTATGACCCATCTCTTCCTTCAAAAGCTTGATGTACAAAATCTTTATTCGAAGTATGTTTTAAGTGGAGGACTTTAAATGTTTGAAACTTTACTACTACTTTCTCTTAAAAATATCCAGTGAATTTAAGAACATATAGACCACATTTCTTGTCTTGTTTGAGTTGATTAGATTCCTCAAAAATCTTGCACTACCAATCTGATATCTGTGAGTAAAAGCCCACACTCTTCCCGTTTGAAAAGCATACATCTGTTCAAGTAAATTGAATCACATTCCATGTCTCTGATCTCGATCAGTATTGTGCTACTTGGCAGCTAATACCAATTCTCCCAATTTTTCTTTTTTCTTTCTATCTGGTGTATGTCAAAATTAAAGATCTATGAAAAGGAAAACCCATATTTAGGAACCTTCCATTGTCCTGCTAGATACTAAATGAGAAATTCTATAAACCTCTTGATACTTCTTAATACTTCCCGAGCATTTTACAATCTGTAGAAAAAGTACATTAAAACCACATAAAAGGTTGGAAGAAAAGCCTTGAAATTTTATAAGTTGTTTAATAAAAGTGATGAGATATTAGCATTTGTATCATACATGCACTAAATATTAACTTAAATACATGCCATTAATTAATATTTACTGTCATTCAAGTTATTTAAATTCCCTGTTTTGTGAGCCAAACAGAGTTGTTAATATAATAGCTCCTTTTATATTAAGGCTGGAGTAAGCAGATTTGTTTCAAGAAAAACACCAAATGGGTTGAAATTTTCAAGATGAACCTAAGAATTCAGACATATTTTCCATTCATTTACTGGAACATGCATATCAAAATTATACAGACTACCACAATAAAAAAAAGTCTTGAGCATCTAGTACCTTCATGTCCCTATTTTTCTTGCTAAGAGGCTGAGAGCTATATAACATTTTGCAAGTGAGCGGAGAAAAAGAAATTTGAATTGTTAACTGAGACCATTTTTACAAGTGGAGTTATGCTCCCGATAGCATAACTAGGAGCAGAAGAGTGGTGTCTAAGGATTTTAGTGAGGAAGGTAGACTGGGAGGTTTTGGAAATGTTCCCAATTTTGACCAAAAGACTAAGAAGCCAACCCGGTGTTCCAGCTGGAACTCCCTACTGTGTTGTAAAACAACAATGGCCTGTACATGCTTTAAGCTAAATTTTACTGTCATTGTTTTCATATATGATGCACCCCTTGACCTCTATACCTGATGTTGTAACCTGTGCTACAGAGAGTTTAAGCTGCCTGCAGCAATTTTACAGCACATTTCTGCAGCAGTTCCAACTTAGTAATAATTTTTGTGGTTTCTCAGAAGAGAAGATGTTATTTGGTTTGGGATACATATGCATTAACACTAAACATGGGAGTACCTAAAAGCCAAGAGAGGCCAGATTCCAATATGCCTAATCATTTCAGAAATAGCAGCAAACTCTATAAGACTTCCTGAGAAACAAGGCATTGCTTGTTGTTTTCTAATTTAAAAATCCACTTTTCATATTTTACTACTAGAAATGCCAGGCCAATAGCCTCCCACCTATTCCCTTTTGAAAATACACTAATGTGACAGATAATGTTAACTGGTAGTTAAGCTGCTACCACACCTGAAAGCAATACCTAAGAGCACAGATTCCTTTGAGGAGCAATGCTGGCAAAGACAAAGAGAGAATACAACTAAGTACACCTACTGGCCTCAGTATAATATTGTTTAAATATCACATTTGTCCAACTCATAGGTCCCTGCTTAAACAGAGTAATCCGAATTTTGAAACTGTACAGGAACAAAGAACAAGAGAATGCTATATTATCATTCATTCAATATCAAGAAATTATACATTATTCTGTTATGTCTCAATGCCCTGCATATCCATATATTAACAGTTTATCTTGTGACAAAGAAACCTAACTGGCAGATTCAGATAACAATCCAAGCTTCATGTGACCACAAAGTATTTTGAGAGGACAGTAAAATTATTGAAATGTAATGCTTTTCCATGTAAAGAGCTTAAAAGTTAGAAGTTAAACAAAAATAAAACTCCAACTGCTGTTTTATTTTTATAATAAAGAAAAAGCTTTGTAAAAAGCTATCACGACTGATGGGAAGAAAGCCCAAATATAATTTGTACACTAAAACTTGTCAAATAAAAGGCAGTGCCAAATTCCTAAGTGTCAAATATATATACACACACATATATGTAAAACAAAAATATATCCTTGCCTTTTTGTTCTTTAACATAGCTCTCCTTACAGTTGTGCATGAGCTGCAGAATCCACTGATGTTGAGCACCAATGCACTGCCAAGCAGGGTCCCCGGGTGCATGAAGATCAGAAAGATATCTGTAAAAACCAGTCCAAAAATCACAACTCTGACTCGACACACCAAAGGCTTCATTAAAACAGAGTAAAGATGTGCTAAGAAATACTTTTTTTTATTTATTTTTTTTACATAATTCCATGGGCCTCAAGCTCTGCCAGGGGAGGTTCAGGTCTGACATCAGAAAAAGACTTTTCACAGAAAGGGTCACTGGGCACTGGAACAGGTTGCCCAGGGAGGTGGTTGAGTCACCTTCCCTGGAGGTGTTTAACAGGTGGGTGGATGAGGTGCTGAGGGACATGGTTTAGTGATTGATAGGAATGGTTGGACTTGATGACCCTGTGGCTCTTTTCCAACCTGGTGATTCTGTTATTCAAAAATTCAAGAATATGCTCCTACCCAATGTAAACACAAGCTTTGATTTCTCTCTTTGTCATTTAGTAAGGCAAAATTCCATTTTAAAAAAAGTGTAGAAATAAACAAAGCCATATATATACTTAATAGCACATTAATACTTATTTTAAGTTGTGCCTCTAGTAAAGTACTTGGGAAACTAATCTCTATCTGCCAAGGTTACAGTTCAGTACTTGCATGTTTCACTTTGAATCAGTGATGACATCTCAAGCACATAAAATATGGTATTTTTCTTCCCACTTTATATGCCCTGATTGTATCATCATGTAATGTTAACAAGTAGGAATTAATTTTTGGCGGTTCATTAATTTTAGTACACGCATGCACAAACAAATGTAAACCAAGCTCCTAGTTGGTGGAGGGGTTTTTTTTGGCATTAGGATGTGGACACAATTGGGAAAAATAAAGGAGAGGAGGGGGAGTGAGATAATGAAAAGGATTGGGGCTCCTAATATGCCAAAGCAAAACACCCTCAGGCATTCAGGACTATCTTGACAAGAGAACTTTCAAAAAAAGATTTTCAAAAAGCAGTAGCTGCTCTAACATTTAACATGCTCCATTACTTCTGCACTAATGAGATCCAGGACAGATTAAAAACATTCAAGATGCTCAAGGTGAAGTACAGTGATTATCTTACCTTAAGCAGTGCAGGGAATCTTTAATTCCTTCAAAAGGTCTGTATTACTACAATAATACCTAATTTGAATTAGGACTATTTTGTAAAATTCTGTCTAAAACTGAGTACTGTTTGCAATACTTGAACAAAAAAAATGAACTGTCAAAGCAGGTGTGGTTGGAAGGATGAGAAAACTACCTGAACAATCATTTTTACAGGGTGACATTTAAAAATTATGAGCTCAAGTCCTTTCTCAGTGTTGAGGGAGACCTTAGTCTTTGCTTAGACACAAAATAAAAAAAAATACCACTGGCCTTGGAAAAAATACACCTACTTGGCTCTTAAGTGATATAGTAAGCTGATTCTGAACAGTGTAAAATAATTATCAGTTGACATACCGTAATAAAATGAGAGGAAAATATGAGTGAAGCTTTATTATAAAGCTTTATTATAAACATTGAATATCTGAGGGGGAAACCCACAGCATTTTAGGTCTTGCTCAGCCTTAGACATTGGAGACATATAAACCAAACATAGCATGGAAGAAAAATGAACCTCAAAACCAGCAGGTTTTATGCAAATAATTTTACAATTAGGATTATGTTAATCTCTTAGCTGAAGTGCTCTGAAGAAAGTTTTCTTCACACCTTGCCTCCTCAAAATTTACACTAGTATAACCACATTAGCATATTTAGAGGAGTGAAACTAATTCAATCACTTTGTATGTTGAGATTCTGTTAATTCACTAGAGTTAAACTTTTCCATGTCTGTCCACTCCCTGTTCTCCTTATACTCTCATTATATTATGTTTCTCATTATGTTCCACGTGTGGAATACACTTGATAGTTATATTAACACAGTCTGCTTTAATGTAAGCTGGGATAGTTTTAAAAATTCAGTAGTTCAAGGTAAGAGGGTAGAGAAAAACAAACAAAAAACCCCCCATCCCTGAACCAACCATGCATAAAACTCGACTCCTTAAAAAAAAAAAATCCTTAGAAGAAGTCATAAGACTTATAGGAGTCTTACGTAAAGAAGCTGGCCTTAAGGTTTTCAACACTGACAAAGAGAGGAAACAGTAGTTCTTCAGAGAAACAAAACACTTAACTACACTCCTTTAAAACACAATTGCAACAAGCAAGCAATATTTAGGTAGCACCCAGGAGAATGAAAAGCACTCAACAAGGAAGTACATTCGTCATTGCTTTCATAAATTGTAAAGGAACCAGAGGTACTAATACCACACTTTGTCCTGTGCGACTGGGCATATAAAATACCAAAGACCTCACAGAAGTGTTAAAATTTTAAAAATGCTGCACACACAGCATATTTGGTCTACATCTTTCCAGATAACTGAAAAATGCAGAGACTGTCAAGCCACACTGGGAGCCCTAGTAACATCCAAAACTAAAAAGCTTTCTAAGTAAGGTCATCAAATGTCCCAGAGTACTATAAAACTGGGCTCCAAGGTTCTGTAAGGCAGGGTATACTCTACCAGTAGAAGGTCCAACCGACTCATGTCAGCCTGCCTTGAACAGGCTTTAACATCAGCTTTGTGAATGACCAAAAATCAAGGAACTTGAATGTAAACTAGGGAACCGGTTCAAGTTCATGAAATATAAAGTAACTACCTTATTTAGACTGAGTAGTAAAAGAACCAAAACTAAAGTTAAATGACAGTCTGGATTAAAACTTCCCTATTTTCTGACTCAGAATGATTCCATTCAACACAAAATCAAGCTGTAATGTAAGACAAGTTAATACGGAATTTATTTTGAGATCAGCAACCCGTAAGTGAATATTTCAGACACACTTTGCAACGTGATGGTTTAGAGGGAGCAACAGAATCTAAACATGCCTTAAAGTTTTTTAAAAAATTGCATTCAATCTCAATTTTCCTTTATTAAATTGCTCCCATTGAAGAATTGTTCATTGAATTCTAGAAAAACAGTCAAGTACCAATTCATTGCCATTAATTATATAGTCATGAAATCTCAAAATACTCTATTACCATTTTAAAATCACTATTTAAATAATAATAAAACCAGTCACTACTCTAATTTGGAAACAGATTTAAATACATATCTAATACCATATGTCTGATGATGACACTAGCTAAATGATTACCTTATATAACGCTTCTGATCATGTAATGTTGATGGAGTCTCAAGCAGCTTATCCAACAGAAGTTCTCTTAAAGCTTCAATTCTGGTTTCAACTTCAGCATAATCTAAGATACAGGTGAAAAAATAAATCTAGTGTGTACCTTCAGCAGTGGTATGAACTGAAAATTATGTTATTTTCTAGGACATCAGACACTTCTGGAGTTAATGTGGAAATCAATATAGCCACATCTGAAAATTTTGTATAAAACAGTTCTACAAAACAAGAAAGTTGGACTTTGAAGTCTTTCCCAAAGTATGCCAGTGAGAGATACAGTAATTAAAATGCAATTTTTGGGTAACGTTTATTATGTCCAGCAATATCAAGCCTCAATAAATAAAACCCTGTGATTTCACATTGTGTAGTACATGCTACACTAAGCAATATTTCTCGCATGTTTTCAGAGTAATTGGTTCATATAAATCTGTATTTTTTATGGATTAAAATCCATATACAACCTATATAAAACTCTTCAGACTACTATGTGCTTTTTAAGTTTAAAGTGAAAAAAAAGTCGCAAATAACAATATCCATATCTTACATTTTTTGAATACCTGAACCTCTGTCTTTCCAAAGAGTGACTTAGCTTTTTCGTAGTCATTAATAACCACATCATAATCACCCTTAAAAAAAAAACAAAACAAAAAACCACAACATTTATTTTTGTCATGAAAAAGTTAACAGACTTATTTCAGCAAACAGAAAAGTAGTTTTAAAAGATTATACCTTCTGGATATTTCTTTCAATATTCAAGGGAAGGTTGAAAAGAAATTTAAAACGCTGAAGAACATTAAGTGCATTTCTCGTTGAATCAGCTTTGTCTTTGCGTCCTAGCACTTCCTGGAATAAGGTATCAGCTGTGTTACTGGCTCCTATTTTTAAAAGCATGAAAATAAGAGAAAGTAAAGTAATCAGTTCAAATCACATACAGATTTTCCCCATTTTAATGAGTCATTCAAATATTTTTAGAGCAAATAGGTAATTATTGCTGAATTCTTAATACTTCTTTTCACAACTGATGAAATACTATTTCAAAGTGAACCATTTAGCATTTTAATGTGGTAAGACCTCTGTGCAATTAAAAACAATCACTCTTTCCTATTTCAAATTCTTAACTTTGCTGCAGATATTTCATTTGCTTTGGCTCCAGATCTACATTTTACAACTAACTTATGCACCTCAGGATATGGAAAAAGTCACAGAAAGCTTTGGTTTTAGAAAAGCATTATTTATATTAATTAATTAATATACTTATATTAATGTCATAGCTTTATGAATTTTCACTGGGTTTTGCAAACTTTTTTTTGTGTTTTCAAATAAGTCTAAACATTACTAACTGTATTTCATATTTAAGTGAGTCACTTAAAACTACCAACAGTTAAATCAAAGACAACAGCGTGACTGAAAAAAAGTCTAACTAGCGCGTCACCATATCAGAATGAATACAAATTGTCTTCACATTGCATTAAAAGTCTTACTGGCTTCATTGCAAACAATATCAAGCCCTAGCCAAAACGTTAATATAATCAAGTTTCTATACTACCTGGGAATCTTTTTTACTAAATATATTAAATATAGCTTTAAACTCTTTCCTATCCAAAGTAAAACTACTCTATTTTGTAACAAGGATAATTTCCTAACACAAAATAATAGGATTTTATTTATAGTAGGGACAATTTGCATCACATATGAATATCTGCATTTTTCAACTCGTGACTTATTTTTAATTAACCAAAAAAAACCCACCCCAAAGTGGAAATGTTTTAGTCTTTTTTGATCATTGCGTGTAGACATTTCTACATTATCTGGTCTAGTGACTATACTTTAAGCAAAGATGAAAAAAAATTACATCAGTCTCACTGGGTGGCTTGCATGCCATTTTCTCTAGTCAACACTGTGGGTGGCCTGCTCACGTTAAAAGTAGTCTTTGTAGAATAATTGTTATATCTAAATAAAGTTTAAACTTTGTTGTAATTCTGAAGCCTTGACGGAAAAAAAAAAAAAGTTTTGTAAGTATAGCTATTTCTACAGAACATAATTTAGCATAGAATACTTTAATTCATTAAGGAGGCGTGCACAATGAAAACAGCTAGCAAGACATTTAAATATGGACCACTGATAAACTATGATTTTTCTCTTGCAGTTATAATAATTGCTTATTTTGTAAATTCTTCTAGTAAGTAACATTTTGTTTGAATTCATGTTTCTTGTCCGTTCTCTTAACAGCCAAGAAGCAACTTACTATCTCTGGGCATTAAAACTATATTCACAAAGCATTTGTTTTTTACTTAATACGAATGTTTTTAAGAGATAACCAACAACTGCAGGAATAGTACAATTACTTCTACTTTTAGTTTAAAAGTACATGCCTTCATCTGCTTGCAAATTAACTTTCCACAGAAATTCAAGTAAATTATTTTAGTTTTTCTACAGCCACTTTTTCTGTTTTACACAGAAATTGAAATATATCAAATTTCTTATTAGCACCTTAAAGAAATGCAATGCTTCATGCAAAACAGGCCTGTCTTTCTAGATTTGAAAAAAATACTGTAAAAGTTCTTCACTCCTTATCCCTCCAAATCCTTCCTACGTTAATAATCTTTTTATTACTGATGAATAATATAAACCAAACTAAAAAGACCATGGATAAAGATTTGGGTCATACACTGGCTATGTTTTCAAAATAGATGATTCATTTACTCTCTGCAAATTTTTTTTTACTTCAAAACAAAGCTCCAGTTATCCAACTTCGGTCTTTCATAGAGACTTAAAAAACTACTACATAATGGAATTTGATTGACCTCCTTAAAAATACATTCCTTCATGAAATTAATTATAGCACACTATGTTTTTATAAATATATATTTAATAGTTTGTTCAGTAATTAATTTAGCAAAACTTCTAAACATTTATAATTCCAGCTATAGCAGACTGCTTCTACTATTCCATGTCATTTCAATCAAATGATTTGGCACATTCTTAACATGTATTCATATGCTGTGGAAAATATCCTTATTCTTAGGAGTTTGCAAGCAAGTTCAGGACACCAATTATCTCTCAAAATACACATCTACAGTCCATAAAATGTAAAATTCAATGAAAGATTTGAAGTAATTTTTGAAAGCAGGTCCTGTTACTCATGGATTATGGAAGCTTTTCAATGTTCAGACAAAAAACAAAGCTTTGATCCTAAACTACTTTGCATAATATTATTTACTCTTTTTAAATCCTTGTATTCTTACTTCCCTCCCTCCTACCCATCATGACTTGCAAAGTATCAGGAGGAAAAGCAGCCAATTCTTTTCACAGCAGAGCCAAACTTAATACCACTCTGAAGTGCTTGGCACAAGTTTCCATATAGATCCAGCCTGAAAAAGGCAGTCTGCATTATCTGCATACAGATTTCAGCCACTATTTATCAAATTAAATAGCTATTATATACTACAGGTTGGTTTGTTTCATATTAGTGTGTGTAGGAAAACATCAGACCTGAAGTTTTGCTCTTTTATGCTAAAATCTGTCAAACAACTCTGTCAAAAATAAAGTGCTCTCTAAGGTAATTGTGCTTGGTGCATGTTACGGCATAAATACAGAACACAGAGCACTCAGGATTGCACTGGTAAATTTCAGAAAATGCTTCTCTGTCCTACTCTTTATGTATCAAATATTCTGCACAGACAGACACAACACACACTATAGTCTTTATACAGTGATGCCTGAGGTGTCTGTAGCTTTTTTGGTTTTGGTGATTTTTGGTTTTGGAGATATTTTTTACTTCAGGCAACAACATGGGTAAAAAACAAATGTTAAAATCATACCTTCATCGTAAGCAGTAACGCATCTCTACAGAAAAGAGCTAGGTTCACAAACCTCCCTGCTTTCTTTGCGCTCGCCACACAAACACACACACAGTCACTGCTTTCTTCATACAAGAGAAGAAAAACAGTGAACTTCCATGTCACTTTCTTGATTTCATAAAACACACTCAACTTCCCAACACTGAGTCAGCTATCTGCATGTCATTTCTGCTTATTGATACAGCACTAAGGGAAACATCCCTTCCTCTGTGAAAAAAATCACAATGAAACAAAGTAAAATTATCTTGGCAGAAGTCCCAGAATTAAAAAGCTAACTTTTTTGATCTGATGAAACACATACCAAACGGCAGTAAATTCAAGCCATTGCTCTCAATGCAATCCTACAGTTAATAAACAGAAAAAGTACTGACAGCATTTCAAAGTTTCAAAAAAGAATGTTTATTCCAAGTAGTCTAAACGGCAGCACATTAAGCGAAAAAGATTTGTTCAATGTATTTGTTATTAAAACAGTTTGGTTTTGCTCATAATTCTTACAGTTCCAGTATTCAGTTTTGCTAATCCTTCTACAGTTTCTCCAGCCACATAACTCCAATTTCCTTCATACACTTAAGTAAAACTGAGATACCACCAACACCACTAAAATACACGGCAAGAGCTACAACTTACGTCAAAAGTGTATTATCACACCCTAAAACTATTACTGCCCGCAAACAGGTAAAGGCAAGAGAGACTGGGCTGTTTTCTACTTTCTATCATATTCCTAGGAATGGATTAAAGCTTGTTAGAAAGTCAAAAGTCCATAAATAGTTACTGCTGGAAGGACAAAACTTACTGTTCAGTACATTCTCCAGTTTTTGCGTCATGGACCCTTCTACTTTTTCCGTTCCATCTGCTTCCAGTTTTTGATGGATTGCTGGAATAAAATGTCTAGTTAAAATGCAGAGCATTTTAATAGGTGGGAATACATTACACCAAAGTGACACTTTAAAACATTTTTAAAATTAAAAATAAAGTGTTACTTTTCTTGTGAGACATATAAACTACAAACATGATTCATGGCAGCAGATTCTAGTGGAGGACAGGGCTTAGAGCCAGACATTGCAGAATTTTAACCACTGACACCGATTTTGTACATTGTCTTGTTCACGATAGTCACACTCAAGAAAAAAAAAACATAAGTGGAGAGAATCCCAATCAGGAACCTTGTAGTAGAGGTGTTTGTTTAATTTACTATTTTGAAAAGTTACTCTATTTCCATCACAAAATACTTTTGCCTTGTAGAGTAAAACTTTTACAGTAATTATCAATAATTAAAGGGTAGAAAGAGAGCCATGGTGAATTTGGATGACTCCAAAATCACATGCTAGAACACTCCTCTACCAGCTGTCTTCAGCCCTAAAAAAGCACTCTCAAAGCACAATTTAAGTACATCTTGTACCAACACACTGTATTAACCATTACACAGCCACATTGTAGTGCTTTGGCTCAAAACCACATGAGAACAGAGGGGAGTTTGGCTTTTTTGTTGTTGTTTTGAAAACACGTTTTTCCCTGTTCTAAAATGCCAAAAGCCTCAGTTCTTGTTTCCACATGGTATAAGTAATGGATGTGGAAATATGAACTATCAGCATTAATTTTATTACAATTTCTTTTTCAGTATGGGAGAGATTTTTACTAGTATACCCTGACAATACAATGCCACTCTAAAATACAAACAGTGAAAAGAACGCAGATAACCCCTTCTTCTACTTCCACTCTCTTACACAATCTTCCTTCCCTCTTCCTCTTTGTTCAGAACAGCTGGCAGAGATCAGTTTTGGTATTTTTTTAAAGGTAGTATTCCTGTATATATGCACAGGGTGTATATATGTGTGTGTGCATATATATATCATAATTATTTTAAAAATATGTTTTTTCTCTCAATTTTTTATCTGTTAACAGGTGCAAAATCCTTCCTATCAAATAGCCATCAGTTCTTGTTGCTTTAGATAAAATTATGGCTTCTAAAAAACCTCCTACTGCTTCCTGTTGCTTCTCAGTAGAATGAATTGACACTACCCTTGAAAATAATGATGCTCAGGGTTTTAGGGAGGTGAATAACCATATATTTTAGTTCAGAACACAGACACAGTTTTGAAACAAATCTCTCAGTTGTCCCAGCTTATCTTGCTTTGGTTTGTATGGCAGAGCAATTAGAGTCCCTCAACTGGTTTAAGACAAAACCATATTAGTGCACTCCAGAAGTATACCTAACGTGTTCCAGCAGATACCGGGAATTCAATCCACTGGATTATAACTGAGCTCGTCTAAAGTTAGTACCCCAAATGACATAACATGCACACTGACATGCCCTTGCCAGTTGCTTTCTTCTGCATCATCAACCCTACCTGCTCATGCTACATAGATGCAGATTAAGAAGAACAAGCAAACAGGCAGAAACCACTTTTAGGAAGGCAACCTTGTGGTTACAGTCCCACTGTAAATAGTGAGAAAGGCTGACTGTCATGAAACAGTATAGCCCTTGGTGGTCTCCATACTTCTTCAAAGGAAGAATTAGGGTGTCGGGTGGGGAGAAGATTCCATTGATCTCAAACATTTAAATTTTACTCTTAAAATGGATCATATGCAAAGAATTTCAGTAAACTCTCTTTTCTCAGAAGTGCAAGAGCAGCTCTTTATTTTTGGTATTAAAATCAGAGAGAGAAACATACCTAATTTAAGTCCCCATATTTATTAAGACAAGGAACATTTAAATAAAATTAAGTGAAACTAACAGATTTTTGCACAGAGAATAGAGATCTATCTTAAAAGATAGTGTGTTCTTTACTGTAGCACTTAATTTATATATGACAAGGGCCTATATTGTGTACCTACAGCTCTACAACCATGACTCATTCACGACAATAAAACATGACTTGCTACAAACATAAACAGCAGCCATTCCAGGAATAATACTTTCTAGACTGCATTTAGAGTTAAAGGAATTAAATCAGCTAACTCCCCACCATTGACAAGTGGGTCAAATCGAGGAATTTGCTTTTTTAATGGAAAGGGTCATTGGGCACTGGAACAGGCTCCCCAGGGAGGTGGCTGAGTCACCTTTCCTGGGGGTATGAAAGGGATGGGTGGACGAGGTGCTGAGGGGCATGATTTAGTGATTGATATGAATGGTTGGACTTGATGATGTGGTTGGTCTTTTCCACCTGGTGATTCTATGATTAAATGCCTGTAGCAGCTGCTAGCCTGTAGCAGCTTTTGACCAACACAATACAGACTTTTGACTCTTTCTACTCTTCTAGACAAGACTGAAGAAAAATAATAATTTTAATATTAAATCCAATATTAGATTAGAGATACTATCTTTTCTTTTATACTATATTTAGTAAATGAAAAACAGCTTTACCTGACAGAGCATCTTGTGCTTCAAAAAACGTGCTGAGACCTCCTTTCACATAAGCTAGACTTCCCTCATTTTTCTTATTGGCTTGTTTCTTCAAATTCACAACAGCCGTTTTGAGTTGATCAAAACTGAAAACAAACAAAACCTCTGTGACATTGAAACAATGCAAAAGGTCAGCTAATGAATAAACAGATCAAACTACTTGGAAAATAAAGGCAGCTACTTATTCAACAACAATTAAGAACACAGCAATTGCTAATGACTGCGCTTCTCTATAAAGACAATTCAGTGTTACAAAGAGTTTTCATTTTTCAATTTTAATCTTAAATGGAGAGCGCCTATCACTGTGATGGAACAGACTTCTTTATATTATAAACTAGTTAAGACAATTCTTCTAAACATGCAATATTACTCTTAGTTCACTGTGTCCTACATTAAACATGTGATAGTACAACTCATTACACTGAGTACACTAGATCAACCACTAGGATGTTAGAAGTCTCTTTAATAATCGCATCTGTTTAACTCTGCAACTCAGTTCACAACAGTTTTTTCACTTTCAGTTTCTGAATTCCTTCAATATTTTGATGTTGGCTTGGACATGCAGTTCAGAATGAAATGCGATATTAGTGCAAAAAAAAAAAAGTGAACAGTTTCCTGCTTTATAAAGTACATTTTTATAAGTAGTCTACTGAATTGTTTTTGAAGGGCAATTCATAGAGGAGTATTAATCAACAACTCAAGGGGTTTTGTATGGTAGGTTTCTTTTTATCTTCGTTTCCTAATGTTTCTAGATTATTGCAAATTTACATTTGATTCATGACTAATTCTTTGATACTTGCATATATTTTTTTTTTGTTACAGAATGACCTGAGTTGGAAGCGACACACTAGGATCATCAAGTCCAACTCCTACCCCTGCGCAGGACAACCCCAAAATTCACACCATGTATCTAAGGGCAAACGTTGTCCACATGCTTCTGGAATACTGTCGGGCCTGGAACCATGACTACTTTCTAGTGCTCCACTACCCTCTGTGTGAAGAACCTTTTCCTAACATCCAACCTAAACCTCCCCTAGCACACATTCCTGCCATTCCCTTTGGTCCTGTCATTGGTCACCAGAGAGAAGAGATCAGCTCCTGCTTCTCCTCCTCCCGTTGTGAGGAAGCTGTTAACTGCAATGAGGTCTCCAATCTTCTCTTCTCCAGGCTGAACAGATCAAGTGATGCTGATGAATGTGATCTCAGTAGTTATGCTACTGGATTAACTATAAAAGTAATATCAGAAACAAGCAATTCCACCAGTACTGTTTGGCCATTTCAAACAATGGTAAAAAAGGACACATTAAGAGAACAAAGCAAACTTTGGCCCAGGCAGCAAGAAGGTTATCACCATCTGCTGGGAGACAAAACACACTGGTGCACTTACAGGCATTTTCCTTTTTATACTGATGATGTCACAACATTTTGCTTTTTTTCCCCATTTCCATCTACTGGGCACATTGTATAACTCAACAGATGGATTGTTCTATTTGGGCATACAAGAAGTACCTACAAGCAGCATTTTCAAACCAAGAAAAACCTATACAGTTCTCTAAGTACTGTTTCATGTTATTGAATGATATAATACTATGTCTAAATAGTTTATTTATATTTGTCAGTATACTGCCAGGGGTAAAAAAAAAAAAAGTAATAATAAAAAAGAAGTTATTTTGACTGCTTAAAAAGAACTTCCTCCAAGGAAGGAACAGATATAAGCTAGCCAAAACATCAGTTCACCAAACATTTAGCACTTCCAATACCTGAGGTTATGTAGAGGACAAGAATTAAACTATTGCTGTGTAGTTCCGGAAAAACAGAACAAATTATATGGCACAGACAATTATGCAATTCCAGAATACTTCAAGACTACACACTTTGAGGCAGGAAATAAAAAAAAAAAATTGCTTCTTCTATAGTTAAAATGCTATTTATAATTAGATTCAAAACATGATTGGATGCACCCTACCCTTTGAGCTATTCTTCCTGTTTTTACACAGCTTTTGCACTTTCAACACTATGACTTATATTTTATAAAACAATACAAACTGAATTAACATGCAAAACCCCCAGCCTTCATTTTAAAACAAAAAGTAATGTTTTTTTTTTCTACTGGATAGAGGGGACCATGCCTTGAAACTGTTGACACAAAGACACAAATCAATGAAGTTCTTTTCCAAGGAAAATGAAATACTTAAGCTAAAATTAGACAAAGCGTTAAAAATGTTTTTTCTTAACAGGAAGCTTCACATTTACTTGAGAATGGGCCTTAGGTACTGACCCACTGGCACAGTACAAGTTAAAAGGGGCCATACAAACTGATGAAATCATTTTAGTTCCCGATTCATAGTACTAACGACCAGAAACATCAGTGTTTTCATTGACCTCTTATTGTATTAGAGATATAACTGTTCCATGATGCTGTTGTTCTTCTTCCATGGTACTTTTGATAAAAGGAGTAATTTAATCTGTTCTAAGAAGTCATTTAATTCATTGTCTGGATCCACAACATTCTTAGAAGTACATAAGCCATCTATAACAGACAGTTGTCAAATAAAATCTCAACACTCTCAAGGGATATTGATTCTGCAACTTACCAAGTTGTGCTGTCCCAGGGCTTAAGCAGTCTAATATATATATATTTTTTTAAATCTCCATCTAGCCTAAATCTCCCTGGTTACAGAGAACTTTTTTCTGTTCTTGGTAAAACAAAAGCAATTGATGCCTATCCTTGAACTGCCCATTACATACTGCAGAACGTGCATTCTGTATTAACTTTGTTTCATTTCTGAAAGCACCTAATTCATTCAAGCTGCATACCCACAGATATTGCTATACTCCTATTTCTGTGGCTCTTGCTCTCCTACCTTTCTTAAATCAGTGGCAAAATCAAGCAGAGCACTTCAACAGCAACTTAAATAAAGTCAAGCAGAATAACTATTCCTATATCTTACATTTCCAAGTCTTGCTGATACACTAGAGATGATTTGTGCCAGACAGTCAACTTGTTAGTTGATGTGCTGTCAACACCAGCATTGTCCTCTGTACTACTGTTACCTAACCCCATGTGTGAACTCTGCTGCTTGCCTTCCCCACATCCCTTCAAGTCTTGCACTCAACTATTTCACAACTGCTATAGCCAAGGCCGGCACCAGTTATTATTTCCCCTGCCAAGCCTGCAAGAGTCAGATTTAGGAAAGCATCAACGCTGACTGTCCACCTAAAAGCTACATAAGAAGTCATTCCTAGAATTCTCCACAAGGCTCCTGAACTGCTGCCCTTCTTGTAAATATCATGGAGTTTAGTCTTGTACAGGAACCAGGGTTCGTTCTCTAGACAGTTCCTCAAGTTGCTCAAGGAAGATTTTGCTCATTTACTCATCCTGCTGCAATGTCATCCTTTCCAGTTTATTAAACAAGCTCTCTGACATTCTGCTACTTGCTCCATAAGCTGTTCACACAAAGGTCAAGTCCTTCTCTTCTTCCCTGGGTATCTTTGTCAGCAAGCCTTTTCCCATCCATCATAGAACACCTGCACTTGAGCTACCTTACTTTATTGCAGTGATACACTTGTCTAATTCCACATGGGGAGCTGTGGTTCCTCTTACTTGTTTCCAAAGCTGCATGTGAGTGTGTAAAGGCACCTGAGGATAGACCCTTCGAACTGGATTTGTAATGCCCAACATCACCCTCAATGCCATCTGCTGAACCACACATGTAGCACTGTTCCTTTATTTAACTGCAAGCTGTTGTCACCATACCATGACATTCCTAGTTTGAAGTCCTTGTTACCAAAGTGCAAACCTGCTGGCAAAGATGCTCCTGCCCCACTTCTTCAAATTAATCGCATTTCTTACTAGCAGTCCTTGTTCTTTAGTAATGGGTCCATGGCTACAGAAGTTAAAAATGCTGCCTTTGAAACCAGGGATACAGCCATCTGTGAACGTAAAGGAGGCATCCAATACTACCTGATGCTTTCCCCTTCAATTGTAAATCAAAGAGAATACCTGAGCTCCCATAGTCTTCATGTCCCTAGAATCCTGCAATCACTTTTTATCTATTCTACATCCCTCTACTGACTCTGCAGGCAGCGTCACTGGTGCCCACAGGAATGAGTGAAAAAAGACAACAGTTCAAGAGCCAAATGTAAAGGAAATGTCTTTTAAAAAAGCTAAATCAAAAGCTGTTAGTTCTTTCTCACTTTTATCATCCCCTCAGCTTTTTTAAAAACAACTCCCAAAGTTACCAGATTGTGATGGATATAATACTTCTTGAACTACTCCTCTTTTATTTTCTTGATTTCAAAAGATGCTGTCATCACATACTTTTTGGGTAGTAATCTCCAACTGCTGTTGCTCTGGCTCTTCAAATTACCATCACTTTAGAGGAAACTGAAGTATTTACCAAGTAGATGAATGGTTATTTCTGGAGTTCCTAACACCAAACTCTCCCACCCCTGAAAAAAGGCAAACCCACAACACACCTTTTTCTACCAGTAGGTAACAGATAAAAAATTACAGAAATTTGCAAAGAGGTATTTCCCTTCAAAGTGCCAATCAGAACACCCAGCTGCAAACAACAAAAAAGGCTCATCTCTACTAAAACTGGCATCCAGTACTATCTGAATACCAGCAGATAAAAGTTGCAGGATTCAGTTACGTATGCAAAAACATATTTATGTAATGCATTCCAGTACATACATATGAATTAGATTTAAAAATGAAGATGTTAATGGTCAAAAGTTTAAAAGATTTATCTCAAAGATCTTACTCACTTGTCCAACTTCTTTTACTACAGCATTTTCTACAACCAAGAGTTTTATGCTTAGTTGTCTGTTCAGCTCCCTCATCCTAGCACTCTAGTTACAACTTAACACCTGGAGTTTTCACTCAAGGTCAAGCTGTCCAACTTCTTGATTTATAAAGAGCTTTAGCCAGGAGGATGGCAACTTCCACCTGACATCAGGAGATGAGGAAAGTCATAAATAAGGTTGGATTAAAAATGAAGTTTCCCTTGTAACAACATTGGGCAAGCCAGTTGATTCAAGTTTCTAGCCAAGCAGAAACACCTGCTTGTGTATGTAGCGTTTACAGGTCTACTACTGTAAAACTCAACCATCAATGATACATCTATAGTATAACAACTGCATCAAGTGACTTGCATTTAAAACAATTATTTATACAATAGCAACAAACCTTGCTGTCGAATGATTCTCAATCAGGTACCAGGCAGCAGAAAAGTTTTCACTAGTGAAATCAGCACTCATCCCAGGAAACAGTGTCTCTAAATCTTTTTGAGGAAATCTGCCCCTGAAAAACATATTCATTTCTTCAGTGAGACATATACCTGAAAACAGCTTACAATTAAAAGTGCCACATGGAAAAAAAAACCAAAACTGAAATCATATTCCAACAAGATGTAAATATAAACATACACCTCACCACAACATTAAATCTGGTATTACAGATGCATGTAGCATGACTGGGAAAGAAAAGACTGAAATCTAATCTAAGTAAATCTAATTTTACCATTTTGATTTCACCATTAACCATATGACAGAAATGTTGCCTGTACAAAATGCTTCTAAAGAAAGAGAACTGCTACCTCCAGAAAATGAGACTAGACAGACTCACCACAATACTACTAATATACAAATGCATGACCACTAGTGCTGAATGTATTCAATGTCTACTTTTTGAATAGTAAAACCAGTACACCAAGTGAAGCAAGTAAGACAGAATATTCTCTATAGGCCATTAACCAATATCTATGTAACTTTAAAATTACAGGACACTTGAAGGTTGACAGATTCTAAGTGATCTCACACCATCACTCTCTATTGGTTCATGTGCAGAAGAAGCCCCACAAAAACACAAAGGAAGACACGTGAAGCATACTTCCATTATATGCAAACATTGAAGAAATCCTGAGTTAAAATTATCCTCTTGTAAAACAGAACACACTGCTCTGTCCACACTAGACAGAACAAAGAAAAAGCAAGCATGTCTTCAGTGAGGTACAGTAGGTTTTCAGAGAATCATTTAGGTCGAAAAGAACTTTATGATCACTGAGACCAACTGTAAACCTAACATTGCCAAGTCCATCACTAAACCATGTTCTTAAGCAACACATCTACACAAGCCTTAAATATTTCCAGGGATGGTGACTCAACCACCTCCCTGGGCAACCTTGTTCCAATCCTCACAGCCCTTTCAATGAAGTAATAATTCCCAATATCCAACCTAAACCTCCCCTAGCACAAAGTGAGGTCATTTCCTCTTGTCCTATCACTTGTTCTGTTGGAGAAGAGACCAACACCACACTCCTGCAACTACCTTTCAGGTAGCTGTAGAGAGCTAGGAGGTCTCCCCTCGGCCCCTTTTACTTCCGACTGAACAATCCCAGGTCCCTCAGCCAGTCCCGATTAGATTTGTGCTCTAGACCATTCATCAGCTTTGTCACCCTTCTCTGGGCATATCTCAATACCTCAATGTCTTTCTTGTAGTGAGGGGCCCAAAACTGAACACAAGATCCAAGGTTTGTCCTCACTAGAGCCAAGTACAGTGGGACTATCACTTCCCTGTTGGCCACACCATTGCTGATACAAGTCAGAACATTATTGGTCTTCTTACCTAAGTACACTGCTGGATCATGTTCAGCTAGCTACTGACCAACAGCCTCAGGTCCTCTTCAACGAGGCAGCTTTCCAGCCTTTCATCCCCAAGCCTGTAGCATTGCATGTGGTTGTTGTGCCCTGAGTGCAGAACCCAACACGTGGCCTTGTGAACTCCATACACTTGCCCTTAGCTCACCAATCCAGCCTGTCCAGACTCCTCTGTAGATTCTTCCTTCCCCCTAGCAGATCAACACTTCCACACAACTTGGTGTCGCCTGCAAACTTACCAACAGTGCACTCAACCCCCTCATTCAGATCACTGATAAAGATATTAAATAGAATCAACCCAAATACTGAACTCTGGGTAACAGTACTTATGACCAGTTTCCAATTGGATTTAACTCTGTCTGCCACCACTCTTTGGACCAAGCCATCCAGCCCATTTCTTTACCCAGCAAAGCATATGTCCATCCAAGTGAAAAGCAGGCAGTTTTTTCAGGAAAATGTAGTGGGAAATCTTGTCAAAGGCTTTTACTAGAGTCTAGCTAGAAAACATCCACAGGCTCATCTACTAAGCGAGTCACCTTGTCATAGAAGATCAGGTTAGTCAGGCAAGATCTGCTTTTCTTTTTGTTTTTATGCAGTTTTACAATGCATAAAGATAGCATAGAAGCCAAATCCTTGTGAAAGCAGATTGTCTACAACAGTATTTTTGAAACTACAAGTAGCTTCTAAGACACTCACACAAGACATATATTCTATTTATTTGAAGTCAATGTATTAAAAACATGTAAGGCACTTTTTGATGAACACATGACAATCTTTATCCCTCAGTCACAGCACACACTTGGCCATATTAATTCCATCACGCACTCTCGGTACATCACTAGATATACTCATTGTTGTATTCTTACCACCAGTTATATCCCATTGTCAGGAACTAATCACGGCAAACAAGTTTACTTTTGGTCAGCCCTGAACTGGCCAAGCAGTTGGACTGTATTATCATTGTAGGTCCATTCCAACTGAAATATTCTATTTTACTCTAAAAATTTACTATGTCATTTTTAGATTACAATATCACAGTCAAAAGTCAAAAAAAATCCTCTCTGATGCTCTCAAGCTAGATGAACTCTGCTATAAAAACTGCATTGCATGCAAATGCAAACCTGCCATACTTTGCATTTGAGATCAAACTTAGATGGGGGTAGCAATGAACAATCAACTACTGGAATGACATTTAATATGTATGAAAAGCCATTTGAATGGACAAAAAAAAGCTATGATTCGTCAGATTTGGTTTTTATGCAATCTAAACATGTTTCAAGATAGCTAAAGTTGATTTTATTACAAAAAGCAAACAGTAGATTAAGCGAAGCAAATCTAAAGACAGGCACATTAAAAATTACAATTACACAGAGAGTTGTTTTCCTTAAGTTTCTATTAATATCCAAATGGCCATTAGGGCAAGCAGGTACAAAGGATCTAGATGCATAATGACAGAGCACGTACGTCTTCCATCAGGAGCACCTGATTACAGCAGGGCCATGAAACAATACTTCTTAAAAACAAGCAAAAATATCAAACAAGACATATGAAATAGTGATGATAGATATGAAAAGTAGAGAGACAGGGAAAATCATGTGAGAAATAAGTGTAGCAAATAAAAATGAACGTCCCAACATTTCTCTATATTAAATTAAAAAAGTTATGCAGTTAATAAAAAAATTAATGAACATAAGTAGTGAGATTCAGGATGACTAATGTCCTTGAACTTCATGAATGCCAGTTAGTTAGCAGAAAATGCTGATGGACGTAAGGGAGAAAAGACAGTGTCAATTTTTCCTTCCCTTAAAGACATTTTAAGATATCTTATTTTTCATTCAAAGCAATCAAAAGTGCCTGGTAGGTACATGAATTTGCAGGATAGTGCTTCACATGCGATACATGGTATGGCTGTCCAAAAAAGATTTCACAGAATCACAGAACAACCAGGTTGGAAGGGACCCATTGGATCTTCTAGTCCAACCATTCCTATCTAACACTAAACCAAGTCCCTCAAGACCTCATCCACCCGTGTCTTAAACACCTCCAGGGAAGGGGAATCAACCACCTCCCTGGGCAGCCTATTCCAATGCCCAATGACCCTCTGCGTGAAAAACCTCCTCCTAATCTCCAGCCTAAATCTACCCTGGCGGAGCTTGAGGCCATTCCCTCTCGTCCTGTCCCCTGTCACTTGGGAGAAGAGGCCAGCTCCCTCCTCTCCACAACCTCCTTTCAGATACTTGTAGAGAGAAATGAGGTCTCCTCTCAGCCTCCTCTTCTCCAGGCTAAACAACCCCAGCTCTCTCAGACGCTCCTCATAGGGTCTGTTCTCCAGCCCCTTCACCAGCCTCGTTGCTCTTCTCTGGACTTGCTCCAGAGCCTCAACATCCTTCTTGCGCTGAGGGGCCCAGAACTGGACACAATATTCAAGGAGCGGCCTCACCAGTGCTGAATACAGAGGGAGAATCACCTCCCTGGACCTGCTGGTCACACCGTTTCTGATACAAGCCAGGATGCCATTGGCCTTCTTGGCCACCTGGGCACACTGCTGGCTCATGTTCAGTCGGCTGTCGACCAACACCCCCAGGTCCCTCTCCTCCTGGCAGTTTTCCAGCCAGGCTTCTCCCAGTCTGTAGCTCTGCATAGGGTTGTTGTGCCCCAAGTGCAGGACCTGGCATTTGGCCGTGTTAAACCTCACGCTGTTGGACATTGCCCAGCGGTCCAGCCTGTTTAGGTCCCTTTGCAAAGCCTCCCTACCCTCCAGCAGATCGACACTTGCACACAGCTTTGTGTCATCTGCAAACTTGCTAAGGGTACCCTCAATGCCCTCATCCAGGTCATTGATGAAGACATTGAACAGGACTGGACCTAGCACTGAGCCCTGGGGAACACCACTTGTCACTGGCCTCCAGCTGGACGTAACACCATTTACCACCACTCTCTGGGCCCGGCCATCCAGCCAGTTTTCTACCCAGGAGAGTGTGCGTCTGTCCAGGCCAGAGGCTGACAGTTTCCGTAGCAGAATGCTGTGAGAAACTGTGTCAAAGGCTTTACTGAAGTCCAGAAAGACCACATCCACAGCCTATCCCTCATCCAGCAGCCGAGTGACTTTGTCATAGAAGGTGATCAGGTTGGTTTGGCAGGACCTGCCTCTGGTAAACCCATGTTGACTGGGCCTGATCACCTGGTTCTCTTGTAAGTGCTTCATGATAGCACTCAAGATCACCTGTTCCATGTCCTTCCCTGGCACTGAGGTCAGACTGACTGGCCTGTAGTTCCCCGGATCCTCCCTGCTACCCTTCTTGTAAATGGGAACTACATCAGCCAGTCTCCAGTCCAGAGGTACCTCCCCAGTCTTCCAGGACTGCTGGAAGATGATGGAAAGGGGTTTGGCCAATACATCCGCCAGCTCCCTCAAAACCCTAGGATGTATCCCATCTGGCCCCATAGACTTGTGGGTGTCCAGTTGGCCAAGCAGGGCTCTGACCACCTCCTCTTGGACTATGGGAGCCTCGTATTGCTCCTCTGTTTCCCGGGTGTCTACACAGAGGGAACAGCTTTCTTTACAATTAAAGACTGAGGCAAAGAAGGCATTAAGTACCTCAGCCTTCTCCTCGTCCCCTGTCACTGCTGTTCCCTCTGAGTCCAAAAGGGACTGTATGGTCTCCCTTGTCCTCCTTTTACTGTTAATATACTTATAAAAAGATTTTTTATTGTCTTTTGCAGACTTAGCTAATCTGATCTCTAGCTCAGCCTTAGCCCCTCCGATTTTTTCCCTACATAGCCTTTCATATTAAAGCCACGCATGGTAGCATCTTTGTGGTCAACTACATTTCGTAGTGCTAAAAAAAAAAATCAACAAAAGAACAGTAAAACAAATCTTTTAGTTCCCTCATAAGAGACTCAGACCTTCAAGCACCATGTAAGTGCGTGCACACAACAGAGAAGCAGAATTGGGTTAATTTTCAGAACCTCAATATATTTTCTCAGAAGACAAAAGAAACTGAACACAAAAAGTACACACATGCAAAAAATATACTTTTGCTGCAGCTGTCTTCACAATAAGCTGCTCATTAAAAAGTTCAAACTGAAAGCAACTGTATTTCTTAATGCCTGGCCAGATGTATCTAAAAAGAGACTGATTCCATGTACACACAAGTTTGTTTCATTAACTTTCATTAGTTTTTTCTGTTGATTTGTTTGTTATACAAGAATCACTTTGGGGAGAAACTCCGAATGCTTAATCATTGATTAAAAAACAATCATGGTAAAAGAAACCAGGAGCCACAAACTGAATCCAGACAATCTCAGAAAATGGAGAGAGATATTCACCATCCTTGACATCTCTATGTATTTTACTACATCACAATTTCAGCAAAGGTATAGATACTGGATTTATATAACAGTGCTTTCTCCTAGGCAGACTATTTTATTTAAAACGGAACTACATTTGTTACCAGACCTCTAGATAACACTTTGAAGCAGTCTTATTTATCTATCAGCAACAATTTTTAATAGAAAACTAATTAAGATTTCACATACTTTTTATAATCATGAAAGCTAAAAAAAAAGTGGTTCCAAGCCACTACACACTTGCATTTTCCTCAAAAATATTTTGAGTATATCTAATACAGACATACAGTATTAGATGTAGTCCTTGTTTCTATGCATAAAGCATGCATAACTACTTTGAATTTAAAACATGTAGGGTGCAATCATTAATTCATACAAGTCCCTACCTCCACTACCCCAAATGTTGGGTTCTTTATAGTCTGATACTCAATGAATCTAATGCAAGATCACTGCATACATCAGCTCTTCCAAATTCTACTACGGAACTTGTGTGTATGCAGAGCATTTATATTCTCCAGAGGTTTAAGATAAGCTCCATGTATAAATCATATCCTCCAAGCAGTCACAATTGAGTAATACCAACAGAATACAATAGATACTAATGAATGGAGCCTGACTATAAAGCAGCTTCTCAAGTTCTAATTTTTCTGTAAAGATATTTTCTTCTCAGAGCTTCAGAATCTCAAAGTTTCCTTTTCAGCATATACAACATTTGCAGATTGAAGGGAAGTCCCAAAGCAGGATACAGTCACCAAAAGGTAATTTGAACCTCAATTCTACAGGAGTTATAGGTCAAAAGGAGCAACTTTAAATAAACACAGATTCTGAATAGCAACCAGCATAATCAAGCTTCAGCTAGAGCTGCTGTACACTCCCACTGTCTTTGGTACCAGTCAGACTCGTAGAAGCAGGCTTTGTAGCAGATGTAGTATGTTAATCATGCATGCAAGAAGACTAGCATTAAGGGACACTGAAGTAGACTAAGCACAACAAATCAAAAGGTGTTAACAAAGGCCTCTCCAACAATCAAAAGACAAGGATGCACTCTGGCAATTACACCCTGGTAGCATCGGATTTGTAAGAAATAAGACAGCAAAACAACAAGCATATTTGAGAAGTGGCAGAATGTGGTAAGAGAAACCTACTAACAGATTATAGGCTTATAGCTGCAACTGATGCATCAGCCCTACAAGCTGTTAAATGTTACTACATTTTTTTGTTGTGAACGCTGCTACATGCTGCATCTGTCTCCCACAGCTTTCACAGTTTTTCTGCATGTACCTCCACAATAAAAGTTCCAACAAGTCCATCACATTAAAGGATGAAACTGACTGAATTTCCATATGCAACTACCTAAAAATAAACAAATATCCAAGCCTCCAAAACCTTGTAGAATCCCAGGTTAGCAAGCTGACATCTACCATTAGGTGGCAGCGTAAGATCATTTGTTCCCTCCTCCCAGATGAAATGTTTTGGATGCTGGCGTGGGAAGAGGGAAGCTTCTGTATTGAGTGGGTGGATACAAAAGTTTGTGGAATGTACTTAGCATGTCAGCGTTTGCTTTCATGTAGGAGATGGATTCACCATAATGACCTCTGCTACATGCAAAACAACAAACACTACTCAAAAATTTTCTAACCACTACTAAGTCTGACTGCAGTCACTGCTTTGCGAAGAATGGATTTCCTTACTCTGACAGAGTAGGCAGGGAACCTTCAATCAACCAAAGATTTTTCATGCAGAAAGGCAAGAGTATGTGGTACACAAGCAATTTATTCACAACTCTTATACAGATCTAAATTTCTCACAGATTTCAGCCACTGCCTTTATGAAACAGGCATCACACTCTCAGAACTGTTTGAAGTCCTATGTTTGTAGGACATAACCTACCAAATTATCCCTGTAATAACCCTAAACTGTGAAAACCAACCCAAGTATTGTAACATAACCGTTAATGTTAACATCTTCACAACAGCTTTCCACACTACTCAGACTGAGGCAAATACTGTGCATACCCTTTTTCTTACTGCAAGCTATTTGTCCTGGGTTCAGTGTGGATAGAGTCAATTTTCACAAGAAGCTGAGTGGGGTCACAGCTGAGGCAGCTGACCCAAAATGGCCAA
This sequence comes from Coccyzus lansbergi, assembly GCA_033558105.1. Classification (NCBI taxonomy): domain Eukaryota; kingdom Metazoa; phylum Chordata; class Aves; order Cuculiformes; family Coccyzidae; genus Coccyzus; species Coccyzus lansbergi. The sequence continues at coordinate 700,351 of JAUMJK010000160.1, forward strand.
AAGGATATTCCACATCATGACCTTATGCTCTATTTACAAGGAAGGTACCTGGCTGGGGGGCTTGATTCACAGCTTAAGACTGCAGATTGAGAGCACTCCAGGCATCAGTTTTCCAAGGAGTGAGTGATTTGCACTGTATATCACCCATTTTGGACATTCTTTTATCATTATTACTGTTGCATTTTCTTTTCCCTTGCTGTCCCATTAAACTGTTTTCACATCAACCCACGAATTTTACTTCTCTACCCACCCCCAATCCTCAATCTTCTCCCCATCCCATAAGAAGGGAAAGGGGTGAGCAAGTGGCCATGTGGTTCCTTGTTGCTGGCTGGAGCTAAACCACGACAGTTTTTCTTGGTTCCCAACATGGGTCACAAAGGGTTGAGATAATGACAGATCTGACCAGATTGTGTTAAAACAAATTTGGTTTAGGCACTTATTGTATTAGCTGGTCACAATGGTGCATTATTTATTCATGTGGTTGTGTTATATAAACCCTTATATGCTGTTTATCACCTCTAAGAGATGGATCAAGATTATTACATTGCTGTCTTGTGTCATAGTGGCTTATGACATGACAACATTATTGGTCATAAGACTAATGTGGTACCTGTACACGGCATTGCTGTCACTTCTGTGCCTCAGGCGCCATCTCTCAGAATTTGTTGGTAATTACAATCAATTTATGGGGAAGACAGTGATACTTTTCCCCTTCTCTTTCACCTCATGCTAGTTGCAACAGTTTAAGAATTCTGAACATCCTTGCGACAGCCAAGCCAATATGCTCCTATTGTTTTTGTTTCCTGAACGAGTTAAATGTCTTGTTTAGGGTTAGCAATTGTTTAAATAAACCACTCAGAGTTCTTCCCGGGGGGGGGGGGGGGGGGGGGGGATAGTTAGGAGAAGCAAGGTATGTGGAATAGAATGGTCAAATACCTAGGACAGTGGGCACCTCCAGTGTCTTGGAAACTCAACCCTGATCAAGTGTAACGCCCCAAACATCGAAGAGTTTTTATTACTTCTAGGGACAAATTACTCCCATTTCTAGTAATAGTTAATGCTAATATCTTGCTTACTCACACCCTTTTTTTTAATAATTGGGGTTTTTTTTTCACTACTTTGTACAAGTTCTCACTACTCACCCATCCCATACATAAAGTATTTGCAAAAAAATTTAGTTAAACTATATAGCATGAAAGATTATTTTACAAAAGCAAACATTGTACTGCTCCAGTTTTGCAAGGAAATTAGGAAAGCTTTTCCACTGGGGAGGAGGTTTTTAATTAAACACAGAATGTTCCATCTATAATCACAACTATTAACATTGTGCTGTCACCCATAGCACAAAGACAGACTAGGATTTTCCTCTTCCCCTATCTCTCTCCTCTCTCTATTTACTCCTCAATCCTTTTACACAATTGCTTTCTACTAGCATTCCTTTCCCCAAACAGTTCATTTTCAACACCAGCACCTGCCACAGTTTTCATACAGTGCCTCCAATGAACCTGGAGATCAATTAACAATGAACTATGCTTGACATTACAGTTGCCTGAATATTTCCTTGTTTTTACTCACCTCACAAATGTTTATTTCCTATCCGTATTTACTTATTTCTTGTTCACACAAAAACTGGGGTTTCATTAACATGTTTTCTAGTGCTTTTAGATGAAAAATTTCCAATATAATATCATTGATTACCTAGTTAACAAACATCCAAACAGATGACTAAATCAAACAAATCCTAAACTAATACAGTTTGTGTTTCTGGAAGAAAACTCTTAATCTATCACATTGACACTGTTTAAGTGTAAGAACTATAAATTTTCGTTATGAAGTCAAATATTAAATTATAAGTTTTGTTAAAATAAGAACAAATAAGAAGCAACTGTGTCATAATCATTGTATTTACAAAAAACCCCTGTGTACAGAAGACTATACAATGGAAGTAGTTATCTCAACTTAAAGCTCAGATAAAAATAACAGAAAAACTGTTTCAGGGTTCAACAAACACAGGATTAAAGCAGAGAAAATTAGTTTAAACATGAGCCAGGCACAATTGTTTCATGCAGTGTCTGAGGAGGTATTATATGAACTTTGAAATTAAGTGCGTCATGGAAAAAAGTAAACAGACAGAATTGAAATATCATAATTTTGAAGGAGAACTGCTTCCATAATTCTAATTAAAACCTTGGTTTTTTTGCAGTGCCAATAGAATACATCACATGGTCTAAAGAACTAACCATGCAAATACCCCTAATCCATAGAGAAGCAAACCTGAGAATATCCATAGGTAAAGTTTTACTAAAGCCCATGTTACTCCTTCATCAATGTTTGCATCATCACCAATAACAACTTTATCACCAATAATTTTTTTAAAAGTAGTTGCTAAAACATTAAGAAGAAAGTCTGTCATCTGGACTGAGAAGACAGACTTGTCAAGGAAGCAAAAAATAGAGGAAGACGGTCAAATGCAAAAATATATAGCTAGGATAAATGATCCCGGTCATTTCTACAGAATAATGAGTGAACATGCCAGCAGCAAAAGCAACAATGCTTTTGTTTGTTTTTTTTTTTTTTTTTTTTTTTTTTTTTAGTTTACAAACATGGAAGAAAGAGCAGAAGGGAAACAGGAAGTCTTTTGGTAAGACACTGGAGCACTGTCTACAGTCCTAGAGTCCACATTTTAACAAGGCTAGGAAACCAAAGACAAAATAAGTGTCTGTCAGAGCTTGCACTAGAAAATCCTTAGAGGGAGACTAAATTTTCAGCTTATTAGAAAATAGAATTAGTACTTTGAAAAGAAAGAAAAAGAAAGAAAAATACATATTCAAACTAGGAAAGGAATGCACAGTTAGAACCTGGAAGCTGATGATGGATCCACCAGAAATGCCATACAAGTTTAGGGAGACTGTAGTTTCCCCATCAAAACAAGGTAACAATGGACACTGCCAATTTCCTCCAATGCCCCGCCCCCTCCCCAAGCAGAGTAGTGCCAAGATGAGAACCCTAGCAATAATTCAATTTTAAATACTTTTTTTCTGGTAGAGCCAATCAATAGAAATATTATGCCATTTCTAGGAGCTGGTCAGGTTTAGAATATTCCATTTATCATTCACAATCAATTTTCTTTTTTAGATAGAAATGTCATAAATTCATAGAATCATAGAACAGCCAGGTTGGAAGAGACCCACTGGATCATCGAGTCCAACCATTCCTATCAATCACTAAACCATTCCCTCAGTACCTCGTCCACCCATCCCTTAAACACCTCAAGGGAAGGTGACTCAACCCCTTCCCTGGGCAGCCTCTGCCAGTGCCAAATGACCCTTTCTGTGAAAAATTTTTTCCTAATGTTCAGCCTAAACGTCCCATGATGGAACTCGAGGCCATTCCCTCTTCTCCTGTCCCCTGGAAGGATTACACCATGTCATCCTAACCATTTGTGCTGTTTGATTTCCTGATACTGTTACAGGTGGGGCTAAGAAGCTAAAGAAAACCTACTCAGAAATCATTTGCTGAGGCAGAAACTTTACCTGGACATGGAAGTACACGAGTATAGCTGACAATGCTGGACAAATATGGCCAAGAAAGGGAACTCACCTCATTGTGGCTTTCAAAAATGTTCCAAGTTTTTGATGAATGAGAATAGAATCATAGAATCACCAGGTTGGAAGAGACCCATCGGATCATCGAGTCCAACCATTCCTATCAAACACTAAACCATGTCTCTCAGGACCTCATCCACCCGTGCCTTAAACACCTCCAGGGAAGGGGAATCAACCACCTCCCTGGGCAGCCTATTCCAATGCCCAATGACCCTCTGCGTGAAAAACCTCCTCCTAATCTCCAGCCTAAATCTACCCTGGCGGAGCTTGAGGCCATTCCCTCTCGTCCTGTCCCCTGTCACTTGGGAGAAGAGGCCAGCTCCCTCCTCTCCACAACCTCCTTTCAGATACTTGTAGAGAGAAATGAGGTCTCCTCTCAGCCTCCTCTTCTCCAGGCTAAACAACCCCAGCTCTCTCAGACGCTCCTCATAGGGTCTGTTCTCCAGCCCCTTCACCAGCCTCGTTGCTCTTCTCTGGACTTGCTCCAGAGCCTCAACATCCTTCTTGCGCTGAGGGGCCCAGAACTGGACACAATATTCAAGGAGCGGCCTCACCAGTGCTGAATACAGAGGGAGAATCACCTCCCTGGACCTGCTGGTCACACCGTTTCTGATACAAGCCAGGATGCCATTGGCCTTCTTGGCCACCTGGGCACACTGCTGGCTCATGTTCAGTCGGCTGTCGACCAACACCCCCAGGTCCCTCTCCTCCTGGCAGTTTTCCAGCCAGGCTTCTCCCAGTCTGTAGTTCTGCATAGGGTTGTTGTGCCCCAAGTGCAGGACCTGGCATTTGGCCGTGTTAAACCTCATGCCATTAGACTCAGCCCAGCGGTCCAGCCTGTTTAGGTCCCTTTGTAGAGCCTCCCTACCCTCCAGTAGATTGACACTTCCACACAGCTTAGTGTCATCTGCAAACTTGCTAAGGGTACACTCAATGCCTTCATCCAGGTCATTCCACCATACTTATGAACAAAAGTTAAGTTTGTGCATTGGAAAACAGGATTAATATTTCTCTAAAATAAACTAGTTGATGTAGTATGATAAATCACATTTTACAGTGGAATTTTAGAACCAGATAGATAGCAATCTGAACATCCTTAAAAGTCCCATGAAACTCAAATGCAACAGTAAGTATTCCATAACTACAATGTATAAATTCAAAGCCTTGGGTTATTTACCAATCCTTAAAATCTAAACACCACTGGGGTTTCATATATCAGGCTTATAGATTATCTACAGTTCTAACTGACGATTCAAAAATGAGCATTATGAAGCAGGACAGAACAGACACAAACAACTCTTGAGTACCAAATAGCATACCAGGAGCTAATATACGCATGCATTTTTAAATCTTTCCCTGCCCTGTAAACTGTTAAAACTTTTCTGGAATTCACAAAAGCACATATAGAGAAAACCACTAAAAAAGTGGATTAAAGGCGTTTGGTACCCACTTGTCTATCTCAATACCAAGCGGATTAGCTGGACGTAGGGACAAGGGGGGAATCCCTTTGTTCCTATCAGTGCGCATGTCATAATAGTTCATTTCATCCACCCAGACAGCAGACTGATCCAAGATACCTAGAGAAAACAAAGCGCAAATCCTTAAAACAACAAGGGTAGTCCAGCACCATCAACTTCTAACATACTGAATTAATTTGAAAAATCCTAATAAATGTAAAATGCATGCCTAGGTAATATACTGGAAGATACATGGCAAAACAACCTGGATGCAATTATGCTAAATTATCTTACCATAGCTGCTAAAAATGTATTCATGGCTAGGCATCAAACATTACCTCCTACAGAGTGCACAGTTTCACATACATTAAAAGCATTTTCCTGATCACAGCGTATTTTGTATTTTTCATCCCCCCAAGTATTTTAGTGTCTGTCCAACCTTTGTCATCTACCAATTTTAAAATGGGCAATTACCTGGAGCTCTTCTTATTTGCATATTTCAGGTAAGAGTCCTCTTCTGTGCCACTTGCTAACCAAAAAAAATAAGTGAACTTTGGCCATTTGCCAAGATGTATGACTCAATGGACACAGGATTGGCTGTTTCCAAAGCTCTAGCATAGGCAATGCATAAAAGTAAGGCATCATAGCTCTTGACCCTTGGTCAAAAATGCAACCAGCTATATCCTTCTTTAATATACCCATCAGATACGCAACACCAGAAATCACCCCATCCCCACAACCATTAAAAAAAATCAGTTCTCCTCTCTCATAAACCAAAGCTTCACTGTGTAACATCTGTATTTGATTCACCTTTCTGTTATTAATAGCTCAGTACAGCTTGGGAGAAATTAGGCATTATTTAGCTGTCACTGAACTGCAGAGAACGGAAGCCTAAAACGGTTCTTGCGAGAACCCCTCTGTTAGAAAAGACAACTATCTGACTTCATCAATGGAAGTGTTCTGCAAGAAACTTTTCTAATCCAGAGGGCATTTAGACTGGATTCTAGATTAAGCAGAGGTCCTAGACTGCTTGGCAACATCATTTTAATTGTTAAGCATCTCATAAGAAACACTTAAGAGTTTCCATCTTGCAGGATGGTTTGAATTACAAATAAGAAACAGCACTGAGGAATCAGCTTTCTTTAAAGGATTAACTGTCAGCTGAGGAGTTAGGTGTAAAACTCATGAGCTGCTTTGTATTTTCTATTTATCTAGTATGCTTCAGAGTAATTAGCGGATCTGGTCTGATTTTTTTTTAATTTTAGAAGTTTAGTGCTTACTCCTTTCAGAAAAAGAAAAGATTATTTTTCATCAGTCATTAAAGGTTCTATCAGAATATTGAGAAAAGATTGATTTCACAGATACCATGAGTATATCTAGATATATATTTGCACATTTAACTGATGTGCCCTGCTTTTTCTAGATAACTGAAGATTGTCCTGTGGTAAATCATACATACAGTTTAACATTTACAGAGGCATTCAGTCATATTCGTTTAGCAAAGAAAACAAATGTTAATTTGAACCAGAAAATATACCTATTTTTTCAGGTTTAAGCAGTTTGAAGGAAACCGTTGAAGTTCCTTTGCCACCAGACTTCGTAGTAACAATAATGTCTCCCTTGTCATTTTTAGCCTGTCCCACTCGACACACGATTTTACTGGCAGACATCCACTCAGCAGTTAGCAGACAGTTGTGCCCACAGATTGTTAAACCTGAGAAAATAAGAAAAAGAAATACCCTACTGTGAAGAGAAGTATCTTTTGAAATTTTGTAATGCAAATATGATGCTTCATATATTTCACATGAATATATAACCCTTCCGTAGTTCCTTACAACCAACTAGGGTGAGACTCACAAATACAGATGTTCGTTCGGTGACTTCAGGTCTTTCATCCTAATGCCACTTCATGAGACAGAAACAGTGAACCCCTGTTCAGTATTGTACTTATGAGAAACTTCAGTCAAAACTGCATGCAAATTGTCTTTCATAAGTTCACTCTGTGTGACTTTGCATAGCAAGAAGTAAAAAACCTCTGCAAAAGAGTCACAATGAGCAGTGTTTCTTCAACCTTACCTCTTCAGCAGGATTTTTGCAGACACAGAAGACTTTTTTAGTCAAAAAAGTATTAATTGACAGATATTCTGTTCCAATCCCTACTGTACAAAATCAATGATGCAAGTCTGATCCCGCTGAATCAACTGCCCTTGTTACATGAAAGAACTGTTCTATAGTGTTTATCCATTTCCTTTTCTAAACTTTATAGTAACAGAAGTAAAAATAACAAACTACAAAACAACAACACTACTTATATTTTAGCCATGAAGCCCTTTCATAGGAAGATCTGACACACAAAAAACCCTCCCAAGACTAACCCTACAGCTTGGGAACTGAGAACAGGAGGGGAGAGACAAAGATATGGAACACGTTCTAACCTGGTGCAGTTAGACAAGGCTTAACTCAATGGCTCCATTCATTACAACTGAATGTGTGTTCAAACAGACATTTTCTTACTTTGGTTGGAAAATATTGGTGTGCAAGAGTGAACAATGAGTTAACATCAAGTTGTTTGTGAAACTGAAGAAATCCACAACGGAAACCTTTCAGTTATTGACTGAGGCTTATGGTGAAGAGACCATGTCTCACGCATGTGTTTCTGAATGGCACAATCAATTTTTGTAAGGCATAGAAGGGATGAAAGACAATCACCCAGGCTGCCCATGTACAATAGTTACCAATAACAGCACTGAAAAAGTGCGAGATGTGATTCAGACAGAAGGCTGGGTGTTCAAGAAATAGCTGTGAAAGTTCATTTGGACAGGGAAAGTGCTCAATGCAACAGAAGAACTGAACATGAAAAAGGGTTGTGCAAAAACAGTTCCAAAAACGCTGTTAGATGAACAAAAAGAACATCCTGAGGAATTGTATTTGGACCTCTTGCAACATGCTGGAGATGAACAAGATTTGTTAAATTCCGTAATTACTTGTGATGAAACTTGGATATTTACGTATCTGGAAATCAAGCGACTATCAGTGCAGTACAAGTCAGCAGCATCTCCAAGACCAAAAAAGGTAGGCACGAGTCATTCAAAGTTCAAGGTCACGTTGATTGGGTTTTTTTCAATATCTAGGGTATTGTGATGGCAGAGTGGGTTCCCAGCAGTATTTCATTGAAATGTTGATGAAATTGTGCAAATGCACAAGGAGGAAACAACTGGAATTGTGCAGAAATGAGTAGGTTTTACACTAAGACAACTTGCCAGTCCACAACACTGTGTGTTAAGCAGTTTTCAGCTAATAACACTGTGTTTGAGCAGCCACTCTGCCCACCACACCTGACTCCCTCTTCCGAAAGATCAAGTGGGTGCTCAAAGCAATTCATTTTTTTGTCTGTAGAATATGTGAAAGAAAAAATGACAGAATTCCTTACAGCCTTTAAGAAAATGATCTGTGGCATTGCTTTGAACATTGGCAGCATTGTAGGCAGCTGTGTGTCAACTGAAAAGGAACTATTTTGAGGGTGATTATAGTCAATTTTCTTAATTTGTTACATAAAAAAGAGTTACAGGCACAGCTCTGGTTGGTTGGTTGTTCTGGACTTTTTTTTTGTCAGACCTTATGCGTCAAGCTTTAGTGTTTAAGAACATCTCTTAACACTGAAGAGACAAAGTGCACTTTTACATAAGGTCCAGTGCTTCCTAGGGCTTTACATCTGATCAGTCTGACCAACTGAACAATGTCACCAATCAATCTGATTGATTCTGTTCAGATCAGAACTCCAGATGCTGGAATAGATGAACTGTTTTCTGAGATCTAGAACAACCATTCCCATATTCCTAATCAGAGTTTAGTTGTCCTGAAGAACTGTCAAGAATCTAATTCCTATAGGATTGTTCTGGGGAACAACTTCAATGACTTCTTCTTAAATAACAGGATTACCTAGAAACATTTTGCCTTATGTCCAAAAGGAAAAGGCTCTACAATTGTGTCTGCTGTACTGGAATATAAATTAGTTAGGCATAGCAGGCCTTCCCTCGTTGGCTAGGCTTTTGTTTTTAATTTCTAGAAGTCTCTGACCCATTTAAAAAAAACTTACAGACACAAAAGGGTCAGCATACGTGGCTCAGGACCAAACCTTCACACTTATTTTTTTCTCACCATTTAAGTCTCTGACATTACACAGCAGACAAATTTGGCAGTTTTCATTGTCAGATGTAAAAACGCCTTAGCCCATGCCAAAAACTATTTTGAAAATGAAAACAAAACAAAACAAAAAAACCGGAAAAGCACTGAATCTTCTCACAACCAAAACCTAATTTACTTCAACAAGGACAGCATATTTGTTTCTTTAAAGATGCCTGAATAAAAAGGGGGGAGAGGAAGGTGAGCAAAAGAGGATATGCACACACAAAACCTTAAAATAGAAAAAATATTTTGGTTGTTATATATTAGCAATATTTTAACCAGTCCATTTTTTTCCGAGGGGCAGGAAACCCTCACACACTTCACAATTATGATGCCTTAGCCCATCTTGTTACACATCTAGTTTTATGCTAGCAACTTCTCTGAAGGAAAAAAATACTGCAGTAGGAACTAAAACTAACTGAAAGAGTTGATATGAAGCATTCGTAAAGAGGTTTTCACTCTACAATTTTAAGGGTCTGAACTAATGGTTAAAATCAGTAATACTTTAAAATCAGTATCTAAGCTATGCCAGTTTAGTAGGGTAACAATTTTTAACAACTATTTTAAAAGATCTGTGTATCAATTATTTTCTACTCATTGCAGGTTCCTAAAGTTCTCAAGAGAACAAGTTCACAAGATCTGACACTTCTGAAATGAAGGAAAAGGGCCTGTCCCTGTATGTTAAAAATGCAAAAGAAAGGAAGTTTCTATTAACATTTTTGTATTTCACACTAAATACAGTGATGGCACAAGTCAATTTCTAAAACAAATGAAGACATGTTGGGGGAGACATTTTGATACTACAGATACATTTTTTTTCCAAAAAGAGAAATTTCCCCTTTAAATAAAATCTTTTCATCTGTGGCAAGCTGCAAAGACCTTGGAGAACATCATACTGAGATTACTGAGATAGTTTTTATATGCCTTTCAATAAATAGGCACAAGTAGTTGTCTTGTTAAGAATTTCCAATTTTGGTTAAGCTTATATATTGCCAATTTTCTAATGCCTACAAAAGACAGCTGTAAGTGTCTAAAAAGACAAACTTAACCTTGAGAGTATAAATGCTGCAGGTATCTCCTGGATTTGGCTTTTTCTACCATGATCTATATACATTCCTTCCTTTTCATTTCACTTTAATGCATCTCAAATAGCAGATAAATAGTTATAGTCAAATAAGTTATAGTCAAATATATAGTCAAATATAGTTATAGTCAAATAGTTTATAAAAACCTCTCTCAAAGTTGCTTAAACCTCATGCCTAAAAGGCTTGCTTTTGCAAGTATTTCCATTCAAGTCACAGGGACTATTTACATGCCTAATTTAGCCATGAAAAGAAATCTTTACATGTCTAGGGCCTTAGTCACTTACTGAAGAAAGCTGAGAATTGAGCTAAGGAAAAAACAATGAGGCAATCCATTATTTGTTTGGATGTGTTTGGATTTTTTTAATTATTTTTACCTTAAAGCATAAGATAATTAGCAGCTATGTATCACAAGAAAAATACATAAGAAATCATCAGCAGTTAATCCGCTGTAATAATAAGGAACAGCTCATAAGATGTCATCCGTTCAAGAATCTAGCACTGCATCAACTACAGTACATCAATTACACAAATACAGAGAAGTATACTCACCTACATCATCATCAGTTATTTATTTCTCAATAAGGAATCACTACTGTGCTGCAACCTTGTCTAGCAGCTCAGCAAAATAGTACTTCTCCTTTCGAGAGACAGCAAACCGAAGTGAAGGGGAATACTTTAGTAGCTTATGTTTGGCCATAAAGTTCATTGTGGTGGCCAAGAACGGAATTTGGGAATCTTGGTTTACAGCCATGAAGTGAAGTATTATTTCTAGCAAAGCCAAACAAAATTCCAATGGACTTCAGCGGAGTCATGATTCCACAACAAATTAGATAAGTTGTCTCTAAAATGAATACTGAAGTACACTTATGCTTAATTTACAGAAGAAATAAGGGAAGCTCCAGTAGTCATAGTTAACTTGGATTCCCGGAAGATTTTACAGTGTCCTTCTCAAAAGGCTTTGAAAAACTAAGCAGCTATAGGATATGATCCTCAAGTAGATAAATAGCTTGTTAAAACACAGAAACAGGGTTTCTATGGTGTGTTTTCAATGATGAAAGTTTCCACAGAGTATGTTCAATATATTCATAAACGAGAAGATAAAGAAGTTACAAAGTTTGTTAATGATATTATTTTATCCAGAATACAAAGACTATAAAAACTAGGAAAAATTAGAGAACAGACCTTATGAGACTGAGCAGATGCACTATACTTTAGATGCTACAAAACAGCAGTTGAATTTAATAAAAAAAAGATGCACACAGGAATAACCTTAAATTCACAGATGACATGCTCAAACTGACTACTAACCCTAAAACATTAAATCATGGGGCTAGAATAGGTAAAACAATGAAAAAAATCAGCTCCATGTTAGCAGGAGTTATATGGAAAAGAGATTTGTATAGAACAAATAAAGAACAAAAGAGAGAGCATAGTATCATGCCACAGAGCGTTCACATTCTGAACACTGCACGTGACCAAGATGTTATTTACCCACCACTGATAATGAAACCAAAAAAGCTTCACTGAACAGTAACAAGAAGGGTCAAAGATATATGCAGAAAATCTAAATACACGAGGAATTTTCAGCCTGGAAAAGAGGCAGCAGAGCAGCGATGATCAAGATCCGTATGGCCAGAATAACCTGAGAAAATTATTTGTCCCCTCTTTCAATACAAAAGCTATGATGATTCCAATGAAGTTACCACGTTAAAATCAAAACAGCATAGGAAGTGGTTCTTTATATTAAGTGTAGCTAAATAACTGAATTCACTGTATCATAACCACTGCAGATACACAAATTGACTTTTATACTCATTCAAGCAAGAGTGACTTTCTCAATACTATGAAAATGCTTCTGATTGAGAATTTCAGCATGGAGACTTCCCTATGCCTGTGACAGAAACAAAGGTGGATCTCCTTACATCTACTCTCTTTCAGTACTCTCATAGGCATTTATTCAGTGTTCAGCACAGGATGCAGAGTCAGGCTTAGGGATTATCTGACAAAGTATGATCCTTCTGATTTGTTACACATTGAGTAGCATCCCATAATTTATGCATTCAAGTGTGGTTTTGTGACAAGTGCATTCCTCATCCTGTGCAACACAGATTTTACCATGAAAAAAATAATTATTTCTAATCATATCCTAAACGTGACATTCTACAGCCTCAAGAGCTTGGATTTGGGGTTGGGTTTTTTCAGCTTACCTATGAGGTCTGTAGGCCCAGTCCCCAAGTTTTCTCCTCTAATTGTCACTTTTGTCCATGAGATGCCTTCATTGGGAGAGATGCCAGTCACAAGTGGGGGTTGTCGTGCTCGAGACATGGTGCCTATTCAGTTACTGAAAACTGAGTTGCTTTTTCCTGTTCAGGAAGAAACAATAATTTTTAACTTATTTAACTTATTAAAAGCTTTTAAAGATATTTTCTAAAGTGATAGAGAAACATGAATGTAAAAACAGAATATCATTCTCAAAGCCTTTTTTGCCACACAGTCAAAAACCGACAAAGAATATCTACACCTCCTTTGCACTTCCATTTTTCAACTAAGTACAGCTTTAGTTCTGAACTGTAAAGAAGAAAGCACATTCAGAAAAATTAAGCCCTCAAAATGCTTAATGAAACAATATGCACACACTCCAAATCACTTATGTCAGATTTCAAATGAGCCTGTTCAATCCTCTGTTAGAAAGTTATTATTGCATTCCTTATTTTGTTATTCAGCTTAGCAATTCTAAATTTTCTGTGGTTAGGTATTTGGATTACTTTGCCACCAGAAGCAGACTTACTGGCACAGAGTGCCACGGGGAGAAACCCACAGTGCTTATTTGTGTAAGGTATCAACACTTACATAAACTGAAAAGAACTACGAGTTATCTATGAGCAGTTTCTAGTAGGGATTAATCTACATTGGAGAAGTAGGAACCAAAAAATAACCCACAGAAAGAAATGTTTTATTTCTAAGAAAATCTAGGAATGATGAAACAGGTCAGTATTCAAAAATCTTAGGTACACATATAGAACACTTTAGCATACACAATTTTTAGAAGCTGAGGTTGGCAAGAACCATATGGAATATAATCCAAGTTTTATAAGGCTTCTGTTTCATGTCTTTATTTTGGATCACTGTATTTTTTTCTTATTTTTTACTTGCAAATAGTCAAACCCAGAACTTCTGTAATCATCCCTAACAATAAACTGTAGTAAAGTTGCAGCTCCCAAGCACCTGCAATTAGGAACTACCAGAATCAAATAAGCTATCTTTGTTTCAGACACTTCTGCATATGCAAAATACATTCATTGTACCACCATATATCATGCTTCTATATAATCTCCCCAAATTTTTCAGTGTTAACAGAGAGATCTGCCATGAGGATTAAAGAAGTTCCTACTGACCTGTTTCTTTCTTAGTGTTCTCAAGCTGGAATGCACACTGAAACTGAAAATTAAAAAAGGAAAGGCAGGAATAAGGAGGAAGATCTTATGGTGTCAGTAATCAAATACTGCCCCTGGAATAGGATCTTGCCTCTATCTATGCCACAGATTCTTAGCAGGTCACTTATTATAAAACTTCACAGTGAATTTTTTTTTCTTCTCAGTTTCTGAAGTTTTTTTCTTCAGAGCTCACAGTCACCCCTGAAGTCAGCAGGAAATGTACACTGAATGCTGCACAATGCTCCAAAATATTCAAGTCCTAAATAATCTCTTCAAATGTATAAATATAATTGATCTTAAACATCCATTTCTCAGTCTCACATATTTAAAACAGGAATGCTATTACACATGTCAAAAGCTATTCTGAAGACAAATTCAATAATATGGAAAAAGCATTTAGATCGCCCGAACACCACAGAACCATTCAGAGAACTTCTGAGACTACCTTTGAAGAGAGTGCAGTTAATAAGAGATGCAGATTCCTGTTAACAAGCAAGAATGTAACTTACAGAATGAGAGCCACGTCCAGTACATGAAGGAAGTCTGATTAAGAGCTCACAGTAACACATACAACATGTCTGGAACTAAGGTGGATGGGTTTGGTTTTGTGTTTTTAACTAGCAAACCTTACATTTCTTGATTGGTTGACTTCACAACATTAAGCATTACATTAAGTTTTCAATAAAACACTAACATTCCAGTTTTTTGCAAACAACAAACTGATGAAAAGGGAATTCAATTAGATAGCATCATAAGGATGCTCTTCTAAGTCTTCAAACTATTCCCTGTCCCTATCCTGACAGCTTTCCCTCTGACTTTTTATCTAAAACTTCAAGCACAGAGGAACAGAAGTGCTAATATCTCAATTCTCCAGACACCTTGGTAGTTCCTCTTCCTTATCTCTTATTCCTAACATCAAGCCTTCCTCTGCAGATAGGACACATACACTACTTCCACACCACAGGTGAAAATTAGAGACCTGGGCTTCTACCAAAAACCCCAGTCCTGCAGTAACAGGGCTTCCCCAGCCCTCCTCTTATCTGCGCTGTACTCAAGCCCTGACAACCACGGCATTGCTTGACAAAACCACAGGCAGCACAATAGAAATAAACTTTTCGGTTCCTGTTGCTGAACCTAATACCACCTGGAGCAATCAGAATCTGAAATTGCAGGGCAAGTCTCATTTATTCCTATATATTTACAAGACTCACATAGACTGATGTTCAGACCTTTCAGAATTTGAAGCAACCTCTGGATTCCTGTGCAAAGAAGATATAGAGAAGAATCAGGTGCCTAAGTTTAACTACAGCAAAGAGGACAAACTGCATTTATCCCTCACCGACATTTATGCAGTCTTTGCAGCTTTTCTCAAAGATCCTCAGCAAAACTCAAAGACATACAACAGCTGTAAAGAAACAGCACGGTTATGTTCCCACGTACTCACCTAGTCCCCTTACGCAGGAAGCAGCATGTGTCTACATATCACTAATACAACATAAAACAACTCTTGTACTTCTGAGCATTTTTTTAAAGATTTATATAGCACATTAATCAGTAACACGGATTTTTAAAAGCCATCTTCATGAACTCAGTGGCAATATGGAGAGGAAGAAATCTTGAGGAAAATAAGTAAAACAGCAGCTACTTTGGTATTATTTAGTCAATTTTCTCCCTTTCCCCCCTGCACCCCTGACAAATGTCACAGTTGCCTTGCACAGCAGCTATTGTTTCTTTCCAAATACCTAGCTCACAGGTAAATGGCATTCTTGAATCAATACCAAAACTCAAAAGTAATATTACAATGTATTTTTCTAGATTTAAGAAATTGGCACTAGACCTCCCTTCATGATGAGCTAAATAAATGTAATAAAAATGCTGAGCCTCTTGAGGTCTAATATTTCTTCTGAAGTATTTCCATACTTACTGCAGAATTGCTTTAAAATACCTCAGCAGAATGAGAATACCATAGTAAATCTCACCACATTACAGAAGCACTGCAGCACTGAGATGCTCTATTATTATTATATCTGTAAGACAGCAACTTGTTTTGTTTATTTCAAAGAGTAAATGACGGAACTCTAAGGAATCTATTCTTACTACAAATACCAATCAAACACTCAGGAGCCTTCAATTCATTGGAAGTATTTTTTCTCCTCCTTCTTATAATAAACATGTCAAGAGTTAAAATGGCTGAACTGCTTACTGGGAAGCCTAGCAAGTATACCCACTGTGGCCCAAAAGCAAATTTCTGGCCTTTAAGCAAAAAATATTTGAGGCAAAGCTGAAAATACTTTTTCATTTCATGAAAAAGATGTAAAAAAACAACTAAGAAGTTTTGCTGCAATTCTATACATTGCCCTAAAGAGAAATTCTATTCTGTGCAAATATGTATTATGTGTATTACAATAATGAAAAAGCAGCTCTCCTACTAAAGATTGCTTCTTACACAGACTACGGGACATTACATAAAGGCAGT
Organism: Coccyzus lansbergi; assembly: GCA_033558105.1. Classification (NCBI taxonomy): domain Eukaryota; kingdom Metazoa; phylum Chordata; class Aves; order Cuculiformes; family Coccyzidae; genus Coccyzus; species Coccyzus lansbergi. The sequence goes on from JAUMJK010000160.1 coordinate 716,593, forward strand.
TTTCTATACATGGCATTTCCTCTCTGGAGCCAGGTTTACCAAAAAAGTGTTAACCAGACTATGTTTTTTGCAGTGTACAATCATATGGTACACTAACAGTGGTCTTTTCCCCTTTTTACTCCCCCTGTCTTTTTTAAACTTCATTTCCTCACAACAGTATCTCCCCAACAATTTAACACAGGTGACATCTGTTTGACTGCTCCCATGATCTTGCCCATATTATTCTCTCTATTATTCTGTCATAATTTTTGTTATGAAAGTACAAGGAGCTTGAAAGCCTCTGCAAAGACCACCTACTACAAAGCCATCTTGAAAAATGCCTTTCATAAACATCATCTTTGTCTTTACATGAGCTTCTCAAATAAACTGTTCTCTCACAAAGGTTTGGTTAAAAAAAAAATCCAGACGATTCTGAGCATTGTAAGCTTTCTAAAGAGGGACATTGTCACTCTTTATCCTAAGAAAAGCTGCTTTAAAAACAAACAATGAAGAAATATGTCCCAGTATAAGGGAAAATGCAGGTCTAGTTTCGTTTTTGACTTTTGTAAACCTTCAGTTGGTTTAAAACTGGAATTCTTAAACAGTTTTCCCCATTCAAATTCCAATGGTCAGCAGAGGTGTAAAATGTCAATTGCTATTGTGTCTGTTCTGTAAAGCACAGTAGTGCTTACCACTCTGGAAGAAGTGCCAGAATAAGAAATAAGTGAACAACAGAAGTTCAGAAGATATCCTTAATACCTCTAAGGATATTAAATTTGCTGGTAAGTTCAAACCCAATGGAAAACTACAAATATGATGAAGGCACAGAACTTTGGAACATGAGTAACAATCAGCTGCTACCTTACAAATTTCACCGTTGGAAAAATTAGCACTTGAAATTAGCACTCCTTTTAAAAAGGAGTTTCTGACTTTTAAAAGATAGCAGGTCGGCTCCAGTGACTGTAAGTTCAGTGAAGTTAAAGTTTTCAGCAGTACTTTGTCATAGACAGTGAACTTAAGACTTGGAGGAACACAGACTCAAGGTCAATGCAAGTGCCATGGTCATCTAGCAAAGATAATCTAAGCTGTCAAGAAGGGAGGAAAGAAAAACCCTACTTGTCATTGCTGAGAAAGTCCAAGCTACACAGGCAAGCACACAGCTCTTCAGGTATCAAATATTTGTTTTCACTCATATGTATGTGACAGAATACACTTTTTATAAGTTTGAGGCAGGACAGCAGGAATGACCAAAGCATCACTCATGTTCAAATCACAGTATCCCTTAGATATTGTTGTTTACTTCATAAAAAACAAACCAACCTGAAACCAGTAGGTGAGGTACCCTTATCACATTAACATCACAATGTTAAATGCTCTCTGAATGAACAGATTTATGAAACATGCTTTTTTAAACAAGCAATAAATACTCAGATTCCAGAACCCAGGTGATGGCCTTTTCACCTTAGACGACACAAACTTGTGCTCTTCCTAAATAAATCTAATAATTTGTTTTCACTAGAAAAAAGAAGGAGTCCCCTGAGTACAACACATTATGACAGAGTCAGTGAAGGGACACAGCAAATGACCCCAAGAGGGATAGCAAAGCAAAGTTTCCTACATGTTTGTACTCAAAACCATCACAAAATGATGAAAAACACTATTGCAACCTTTTCTGTGCTTTATCTTCCCAACAATATAAATTCAGGCAGACAATCTATATAAACCAAGATTTAAAAGCATCCAAAAAGCAGCACTGTGAAAATAACTGACATTTATTAACCCCTCTGGAGATCTTCAGTGCCCTAGAATTTCCACAGCCTTCAACACTGCATTAATAATACTAAGTCCATTCCTTCAAGCCTGCCAGAAAAGACTGGGAAGTGAATAGGCTAAACAATGCTGAAATTCCAAGTGATATTAAGAATCTATGCATGTTTATTTAAATAATAAAAGAAGACTTGTCAATTTAAACAAGAAGTGCTCACGAATCTTACATTTAGGGAAAAAAACCTCTTCAAAACACCACTAAGCTACTTATAATGAAAAGATGAACAAACATAAAAAAGGGAGTAATTTCACCATTGCACAGAAATAACAAAGCCTCATTTGTCTTGCCTTGTCATATCCGGCATGCCGACTCAGGCCAATATTACCACTGACAAACATGTTAACCTACAGGACAGTATCACATGCCAAAATCAGTTTCAGTTTGGGAAGACCTGTAAGTTTTACAGGGAGGGGGCAAATAACAAAAAAGAAAATATTTGGAGTATAAAATGACATGATACCCTTCTCCTTTTAATAGGGCTCCTGAATATTCTTGTCACTTACAAAGGGCATACTAGAGATTTTAGTTTTAGGGCAGCCAAGGAATAGGCACAGCATTTTTGCTTTCACAATAGCCACACTCGCAAAATTCCTCACTATCTCAGAGGTCCTGCTTTCCTTAACCCAGCAAGGTACATTTTGGTGGCTATATATCTTGACAGAGTGAAAGCAAAATAATCAGAACACTCAACGATGCCATTAACATTTCAGAGTCACACAGGATTAAAAGACTGGACCTGGGGCAGATGCTGCATGAGCTATCGCAGAGGAGTTGAGCGCCCAGGCTGCAGCTGCAAGGGATTGACACCGCTAACTGTGGAATCCAGCTCAGGAGAAACTCCGGGCACAGTTCCGGCATCCGAAATAAATTAAAGTAAACAGTGTTGCTCTCTCTCATCCACCCTGTTAGCAGCCTCTCCGTTGAGTCTGAGACCACACACCCAGACCACACAGCACCAGCTGAACTCACTCGCACGCAACATCTAGAAGCTGTCACTCTGCTGAGGTATGAGGAGCAACAAGGGGGGGCAGAAGTGTGTGAGCGTGTGTGTGTCTGTTTAGAAAGGCTGCTTGCTCTCTCCTCCTATTCATTACAGCTGGTTATGTTTTGTGTAGCTGGGAAGAAGGGTAAGAAGGGAGGGATAAAAAAACCCCCTATAAACCTCACTAAGAAAACATACTGATCTTGGCCTTTTGTAGTAATGAACTGCACTCCTCCTGTACTAGTTTAGTAGCTGATGAAGGGCTAACAAAGCATGCATTTAACATCAATTAACCTTCTATCTATCACATGTCAAAAAAAAAAAATCTAGACTAGCATAAATTAAATGAAAGCATCCTATCAGTCACAATGCACAACATGCCTACATATTGATGTATTTTTACATCAGGTATTTTGACACATTATTTATTTGTGGAGGGGAAAGAGTCCCCAAAAAGAACAATTAACCAAGCTACAACATCAAAACGTCTAATGTTTTCAGAAGCCTTCTGTTGTAAAATGAATTTTTGGTCATTAGTATCATACATCATAAAAAAGCTAAAGGAAATTAATGAGGCTACATAGAACACTGAGTTTGTGACCCATCAGCAAGAAGTAAAAACAGAAAACCTGTAAAGGTATACCAAAAAGAACATTAATCTATAATACAGATGAACACAGCCTTTTGAAACGGTGGGTGGGAGGAACTTTTTTGTTTTAGTTCAAAAACTCATTTCATCTGCCAATTATATCACCTGTTCAAACACAAAAAAGCCATATGTTTGAAGAATTTTGAAATCTATTTTAGTCAGACCAGTTTTTTTTAAGAGATTCTCTTCCCTCCAGTCTGCTGCCATGAACACACATACCTCCTCCATCAAAGTCACCAGCACACAAATTTAATTTAATTCACATCCAGTCGGAACAGCCCAGAACCACAGTCACATTTTCATGTCAGCTCAAAATGTATTTACCCAAGTGACAATGACAACCTCCAACTGCCACCATTAAACAAAACCATCAATACTACAATAATCCAAATGTCAGTATTAGCCCTATACACTTGGATTAGGGCTTCTTTTGGGGAAAACCGAAATACAAATACATTGCTAAATAGAAATAGAAAATATTCCTTGAAAATATTTCACCTTATCAAACACATTTTCTAAAACATTGGCTTTAAGGTTCCATACCTTTACACTGAAAATAAACTATTCCCTTAAGTTATTAATTAGGTCTACACGCTGGTTTATATCAGTTTGTGAATGAACACTTCTGCTAGTATATTCTATGTTACAGCACCTATTCATTACAAAGACTCAAACAAATTGAAGTTTTCAGAACATCTGTTCTGGTCATACTGAATTGGCTAGAAAAAAACGATAGTGTAGAAGAAAATGTAATTTAAGGAAGTCTGATCACAGATGTTTCTCCCCAAAATTTCTGCATTTTTTTTTTGTTATAAATTGCATTACAACTCCCCACAAATTAAGTCATCTGGATGCTTAAAAGCTTCTGTATTTATTATGTGACACATCACTATAATCTAGCTATGTTTTGAAGAAAAGCCTTAAACTTTATATATAAACATATATACAGAAAAAAGTGAACTCAGCTTTACACAAAACCATATCACAGATGGCCATAAATCTCCCATTAATTTCTAAATTCTCTGAAAACACATGCTCCCCCTACATATGCTTCTACCTCCAACATCCAACAAAGTTTCCTTCATCCAGAAATCATTCTACTTATTGTCCTAAAGTTAAAGCATTCATCCCTCTCTTGTTCTAAAGTTACCCATCAATTTCTGCGCATTATTTCAGTTATTAGGAAAATGGTAAAGAATCTTAAAAACCTCATCATTTCTGTATCTTACATTACTCACAGTCAGAAGCTCAAAAGCAACATTTCAAGCATTAAATACTTTCAAATATGTTTATGCAAATGCATTCAGAAAGAACCAGAAGTTCAGCAAAATAAACTAATTAAGTCCCAATGGGATGAGATATTTTTTTTTTTAGAGAAAGGAAACAAGACACCATAGATTTTTTTCTAAGCTCTGTAACTATACACAATATTCTCTGTAAAAACACTATATAACCAACGTAATTAGAGAGTTCACATGACTGAAATTTTAACTTGGGGGCTTGTAGGTAGGACTGCAACAATAATTTACCATTTGCTGTGTAACATTTTTGGCAGTTTCTTTTGTTTCAGAAATATTTAGAAGATGAGACATGCACTTGCATTACTGAGATTCCTGTATTTTTCATTTTCTCTCCCAACACCTCGTTCTGACCTGCACTTAGGAAGTACTCAAGCCATACACTGCACCATCTTTCTTTATTCACATGGTCAAACATACACTCAAGTATTTCACTGTCCGAAAGCCTGAGTGCCCAGGCATTTTTCTAACATATTTCACCCTTCCTCTGCCTTACATACTCACAATGTTCATTTCCAATTATCCACCCCAAATCCTCTTTGCTATATCGAACTATCATGCTTTCAGAATAGTGAAGTTGTCTTGGAAGAAACAGAAGGTTTCCTGACTTATATGCTTATAGAATCACAGAATCATAGAATCACCAGTTTGGAAGAGACCCACCGGATCATACGAGTCCAACCATTCCTATCAAAAAAGATAGATTCTTTATGAAAAAGAGACATTAGAAAAACCTATCGGCTATATACATAGCTCCTTAACCTTTTGCCAAAAAATCTAATGTTCCATTTTCCAGTAAGAAGTAAAGTATCCATGTTAAAACCACAGCAAGATTCAAAGTATCACAGGAAAATTTAAAGTTATTGCTTTATTAATTTAAACATTTTAGGATTATCTAAAATAATAATAATTAAAAAAACAGTGTAGTTTGTCCTCAATACAAAAGTGGGCATTTAAGAAGGAACTTTTGCTCAGTATAGCCCTAAATCATTTACTAATACTGGCTTTTTGATGAACTTCCAAACACAAGGTGCATCGCTTTTGAGTTATCTATAAATTGAAAGAAAGAAGCAAGTCTAAGTATATCTAAAAATCACAGATTTATATTGTAATTTTATCTACAGACACCTCTACACTGCCAGAGTCCCCACTGTGTTCAGCACAATATAGCCTATGGTCTGCCTTTGTGAATTAAACAGAAAATCTGGGAATCTGTAGTTCCCTTAAGGTCAAGGGAAAATCAGACCCATTAAGGGCTTGGTGTCTCAAAAATTTCATTTTCCTGAAAAAACAAACAAACAAAATCAGAAAGAAAACACAGGCTTTCACACCCATCACTGAGATCACAGCAGTTTCTACTGAAAACGATGAAGGTAGCATCAGCAGATTAATTAACCACTTCTGTTGTCAAAAAAAAAAAAGCTACATAGACCAATTACCTTTTAAGAAAAAAGCACTCAATATGTCCAAAATAATACAAAAAGTACAACAACAAATGATTTCTTCGGAGCAGGGAGGGGAAATGTTTGACTCAGTGTTGTTTAAAGCGTTACTTAGCTTACCTTCCACTATGCAATGCGTGTAACATACAAATCACACGGTTAATCCTTAGTTTCAGGCATTTATTTCATTACTTAGTTTCTAGGAAAACTGATTCAGGTTCCGTTCTGTTTGGGTTTTAGTTCTGTTTGGTTTATTTTCCAGGAGATCACAAAAATGAGTTCCTCCTCCTGCCTTTCCCTCCTTCTCTAACTTCTGACCCTGGGAGAACAATCCAACTGCTTTTGAACTGAAATACTAACAGGAATTCTAAGAAATAATTTTCAGGTTAAGGTACAAAAAATTTAGTCAGCTGTATTTTTAAATTGATACTTGGCAAGCTGCAAACACAGACCACTGCTTTCACGTTCAGCGCAAAAGATGAAACATCAATCGGACATGCCTGAGCTATGCATGTAGTGTCTAATCATCTCTCATCTTACAAGCACCTTTACAAACAAGACTTCCCCCATTACCAAAGCACCGTATTTCTCCCCTGGGGAAAATAGTTTGAAAGACAATGTTGCACAGCACAGAATTACAGAATGTAGGTGGTCCAAGACAGAAGGTCAAAGTTAAGCTGAAGAGCTCACATATGACCTCTGCAAAAAGATATTACTTTAGCTGTTTTCAGATTTTGAACCTTCAGTGTACTTTAAAATACAACAGTAGATTCCACTCTTACTGAAAAACTCTCATAGAAAATAAATGAACTGTAACATGTATAGACTTTTAGTATTATTTTGCAGTCCTTCATTGTAAAATGAAGTATTACCAATTTCTCCTGTGGAAGACTTTCTGTGTCTGTTTGCATAACTAAGCAGTTATGTACAAGCATTCAAAATATATGCAGGTAGTGCCTGTTCCTGCTTCACAGGCTGTTTTGCCCTTGAGTACAAAACTGTAACTGTACATTATTTCATGGATACTTCCAACAGCTGTCAGACTGCATGTTTTTTAAGAATAGTTTTTATATTAAGTCTTCTGTCACCATCCTATTATTACTTCTACCTTTTCTGTCTTTTTAAGCAAGGTAAGAAGGCAGAAAAGCACTGAATAAAGAGAATTAAAATAACTCAAAACTGATGTTTAGTTTCAAGTGCAGTGCTTAAGACTTACCAGATTTACAGCTAAACGTTAAAAGAAATAGATCAAGTAAGGTTTAACATATCTACAAGTTTTCATCACTAAAAGGTTAGTGTCTTCTGCCTTCCTAGTCAGACCACTTATTCTGCCTTATTCAGCTTCACTGTGACGAGTAGCATAATAAAGAAGGGACTGTATCTGCTCATATTCACAGTAGATCCTACAACTCAAAAAACCCCGCAACATTCAAAACCACTTAGTGAACAGTACTTTTTGTACTGAAGATGAAGCTTCTCCACCTAACAACATCCACTGCTCAAAGGGTAAGGTGTTTATTATTTTACTTTAAGGCTTTTTTTTTTAATTAATATCTTAGAACTTTAAGATATTTTCTAGAAGTAATTTGGAATGTTTATTAATTTATGCTGCTCTTCAGCACTAATATTTGATAAAACAATTACAGTATTAAAAAAACTATCATGTTTGTAAAGCAATTACAGCATTAAAAAAACCTATAAAGATGTAAAAACTTGTAATTTATAGAATTAAGGCCATTTTGTTTTAAAAAAGCACAAATTTGATATGTGACATACTTCTAATAATAACTTCACCTCTGACACATACTAAAATAAGTTACTTTTTCCATACAAAAAACCCCCCTTACTGTTACAATGTAAATTAATGGCATTTTCACAGAGATAAGTTATACTGCTATAACAAAAATGCTACAATGCATCTTGTTTTAAATTATTTTTAAGAGAACAAAAATCCCATTTAAGTAAAAACATTGTTCTCTGAGGGTGGGTATAAATCACAGTAACTGTAAACTAAGCTATCCATGGGAAAGAAACCAGCAGCAGGACATGAATTTTGCCGCTTCTTGCTGCATCAGTGCAAGCTGTGATGAATATTATAGAAATAAAGACTAGGAATTACAAAGCTTTTCTTCTTCAGGTGAGCAACAGGTAAAGCAAGAACACAGGCAAGTTTCCCTAAGCCACGTTTTTATTCTTGCTAGTGTACATTAAGAGAAAACCCCAAACAAGCAGAAGTCCTTTAACTATTTTGTCAGTTTTATCAAATGCAACCCCAAAAAAGCTTACAGCAATGAAATGCACGCAAATCACTAAAGGAAAAAAAGAGACTGTTTACTTATTTTAAGAATAATCAGAAAGCCTGGGAAGTAAAAGCAAGATTACTATTTTAAACTAAACTTTAAATAACTAATATCTGTAGTTTAGGTTTAAGCTGCTGTTCTGTCAGATTTAAGATAGTTTAATATTTCACTGGTCTTCAATTCAAACTGTGTGGCTAGAAGCCATTAATCTACAATGGAAAAGCAAATTGTGGGAAATGGAGAAAGTAGAGGGATAAAAATGAGAAGGAAAAGCTGACAGTATAGAGGTACACTATTCTGAAAACAATTAAAACTGAACAGAATGGGAAACTCTTTTGGAAACAGGATCATCCCAGATTTCAGGTATCTACTCCCCTCGATAATTAGGAGCCTGAAAAGGATATCTTCAGATACAGAAGAGGAAAGACATTTGGTCACCCCATTCATGTACTTTTCTGGACAGCAAGCCAGCTTAAGCAAGGGAGGAATTTAGAACTGGGTAGGAAGTAAAAAAAAAAAAAAAACCAACCCAAAACAGAAACAAAAACCAAACTCAACATTAAAACAAAACAAAAAAACCTAACAAACAAAATCAAACAAGTCACAGAGGAAAAGGAAGTGTAAAACTTCCAGCTAGATAATAATGAAAGCAATCAATGTTACTCTGCTTTGTTCCACATTCCTTACTACAGTACTTCCTTATTGTACTTGCCTATTCATTTGGGGGAGTTGCATCTGAAACTTTATAGTACCACTGAATGCAAAGTTTCAGCATAATCAAGCCTGCAAGTAACCAGCTCTTCAGAGGTCAGACCTCACCCCTGCTTTGCTCATTTCCTCTACCAGCGCACAGAAACACTTTGTTGAGCTGAATGACTTAAGACGGTTCTAGACCGGCTTCGTTTCACCCTACAAACAACCGGGCTCAGGAGCTGCCAGCGGTGTGAAAAACAGGCAAAAGCCACCGACCCGCTGCCCGCCCGCTGGTCTGCGGGCTCAGCCCCGGCAGCACTGAAAGCGGCTCCGCTCTCCGCCCAACCGCGACCTCTCGCAGCCGGGGGTGGGGGCGGTGGGGGCGGTGGGGGTTCCCAGGGGACAGAGAGCCCCCGAATGGAGACGGGGCGGGACAGAGGGAGGAGGGAAACCGAACTGCTGCAGCCGCCGGGAAGTCAATCGTAGAATCGTGCGGTTGGAAAAGACCTTTGAGATCATCGAGTCCAACCTGATACCGAAAACGCCAAGAAATAAAACTCTCTGACTCGTTCGGAAATTTCAGAAAGCGAGCAGCCTTTACCAGGGCTGGGTAACGCGAGGGAGCGACCTCCGTCAGTCGTGTGCAGAGACAAGAGGTGGGGCCAGAATGTATTTCCCACTTACATGTATATGTATAAATTCTCCCAGAAACCTTACACATATTCTATTACTTTCCAAAGTCTAATTTCAATGTTATGAAACTCTGGAACAGTCAAAACTCTTGCTAATTTGGAGCTGGCTACAGCTCTCTGCTTGACCTTGCCTTTGAGATACGAAGATATTCCAAACAGAGGTGATTACAGAAGACACATCTGTTCAGCACAGATCATATTTCACCGAAGGCGTTATCATCTTCAAAGAATGTACAGCGTCACTGAAAGAAACTGTCTAAAACACGCTCTTAGAGTGCTACCAGAGCGAAGTTCTGTGTAACTTCAAAAGAATCACAGAATAGTTTGGGTCGGAAGAGACCTTAAAGATCGTCTAGTTCCAACGCTCTTGCCGTGGGCAGAGGCACCTCCCACTAGATCAGGCTGCCCAAGGCCCCATCCAACCTGGCCTTGAACACCTCCAGGGATGGGGCAGCCACAGCTTCCCTGGGCAACCTGTGCCAGTGCCTCACCACCCTCATAATGAAGAAATTCCTCCTCATGTCTAGTCTAAGTCTGCCCCTCTCCAGTTTATACCCATTAAAGAAACCCCAATTGCTTAGACGAAACTTAACTACTTCTTTTCCCACACCGTACCTGTTCATTACTAAACCACATCCCCGAGCACCTCGTCCCCCTCGTCTTTCCAACCCCTCCAGGGATGGTGACTCCACCACTTCCCTGGGCAGCTAGTTCCTCCTTCCCTGACTCCCACCCTCGACCCCGGGACGGTCCCGACGCTCCTCGGGGGCGGGGCGAGACCGCAAGTGCCTCCGAAGAGGCTGAGGAGGGGCCGGGAAGGCGGGAGACCGGCGGCACCACCCCAAGAATCCACGAACGACAGCACCGACAGCGCTTCCCGGGGCGGGGGCTGGGATGCGCTCCCAAACACACACGAGGAGCAGGGGAGGAAGAAGAGAGTCGGGGGCGGCCTCCGCCCCGGAGGGAGGAAGAGCCAGGCCGGAGGCTGTCTGTCTGTCACTCACTCACCCGCCGGCGCCGCCGCCGCCTTCGCTTCCGGTACCTGGGGCAGCCCCGGTCCCGGCAGCCCCGGCGCGCACAGCCACCACCAGCCGCTGCCCGAGAGAATCGATGGAGCGCAGAGCTATCGAGGCGATGGGGCGATGCTGGGGGAGGGGGGGGAAGGCACCGCCCCGCGCGCACTGCAGGCCTCCCGCCCCCCTCCCCCGGTATAGAGTCATGGGGTGGGTTGGGGTAGATGGGAGCTCCAAGGGCAGGTGGGATTGGAACAGGGGGATCTTTAAGGTTCCTTCCAACCCAAACTACTCTATGATCGTCTAATTCCAAGCCCCCTTGTCATGGGCAGGGACGCCTCCCACCAGACCAGGCTGCCCAAGGCCCCATCCAACCTGGCCTTGAACACCTCCAGTTGCATCCACAGCTTCCCTGGGCGACCTGAGCCAGTACCTCACTGCCCTCACCGCGGAGAATTCATTTCTAATATCTAAATCTGCCCCTCTCCAATTTAAAGATGTCCCCCCTCACATCCTATGACTACATGCCTTAAAGTCCCTCCCCAGCTTTCTTGCAAGTGCCTTCAAGTACTGATAGAGGTGTTTGGAACAGTGGGAATGAGTTCCTTCATGGCCAAGGAGCAAGGGAAGAATAAAATCATTGTAATGGTGGTGACATTAACAAGGGCAATGACAACAATAAATGCCAATGTACACTCCCAGTCAAGGAAGGCAACTACATCCTGGGCTGTATCAAAGGAATTGTGACCAGCAGGGCAAGGGAGGTGATTCTCCCCCTTTACTCTGCTCTCCTGAGACCCCACCTGGAGTACATTTGATAGGAATGGTTGGACTCAATGATCCAGCAGGTCTCTTCCAACCTGGTGATTCTATGATTCTATGACATTCTTAAGTTCTGAAGCCTTTGGCACAGGAAGGACATGGATCTGTTGGAGCGAGTCAAGAGTCAGCCACAGACATGATCTGAGGGCTGAAGCACCTCCCACACGAGGATAGGCTGCAAGAGTTGGGCTTGTTCATCCTAGAAAAGAGAGGGCTCTGGGGGCGCCTTGTAGCAGCCTTCCAGTACTTAGAGGGGACACATGGGACAGTGAGGCAGAGGCTCTTTATCAGGGAGTGCAGGACGAGGGGTAACGGTTTTAAGCTGAAAGGGGGGAGATTTAAATTAGTTATTAGTGAAGGTAGTGAGGTGCTGGCACAGGTTGGATGAGGCTTCGGGCAACCTGTTCTGGTGGAAGATGTCCCTGCCCATAGCAAGGGGGTGGGACTAGATGGTCTTTAAAGTCTCTTCCAACTAAAACCATTCTGTGATTCTGTGTAATGTGATTCCTCCCATATCACCAGCTGCAGGCCTGACTTATATCCTTTATTCTCCATTTCCACTCACCTTCCCCAGAACTACTTCTCCTCACCCCACCCTTCACAAGTCTACTTTTTTAATTCCCAACAAATAAGCTGCTTTTTATAGGCGTGGATACCTTTCACCCTGAGCATCATTACCAAACTTCAGCACAATGGCATAAGTAGCCTCTTTCATTCTTACTAGATCATGCCAGAAGTTTAAATAAACATCACTTCAATACACGAAAATGCTTCAGCATACAAGGTAGGTAAATATACTATGGATTTCCCAGTTGTTCCCTATGGCAACAAAAATAAAATCGGAAAAAATTCTTCACCAAAAGGGAAATGAAGCACTGGAATAGTCTGTCCAGGGAAGAGCTTGAGACACCATCTCTGGAGGTATTTAAAAGGTGTGTAGACGTGATGCTTAGGGACATGGTTTAGTGGTGGCTTAGGAGTGTTAGGTTCACATTTGAACTTGATGATCTTAAGAGTGTTTTCCAAACTTAGGATTCTGTGATCCTGTGATTCTATAAATGATAATAAAACCATTCCTGAGCACTTTATCAATGCACACAGAAGTGCATCCAGCAGCAGTGGGGGATCCCAGGCACTGTGCTGTGGAGTGCAGGGAGGGCTTGGAGGTACTTGCCATGATGGGTGGAAGAAGGAAGGGTGATGGAGAAAGTCCCAGGCACAAGCAGGCAGTCAGTGCTGAGCAATGCAAAGCAGTCCTCCTGTTCCAGTGAAAGTGCAAAAATGTTTCTCACCAAACCTGCCATTTGCATGCGTGTTGGGGGATAGTGAGGGGAGTGGGCTGCTGAACACAGGTTCTTTTTCCTTCTGGAAAGGGTCAGGAGATCTCATTTTTCTCTTTTTGCTGGGGCTGTGCGAAATTCAGTTGCAAAAGCCAAGTTCAGACAAAATTTTAATGGAAAGAAGAGGAAAAACAATGAGAGAAAAACACAGAAAGAAAAGCTGTTGCTCAGTTTTGCCAAACTAGAAAGAAATCAGGGCTTTAGCAGGAAAGCAAATTACCTTTTGTAAAACCTCAAAGAACTTAAGCACTATAAAAAGCATTATGATCAAGAAACAAAATTTTCCTCACTTTTTTTCCAGAGGTCAAAGCTACCCAAGTTAATGTAGCAGACTGTAATTTCTTCTTACATGAATAAACAGACCTTTTCTGACTCACTCCTCTAGGCTCCATAAAATGTTACACAGCATCTCTCTGGGGAAAAATGAGGGTATCCAGTACCTATCTTTCCTCTAATTATATATAAAGTTGTTGCTAGTGACTCTGCAGCTTTCTGCTAAAGGCAGTACGGAAAGAGAGCTCTTTCAGTGCTCCAAGAAAAACTGTCATCACAAAAAATAAGAAAAAGAAAAAACCTGTAACTTTGCCACCCATTTCAAAATGATGCACTCTCTTCGTGACAGTTTGCATTTTCTCACTAAAAGCCTGTCATTGCATGTGCCAGATAAAACCTCAAATTTTAAAGGTTTCGTTGATACAGAAGACCCTACCTTCTGTGTCACAGAAGACACTCTATACCTTGGTCTCAGCCCTGCCTAACACCCTCTAGGAGTGGATAGTGTGCCCCAAAAGCCCATTTACTAGTAGAGGTCTGTAAAAGGGGCTGTCTGCCCAAAAGATTTTGTAATAAACAACCATGAATTTAGATCTAATTCAAGGGACAAACTTCAGTACCAAACTGAAGTTTTCTTGCAGAGTTGGCCTCATCTTCACCTATGTTGTAAGTACAAATACCCTAAAGAGGTGAATTATTAAGACGGAGCTTGAACTTCAGAAGAGAGAACACTCCAATGTTAGCTGAAGTGAGAAAAAGGTGCAAAATCAGCTGACCTCCCCCTTGAGAAGTTTAAATCAAAAGCTGCTCGGCAATGTTTTTATCCAGACCTCGATTTTGGGGGATCAGTGAGAACAGCACAACTAGGCTAAACACTGCAACAACAGAAGCCTTATAGATGGTGCATGTAGGTTCATCACAAGCATCCACATAGGCAAATTTTCCTATTACAAAGAGTAGCATCTAGGACTTCAGGGCCCCTGAATAATATTGTCAATGAAGACCTTCCTGTTTGCTGCATTTTGTTGGATCTGCTGTGGGTGGTTTTCCCAGTTCATTTGTGGTGACCATGTCATCACCTGCCCTTCAGGTGACTCCAAAACAAAGCTGACAGTGGCCAAATATAGATTTGACTCACTGAAGAAACACTGCTCAACACATCTCTTTGCAACAAAAGGAGGAAAACTAGTGCTGTTATTATATGTATATATCATACATATATCTTATAACATATATACCATAACATGTAGTTGTTATGACCCAAATAAGGGAAATCAGGAGGCTGTAACAATAGTATATATTTTCTGCCACATACAATGCTGATAATATAAATACATTACTCCATGGAGCTCCATATGCTGTTAAAAAGAGTAATCTATGCTGTTAAAACTGAGGAAAGAAATGACAAGTTGTAATATAACGACCGGGCAAACAGTAAGTATTATACCTCATAGAGGTCATGAGTAATTGGTCATTCATACATTTTTCTATTCCATTTATGCAGATTTGTCAGTGACCTATGAACATTACATCTCTCTGCAAATATGGGTAAACAGATTTGAAAGCCAAAACATTCTAACCTGTATACTGAAAGCTGTAGAATTTCCTCCAGACATTCCCACACCAAATTCTTTCTTTAGTTGTTTCTTAGAAAGACACCTTCATGTTATTTTAAAAAGTTGGAGAAATGGTGAATCCATCACTGCTTTTTTAAAGATTTCTCAATGGTTACCCTAACATGTGAAAAATAACTTGTAGAAATACAAATACTGTTTGAAAAGGTATTTTCATCTAGCTACAGCATCTGTCCATTGCAAGCCTGCTTCTTGTTAACAGAAATATCTCCCTTTTCAACACGTTTGTAAAATACAGCAGACCTTCACCTTCTCTTGAAAAACTATATGGATTAAACTTGAATTCTGCACTGAATAGCTGCCTTTCCAGAAATACTCTTTTCTGAATGCCTTCAAGCTTACAGTTATCACCTTATTTCTTTTGACATGCAGATGTCCAAACCAGACCTCTACCTACTTCCATTTGATTTTTTGAAGTGAAGATTATAACCAGGGAAATCCAAGGAACAACAACAAAAAAAGTTAAGAAGCATAAGGTTGAAAATGACCCGAAGAAATCACCCTTTCTAGACCTTTCCCTTGCCCCAAGACAGGATCAACTATTCCTTTGTTGTAACATAACTGTTTTTTCAATCTTGTTCTTAAAGACTTCCCACTGTGGTGCTTTTGCTATCTCCTCGGGCAATCTTTCCCAGTGTTTCTCTACCCTTATCATTAAAGGTCTTTTTCTAACATGTACTCTGAATATACCCCTACTGCAATTTCAGTCTTTTAGTGAAAGGTCTGTCTTTGCTGGCCACAGAAAACCGACTGTTTGCTTCCTCCCCTGTAGCAGCGTTTTAGATGCTTAAAGATTCTGTCCCCTGTATGTTCCCTCCCTCATTAATTCAAACAGTCCCATTAGTATCCTGGTATTTAATATTTTCTGGACTGGTAATTAAGCTTTATCTCCACTGCATTCATCTCCAGTCACTCAATGTTGTTCTGGAAGTGCAGTGCCCCACTGCTTTTTTTTTTTTTTTTTTTTGGAAACGGTCAGGAGAAAGAAAAAAACCCACAAAAAAGTAAAATCAAAGTTGTACCATGGATTAGCACCTGCTTTGCCTGCTCTGCAGGCCATCTTCCTGTTTCTACTCCCCTTTTATGGCATTTGCCTTCTCACAGCAGCATAACAGTGCCAACTCAGGTTTAGCCTGTGATTCACTCCACATTTTTTTTCTATGCAATGATAATCCTGTTTACTTTTCCCCTTCCTGTATCTTGGGAACTTATGATACTATGTCTGATAGACTAAACTTGCACCTATTATCTTTTGTGTTTTTCTTAAATTCTCCAGTTTGCCAAAATCCCTCTGAATTCCAATTCTGTTCTGTTATATGCTTTTAGTTGCTCTCTTCTTCATGTCTTCTGTAAATGTAACAAGCTTCATCTCTGTTCTGTTGTTCTCAGTATCAGAGACCCCTGAGGAACCTGTTTTAATCCATCTGTCCATTTTGATAGTGTCCTCTTTTTGCTAACTCTTCCTCAACCCTGCTTTGTTCTGATCCCATGGGATTTTCAATATGGATCACATTGTCTCTGCTTACTCTCGAAACATTTTAATACCTCTCTTCTTTGTATATAACCTATTAACTTATTGTTGAAGGAAATCAGATTGGTTTAACAGACTGTTCTTGATAAATCCATGTTCGTTGTTAATTGTCTGTCTTCTACTGCTTGCAGATGGTTTGCTTGACAATTTCCACAAACCAAAGTTACCTTGAGCTATAACTCACCAGCTTCTCGGTTTTGTTGGGTTTTTTGTTGGTTTTTTTTTTTCCTATGTGTACTTAACTTGAAGCCTGATTGAAATTAAGACATCTGCTTCCATGACCGTGAGAGGTGTCTTCTGAACTGGAGATCAGTAGCCTGCCAAAGCTGTGGCAGCAGAACCAGGAAGAAAGCCAAGGCAGCTAACCTGCCCTTGCCTGCTCTAAAAAATCTATAATCCCTGCACAACCTTTCTTCAACTTGTTGATTTCACTTCCCTTTGTTTTCTTGATTCATTGATGGAACACTCCTGAACAGATACTGGCTTCTGACAGCTGCTGTAGGTTTTATGAAAAAAATCACACAGATATTTAAATTTTTAAGCAGATTTCCTGTGCTGTATTATGCTCCTGAGACCAGCTGCTTTCTGCTTCCTTCTGACTTGAAAATCATCTGAATCTGTCTTGTCAAGCCAACATCTGAGAAGTGATCTACTTAAATCTTACACCTCTATTTCTTATTTAAATAAATAGGTACAGAAATAAGTTATTTGACCTCGACAGCATTTTCCGGGAGTTTAAGTCACAACCCTTAACTATGAAGTGAAATACATTTATCTTAGCTGAAAGGAGAGAGAGAAAGAAACAACTAACTGATCAGTGTTTCCCCCCCTAATGATTTCTGGTATGCTTTAAGAGAAACAACATATAAATTAATGCACGATATTTTGAGCTTTCTTCTAGAACATGTACAATCATTTTTTCCACATCAAAGAAAAATTACTCTTTTGCACTTTAAACCATTTCCAACAGTACACAAAATTCTCTCACTGCTTTACTTTCTTGGCTAACGCTACCCAATGCTTCCCTTTTAAAGCCTATCCAAGCAATCTGTGCACTGCTGACCCAGAGGCATTGTTTCTCTAAACAGCACCAACAAAACAAATTACTAAATTACTTTGTGCAGCTAAAAATACTGAATGCTGTTTACCACAGCTCTGTCAAGGGTGTCACTACTAAGTTGCATCAGTTTAAATACTCTTGGAATTAACCTTTGTCTACTGAGTGTATTTCACATAAACCAACTTAAATTTTTTCCACATTTGTTAAAGAAAAAAAATCCAAGGCCATGTGACAGCTTTTGTCCCTCAGATTCCACATCAAGTTAGATTTCTCTTTTCCATAAGACCAAACTCTGGCACAACTGCATTCATTTTCATGTTTTTGAAGAAAAGCAGGAAAACTATTCATTAACTATTTTTTTTTCCATAGACTTCTGAAATCACATTGACTGAAGGCAGAGATCAGACCTCTTGTTCTGAACTGTACTGATGGGACATCTCATCACTACCTGAGCATCCCTACTCCCCTCCACTGAAAGCGAGCATACCTGTGCTCCAGTAGCAGTCAGCACTTCCCAATGCATCCTAGTGAAAATCAGCTGCAGTGATAAAGAGCTAACATTTAATTATCAGTAGAGCTCATTTTGGTGGAAACAGGAGATTTCCCTCACTTGCTGAATCAGTGGCTCTGCTGTCATGTGTCTGTAGAGGGAAGGTGTGACATGCAGTCCAAGACTGGCTGAGTTTTGCCGCTTCCAGTGTTTGCTTTCAAGAATGCCTACCAGCTTATAATTTCATGTGTATGTGCAATTTCTTGCCGGCACATTTTGGGGACAGATCCATTTTGCCATTCAATATGTAGTACAATGGTGACTGTGTTTCACAACTGATACACAATAATCAATAGTCAGGTCTGATAACTCAATAAGTGTATCACATAAACACATATTTGCAAAACCATATTTATTTTAAAGGAAATGATCCATGCGGGTTTGTGTTTAACACTGTAAATAAAGATTCTATCTATTTCTAAACCCCTATCTGTCTCTCTCCATCCCATCCTTCTAATCTCTCATTCTGCTATAGTGAAAAGCAAAGGGAAAATTACAAAAAATGGTTAGGGAAAAGGGAACAAGAATGGCAAAAGGTGGTTGTTTAAACTATGCAACCTGGACCATGTAAAGTTGTTCTTTCAAAAATTAACTTTATAGATAATTTATGTTCAAATTAGTAACACAACTGTATGCTGTTAGCAAGAGGTTGCATTTTATATCAATTAAGACGTAATTATGAAGTTCCTTCTAGAGACAAAAAATATTTTAATATATCAGAAAAGCAATTAACATTAGAATGTGGATTTTGATTTATGGCCTAAATGTGTGATCAAAGGTACCAGATCAGACAGCTTAATCTGAAACTCATCAAATACATGACAATAGTTGATTTCAATGAACTGTGGTTCTAGTCTTTAATGTTACTTATTGGCATTTGTCTTTAGCCAGAAAAGTCCATTTACATGAGAGAAGTGTTTGGCCTTGACTTCAGATCTACAACAATTTCCACAGAAATTTCTGAAAAGAATGTTGGTCAGTGTTTTAAAACATAAGGGCCTAAATTTAGACTGTTAAATCTGTATTTAGCCCTGCAATGTGCTGAGCACTCTGGCTGTGATCCAAGAAAGCACTTACACGTTCGCATTAACTTCAGTTAATACATTCAGTTCTATTATACACTTTACCCAAAGAACTGAACTTAAATACTTAAAATTAAGCGCGCACATTAAGTAGCCTGTTGGACTCAAGTCTTGTTCAACCTCGGTCCCATTCTGTCCATAACTAATACCCTGACTCATTTTCTTTGCGTGACTTGTCCTATTCTGGTAGTAGGAGTGTTAACAGCAGTAAAATTACTCAAGCACATTACAGATTTCAGGGCTGTTTCTTTCAAAAGGGCTAAGTGCGCATCAAATACACTTCCAGAACCTACTTTGAGATGCACATTTTAAAATATACGTTATGGTCAATATCTGAATACAATTATAATGAATGTTTTGTCCTGTTTCTACTCATTGTTTATTATTATCTATTGTGTTTTGCACATCCAAATCCAACGTGTGGCCAGTGTTTACCCACTCCTGAAGGCCTGTTGAAACTCCCAGAGCAAATGTTAAGTGTCAGTTTTCCGTACTCTAGCAAAGAGCATTAAGGTGAGGCATTAGAAAGAATTCTAACACTAGGGACAATGACATACTGGTATAGGTTGTTTACAAAATGGACTGAGCCTTCACTGGAAGCCTTTAGGATCTGGCTGGATAAAGAACCTACAGGAGCAACAGTATTCCTGATGCTATAGTCAGTCCTTCCTTAAGAGGCAGGATGTACTAAGCAAGGTCATAACATGCCTTATAGCCCTCTGCAATGATTAGTAGCAGTATCAGGCTTGTATTTGGCTCATGCTAGGTACTGGCTAGCCTTCTATGCTGATACCCTTGAATTTGCCTGCTTAGGGTCTGTGTCATTATTCAGTTATAAGCAAATGGCAGGATTAGACATTTTTTTTGTTTGCTTGTGTGAATATTTCTAGCAATAGAATAAAAACGGCATGTAAAAACTGGCTAGGAATTTTCCATTTCCCTTTTCCATTTCCCAGAGCTATCAGCAGCTGTTAAAGACAACATCAGTCATGATCTAAAAGAAATCCTGCTGCTTTCTTTAGAGGAGTATTTGCAGAAAAAATACAAAATCAAAATCAGAAGAGTTAGAACCTGGGTGGTCGTTTGTGAATGTGACAGTCGTTAGTCATTGTTCAGGACTGTAAGAGATTCAATCTGTATCTGAAATATCTGCTGTTTCCTCTAGAGTATAACGACCAAACCCCAACATCCCTTGATGCTGTCTTCACCAGTGATAAGAAGGAAAGCCTGGAGTAAGAATCTTCTATAGCAGATTATGATCTGGTGATTACACCAAGAATTTCCTCTACGGGGAGCAAGTCCACTTTTAGAACTACTGCTTATGCCTGCAACATAGTCCCTCTTATTCCATGATGTGCCTCAGTTGCTCCCAAACTCAAGCTGACAGTGTGACTGCATTCTCAACAAGGGGTAGAAGCCCTGCCTGGGGAGAAACAGGGCCAGCGGAGCACCATCTTCCATTTTAACTCATTTTTCCTAATTGATTACTGCTCACATTTACAAGGCAGAATTAACCAGCCATAAATATAAAAGGAAGTGTTCATTTCACCACTGGTGTTACACTTGAGGGAATTTATAACATCCAGCTGAACCAGAATTGACTATTAGTTGTAACAAGGCACAATATACACATCCAAGATACACTTTGATCGATTCCTGCACTACCCTTAGCTTGGGGCACTTTTTAATTGCCAAAATCAACCTTCTTTCTGGGAATGTATACTGTGGGAGTTTGGAAACAGGATTTGGAACAGGCTGGACAGGTCCACTCTGAGTGTGAACTTCTCTACTGGGGAAATTTAGACTTTTCAAAGGAGGAAATGGAAATGGGAGGATCCTAGGGCTAGCATTTTGATTTAAGACTATCTGTGTTAAAAAAAACCCCACCAAAACAACAAACACAAACCGAACAAAACCCCACAACAACAACAAAAAAATACACAATATCTAAACCCACCCCTGCTTATTTTGTTATTTTACACATTTACATAGAAATGTTTGGTGCTTGACTAAAAAGTCTCCAAATTGTAGATGTATAGGGAAAATACCAGAATGGCATCTTGAAAACTCAGATCTAGGAGCAGATATTTTCTTTTTGTTAGAATTTATTTTCCTTTTGGCCTCCAGTTTTGTCTCCATCCTGAAGCATCTATCAATTCTAATAGCTCACTAATCCTTAAGGTGTGTACTTGTAGGTATTATAAAAACAAACTCCCATCTTCAGTTCATTCTTATTCCAAATAATTTCTGAGATACAAATCAGCATCTTAATGCCATATTTATTGTTAAACATTTCCTTATGCTTGCATTCCAGAGAACAAAACATCCTTCCCAAAAGACTTCAATAGTTACATTTAGTGTATTAGGAAAAAACAAACAGGGTACTATTTGTTGAGGTTGACTTGGTTACACCAACCTTGAATTTTTGCACAGGCAAAAAAATCACTATAAACCAAAGTAATTAGGTAAGAAGATAAAAAAATGTAGATTTGAAATTTTGGGGGAGTTATTGGGGAAAATGGTTGATGAAAACTTGAAATCTGATGTGACACATACCCAAGCACACAGATAACAATGGCACACTAACTCTGACTACTGTAGGATTATATTCCTGCAGAAATTCAGGGAGGTTAAGTACGGCACTAGTGCCAATGGCACAACCAGACAGAGTTGGAATTTTCCTAGGGTGCAGAGGGGCTGCTTTTCTCTTCCCTCCACACACATTCTGTAGCTATTGAACTCTGCAAGACTTGAAAAGAATACATGTTATATTATCTTTTCATTTCCATGGCATCTGTACATTTTAAGTTTCATGCCTCATTGTGTCTGCGTGTGATCATCTTCTACATGTATTTAAATTGCTGTGAGAGACAAAAGCAACACTGGATTCTTTTTCCATTTTCCATTATATATTTTTACAAAAGAACTAGTGTAAAAATTAATCAAAGGTATGCTGGTTTTATTGTTATTTTTTTAATTTTGGGGGGTACTTTTCCTCATATTGCAGTGGTTTTGAAATTGAAACGTTGCACTGCTGAGAAAGTGCCATGAAAATATAACCCACTACATTCCAGGAAAATAAATAAGCAAGGCCACCCAAATTTTCAATTAGTGCTAGTGTAGTATGCAGGAAATGGCTGGAGAACCGTCAAAGGCAGCCTTAGGCTGGGTTGTGGATACGGAACAGTGACAGGAAGGTTTGAAGCAGGAATACAGGCTCAGTGTGAAGATGGCTCTTCTCCAAGGAAAACTGCATGCTAATAGGTTAATACTGATTTCCTGAAACATACAGCCTGGGTATTACATGCTGGAATTTACATTCTGACAAAGGCAATTGCTGAGACTCAAGACTTTGCTTTTTCGGTGATGAAATAACACTAGAAAGTTCAAGCTGCATTATATATTCCATGTTTTAAGCTTATTAAACATTCAAAGTACAAACTGTGCACATATTTTTAAGCCACCTGAAACAGCAACAGCCTCATAAGTTTGGGAAACTAGTGTGAGAAACATTACATTTCAACAGGTCAGGCTTGCCTAAAGTAATACCATCAAAAATACTGACCAAGGTGGAGTGATGCCACTTTCAGAGTAAATTGCCCTGAATACAAATTATTGTCCAATCAAGCAGATGCACTCAGCATCAGGAATGAACCACTTTTCTTGTAGCACGACATTTATACACAAAGTAGTATTTGGAAGGTATCTGAGGACTGAGTTGGGCAAAGCACTTCACAAAATAAAAAACTAAAAGCACAAAAGAGAATGCTACATATCTTTCAACAAGTCAGAGGAAGGGCTCCCATTAATGACGGAAGATAGTGGGCTAGACCTTCATTCTGAAAGCAAGAGCTGAAATCGTGAAGAAAAAAATGAATAAGAAACTTGAAGACAAAGACCAATCCAACTAAAGAATCCAACCACCCTCTTCCTACAAATGTCCTCCTGTTTAACTCTGTCCAAGTGAGTGGCACTGTAGTCCCACAGAGACCCTTATCACACCAGCCAGACCCATGTACTACCCCAGCTGTCTTTACAGAGGGTGGCTGGCAGAGGAGCACACAAAACAAATGTAGCCACAAGTGGAGAAGAGATGATGGACCTTCCACCAGACTCTGTGGGGCCAAGGTTTCTCTTTGTGTCCACCTTAATATCAGCAAGCAGTGTTAATAATGTTTTTGACTCACTAGAATTGTAGGCATGATCCCATGTCACAGCAAGAAGACAGTGGTGCCTAGCTGTGCTGCCCTGACCTCCAGGCACACATTTAACTCACAGCTGTGCCAGTGTCTGATTGATCATATTTATTTACAAGATACACCATTTTCTTTCTCACAGTTTAGAGAACTGAAAACCATCCTGTGAGTCATTTTAACAGTCCTAATTTCACTAAAGTCACTGGGAATTCTGCTCAGATAGAGCCCAGAGAAACCGGGCCATGAATAAAGATCCTAATTATTTGCATTAGGAGGCAGAAACAATCTCCTTGCAGTTCCAGCCTTTCCCTAGGAAAAGTTCTGTGGGATTAAATGTGCTGAAAACAACTTGAGGTCCATTGAGTGATACACTTTCCACCTTTTCTTGGGGAAGCTGTTTTAAATAAACTGTGCACGAATTGTAATCAACAGAAAATACTTTATTTTCCAAGTACTGTACCTAACCTAGAACCTTTTTAGTTACAAGTCAACAATTTTGAAAGTGTAGCTAACACAGCAAGGAAGGCAGTGGAAGGAATTTGGAGCGTTTTAAATTGTTTTCACACTTAATGGTACATTTTTCTGGCCATATGTGATAATTATTTAATCAAATGGAATTTGCCTGGTGGTATTTCACATAACACCACTGCCAATCACCGCAAAGCAAAAAAAAAATCCTTCATGTGGTGAAGGGAGAGTGTACTCATCTGTCTTTGGTGCACTGTGTGCTGTGAATGCTGAATGACACATCTGTCACTGAAAGGGATCCGTGGGCAGGTAAGTGGAATAGGCACCAATTCAGGGCGGCATTTATGCATTTTGGGGAATCTGGACAACTTTTACAGAGCTCGGACGTGTGTAAGGCTGAATAATACGCTCAATCATTCTTGTGAATCAAGATGCTCTGCTAAACTGATGCCACAGATTTTATGAAAAGGTGCTTCTTCCCTATGGGAATACAGCACCTCATTTCCTTTCCACATTAACACTTGATCCATGATAAATGTTTATAAAGTTCCCCTTCACCTAGTTTCTTAACTGCTGAAGAACAAATATTTAAAGAATCACAAATACCGTAATCAAAACCACGTAAGATGCTACAAGAATTTTCCCCATTGTACGAAAAACAAAGGAGCTGAAGCTTGCAGAAGACTTCATTTTACCAGTTTGAAAACTGATCTACTGTACTATATAACATGTATTATCTTTGTGCAATGTTTTTAAAACAATACCTTAAATGCCACTGGCTTAATTCTTACCATATTATTATAACAAAACTATGTAAGCTCTGCAGAAGACCAGTGGAGAGGAGGTTTGGGGATTGCATCTGCAGGGTACTTTAACTTCTATTTGGTGAAGTCCTGGGGATCAGACTCATGTTTAAGACTAAAGGCATGCCTAAGTGCCTTGATGGATGGAGCCAGTGTGTTCAGCACCTTGCGGCACTGAGTTCTTTGCTGGCACTCAGGACACAGACTTTGCATATTGAACAAATTCCTTAGGTGGAGTAAAAGTTATTATGAAAAACCCAAGCAAATATCCTAATTATAATATGCACGTAATACCTGTAAGACTTACCCTCAGAAGTGGGGAGCCACCTGGTAGGAACTACCTACAGATGTTAGAAATATAATTATTTAGAATCTTATCATATTTATATTATTTATATTATCTATATTATAATTCAGTCAAGTCATCTGGGTAAAAAATTCTGATTCCATGGAACGAAATGGAAGCATTGCCATTTTTGTCACGGGGCCAGGATTTTGCTCATCCCTTATCACACGACATAGGCTGATTTGGAGCCTTCTTCTGAATTCGACTCTAATATTAAATTAAACGGCAATTTCCTATGGCTAGTGAAAAAATTATCTGATAATATCTGCTTAATACAATAAAAATAAAAAAAGGTGAAAGTCATGTTATTTTAATGCAACTGGTTTGTTTCCTGATTTTTAATCAAACAGGACAGAAGGAACAACTTAGTCAGACAGAAAAAAATTAAAGTAATTCAGAGGTTTTTCAAACACAACCACACACCTTTGCACAGGTAAAACTTTCTCAACCAGCCTTCTTGCTCTCCCTACAATTACTGTTTATGTCAAATACAATGGAAACAAAGCTTTTCTACTGTGGAAGACAAGAAAATATATAAGTTTAACCATGATTCCTCTGGACTCCTGCAGATGGAAGGAAGTTCCCTGTTCTCCTCTCCTTAGTGGCATGCAACTACCCTGGGAAAAAATATGGGGTGTGATCATAGGAAAGGTTGAGGAGATTGCCATAGAGATATTGCTGGGCTCACATCATCACCTGGCTGCCCAAACACTCCTGCACCAGTCACACAGCAGATGCAAAACCAGCAAAACCAAATGCAAGAGTTTGCATTTTGGCCCCCACAAGGATGCCTGCACTGAAATTCTAGCCCGCTGCCAGACCACCTGCAAGCCAGCGCTGACTTCTGCAGAAGCAGAACATGATTAGAAGCAATTTTCACCTTACATGTTCTGTATGTTTGTAATTTGCTGTGAATTAATGTGGAACATTCCTATACAAGTTCTCTTTTCAACAGCAAAAGGCATATAGATGTAGTTGAAACTGGGGAGAGAAGGAAACTCATTGTTGATATCAATATCAATATCTCCTCCAGCCTTCAGGTATAAATGCTATATTGAGAAATTGGCTATTTAAGAGTGGAGTCTGACTCTTCATTTGTGTTATCATTAAATTTCACAGTAGCTACCAAGAAAAATGTAATTTAACAATATGTTTCTACATTAAATAGCTATGGAGCCATTTCAAATCCAATGTAGGAGAGGAAGAACTATTAGAAGAAGGAGGTGAAGAACTAAAAGACACATGCAGATTTCGCTAGTAAAACTGTTAATAAAAGCACATCCCCTTAGCAGAATTATCTATCTCATTGTTCTCTAATATATCAATATTCATTTACTCTCTCTCAAGGTACACCACTATAGTAAAATGGCTCAACAATAAAACTAGCTCCACTTAAAAACAAATGTGGTGGCAGGCATAGGAAGAATTAGGCATGCAGCCTACTGTGAACAATCAACAAAAACTTATGCACAGAACTGCTCCTTTTTTAATTCATGTTCTCTACTAGTTTTCTGGTTTTCAAAAACCACCAGAGGGAGCCCGTAACCTCTCATAAATATAAGTAAAGGCATATTTGGCCTGGCAATGAAAAAATGGAGCAAGAATTAAGTTGTCGTTACATTTCAAAGAAATATGCTAATTTCTGATTTACCAAGATCCACATAGATGCAAAAGTTCTGGAGAGTGACACTTAACATGTATAGAACTATACTAGAATAACCTTTTAAATTTGGTCTTGACTATTATTAATGCAACTCACAACAGCTGTAGTATGCCAAAAGAGACATCTTAGAGGTGAGGATGAAATTATATAGGCAGACAAATACCATAGAATACATAATTATTTAGAAACATACTTTTGATCTCTGCTGCTGCATCTGTGTAACATCATCAGATGCATGAAAAAATATCACACAAAGTGATATTATTTATAAGCTGACCTCAGGGGCTATGTCACATGATTACCTGGATCTAATTCCTTGTAAGTGCTGATGGCTAAGGTAATCACATGAGAAAAAAAATGATTCTTTGGATGAAAGCGTGAGGAGCACGGTATCATGAAGGTTACCCTACAAGTGTCTCCACCTACAATGTCAGTGATAGCAGTGACTATCATGAGGAAGTACTTCAAAATCTGGACTGAAATACTGTATGGCTTGCTACCAATTTGTCTCTAAATCAGCTGGTCACTGATGGATCTATCTAAATGCTACCTTGACTGGAGTACAAAATAAGCAAGGAACTGTGCAAATGGTCCAAATGGACTTACCAGGCCAAATGATTAGGCACAGTTACCAGAGAAGGCTACAAGTATCAAGTATAAATCATGTTTCCTTACTATAATTACCTGATATAAAGGTTGTTCCAGAAGTTCAGTAGAGTCTAACTAAACCAAAAGTAGATTCTAGGAAAAGCCCGAGAAGTTTGTCATGATGACACAACATATGGCATATAATTTTTTGCCCTTGTCCGGTTGGTATCTTCAGGGTGCATATCCAACTTTTATAGATACAGGAAAAAATTAAAATCTTTAAGTACGGAAAAGCTTAAGAGAAAGATGGACAAAAGGTAAGATCTGATAGCAAGACTTGACACATAAAAACACTGTTTCTTTAAACAACCTAGGAAAATTAATGAAGATGGAATGAACTCCACTTGCTGTGGCCAAGAACTTAATCTTAACCTCTATTAACTCTCAGGAAGGGCTCTACAACACACTACATTTTTCCTGGGCATTAGAAGAAAAGACATCTTGCATGCATCTTTCCCCTGATGAATAGTTACAGGTTTTAGTTGCAACATTTTCCAAACCAAGCTTCAACTAATAACTGACTAAAGCTGTATGTTGGTTCTGGAGGTGCAACACAGAACATGATTACCTACAACTTTTACACACATAATAGTAGAGTGTTATTTTCAGCTTTTACAGCAAATTCTTAACATTTGTTTTAATTCCACTCCTGTGACTTCAGTGATGGAGGAAATTATTCTTTGCCAGTTCTATCTCTGTAGTCCTCCGGGTAAGAAAATGGTTTATACAATGCCTGAAATGCTTAACTAATATGCAGTTCTTTTTACACACACATTACAAATAGCAAAATCCAGTAAAACTTGGATTAGTGATATTCCTGCAGTGGCACATCTCAACTACATTGGTAAATGAGTTCTGTAACTCTGTAACAAAAAAAAAAGGGTCTAATTCGACACTCAGAATGAGTACTTTAATCTGATCTACCTTACTTGATCCACAGGACAACTCATTAAAGACAAATAAATGGAGTAAAGAAACAAAAGGTAACATCACATTATCTCTAGCCTCATGTCCTTTCTAGGAGACACAGAAGAGAATTGCAGCCAATTTATTATTTGACTGCTCTGCACATGGCAGATCAACTAAAGATCAGTTAATTAAAAAAAATCATGATATTATTAGAACATCATAATTAAGGGGGGAAATTGATTGAAAGACAGGAAATTCCTTGTTTAATTTTCACAAAGTCCTGACTGTTAGAGCTTCCTCATTAGGAGAGAAAACTCATTCTACCAAAGGCTACACAAATTACAAGGTGCAGAAGAGGGTGTAGGAAAACAGCTCATGCCTCAGTCACTTAAAAAGGATATCCCATTGGTGGACAAACGCCCACCCTAACAAAGAAGATCTGCAAGAGGCCAGTGCAAAAGTCTCAAACATGGCTCTCATGTCACATCTCTCATGAAACCCCATAAAACCCAATCCACCTCTGCTGTATCTCCTTTTAAGTGACAAACCCCCAGCTATTTGCAAAATGAAGGCAAAAAACTCTTGTTCTTCACTTAAAGTTCAGCTACGTTTCCTTCCTCCGGTCCCAGAAGGGGCTGCAGCCATGGTTGGAGCACTGCAATGGGCAGTCGTGTGCCCCTGCAGCAGGTGAAGGCGAGGCAGTTATGCCAAGGGTGCTGCACTCTCAGCACAGCGGCTGGCACCCCATGGATCCTGTGGGGCTCTACTGGCTGGAAGGGCAGCTGGAGCCACCTCCAAACCACATGTGTAGCACAGCCAGGCACCCTCATAAGTCTGGGAGCTGGTTATGGGGGGGATGCATTAAGCAAACTATGCTCAGGAGGCAAGCATCGGACTGAAGCTGTTCCTGAAGCTTTTCCCCAGCCTCATGCTCCTTTCTCACCCCCATTTCCCACGACTCGGCACAGTTGGGGATCGCTTCTGCTGCTTCAGCCGGCTGTCTCTCCCTTCCCATCTCTCTTTGAGCCCATGAGTCACTTCCTCTCTTCAGATCCCACCTTTCAAAACTTCCTTTTTCCTTTTCGGGGGTACATCTGAAAGCCTTTTCTGAAAGCAGCCGTAGGGCTTACTTATCTATGGACAAAAGCATGTCTGGGAAGCAACAGGTTCTCATGGCTGATGATATGCCAAGCACATGCAGCCACATTTGTGCAGTCCCTAACATGCTGGAGTACACAGCTCGGCACTAGACCTCCTCCCATCCTCTGCTTCAACAAGTTGCAGCTGTGGGATGATGCTGGAGGGATTCTACCCCATCGCCTGCCTGCAGGTTGGAGACTGGCAGAGGGAAGAGGAGAGGCCCAGCTCAGCCCAGCTTCACTTGCTGGTCCTGGTGGCTGCTTCTTGTTCAGAAAGCAGCAGCTCTGGGATTCAGCTGTGCCTGGGAGAAAAGCAAGAAAGTAAAACCAAAGCAGCTTTGACTTAAAAAATGAGATTCCTTTCATTTATCCTCTGGTGTTGTAGCTGTTGGGAATTCAGGTTTTAAGGTTTTCCTTTGCAAACATGAGAGCTAGAAATGTGTTTCCTGGAAAGTAGGGGCACTCTCTTAAAACCAGTGACAGAAGCTGCTCTGGCAAGCCATCTATACTGGTTCCCTGGAAAGCTCCCCACTCTTCGTGACCGTCCCTTGAGTGAGATGGACAGTTCATGAATTCCTGCCCCCCATGGGCAGCTAGCACCAGGAGAGACAGAGGGAGAGGAGAGTGGGGATGTGAGGGGGCAACTTGTGAAGGTTGCAGTGGTAGTACAGGCACAACTTGTTCCCTGGGAGAGTTCTGTGTTATCGGCAAAGTGATCACTTTGGCTAACAACTTATTCTGCAGGTATGAAGGCCAAATCGGCCTGTGCTCAGTAATTACGAAAGAAGCTGTTAGCTAGCTCTCCTATTTATCACTGTATTTTTGAGATTATTCTGTTGAATCGGCATGCTTTGACTATGCCGACCTTCAAACTGCTTGGAAGGGTGTATTTTCTCCTACAGGACCTCTGAGACCTTATGATCTAATGCTTTGCCTACATGTAAGGCTGTTACCACTTCTTTACCAGGCAGCAGTATTAAAACAGGAAGTATAAAGCTGTTGGGGCCAGATTCTCAGTTGCTGAAGAGAACATCTGGATTGGGGGGCTATGCAAGTTTATACTAGCTGAGAATTTATCCTCTCAAAGTTATGAAACAAGGATATTCTTGTGGGGGGGAAAAACCCTTGTTTTATTGTTTTACACCAGGGACTTGCAGTTTTTCTATGTTAATTTCACACCTTGCTAGTTAAGCCACTGGGTAGACAACTGCAGTATTTAAATTAAACATGTGAATTGGTGTGGTGTTGAAAGATACCATTTCATTTGTATCTTTTATCCCTAAATATTACATTGCTTTTCATAGCCAAATATACCCATACAAGGAGAAAGAAAATGAAGAAATAAACTCTATGTGCTGGTTCCTATGTGTCACCATCCTGCAGTTACAGAGTTGCATCCCTTCTGATCAGTGATTTCCAGTCCTGGACTGTCTGCCATGTCTTTGGATGCAGAGGCTCTGATACTATGATTTTTGACCTACTGACACCATATGTACTTTCTTAGTGATCTAGACGTAAGATCAAAAATAGTTGGTTAAAGAAGATCATCTATATCCTCTTGAAAGCATGCCAGTTGCTAACAGCATGGTAGGGTTGTAAATCTGTTTTAAAATTTGTTTTACTCTGCTCTCCACAGTGGGTATGAGAAGCTGCTTGTGCTCCACAGTTCCTTGTTTCTTGAAGTCCACCCAAATTGTCACGGTGCTTAGGCAGTTACAGTTTATTTTCTGATGGTACAAATACAGACAGCAGCTTTCAAATGCTTGACACTGAGTAGATGTTGAGAGCATATTCTCCTCTGCCACTGATAAAGGGCAGTCAGCTGAGATCTCTGCTCTGAATTATCTCCAGAGGAAAAGAGAGTGCAGCAGACAGACTAGATAAAGAGGATGAAGAAGTGACAAAATATTCCCACCAAAATCTTGTATGCTGTGCCAGCTAAAATCTGGTTTTGCCACAACACAGAGTCCTTCTGCCCATGGATCACATTTTCCTAGACCCTGGTGTAACACAAGGCAGTCATTTTTTGCTCATCTATGAATAGGAGAAAAATCTTCATATTGCTGAATTTCAGGAGAATTCCTGGTGGCAATAATACATTCTTGCCTTGCTGAAAACTTAGCACTGTGCATTAGGGTCACTTTATGCAATTTTCAAAGGCAGCAAATTAATCTGTCAGGCATTAGAGGTCTTTATGGGCTTTCCTAGGAAAGAATAAGAAAGTAGCAATAACAAGTGCTCGCTACTAACATTGGGTGGGCAACGCTAATACAGATAGAAGAAAAATGTTGCTGGGGAAGATATGCTGATTTTGCACAGAAAGATTAATAAGTGACCATAATGCCAAAAGAGAAAATCCTCATGCGCACACTTAAAAATTATAGTATGTTCACAGGGATTTTATACAAAAGAAAAAAAATACAAACCATATCTTACTGTAAAATCTAAAGTAGTGTTCATTCTTCAGAGGGATTTTTTCCAACCATGTGTTGCTATAAATTCCTTATAAAAAAAGTAACAAAGAAAGGGATTTCTCTCTTCAGATCAAGAAAGCAGCTTTGGTAATGCCTGCATTCATTCAGCTTTTCATTCCAAACATCATCCATCATGCTGTATGTCCGTTACACTGGACTGCAGAAAACATACCACAAGTTCTACTTGGAACAGCTATGCATCTTGAACAAAGCTGACTAAACTCAAAATTAAGTTTTCAACAACTGCATGTTAAAAAGAAAATCAATGAAAGAAAAACAGCAAGCTCTACTGAACAAACATCCCACAGTTAAAAAAAATATATTTTGATTGATGAAGGAAAAAACTGTGACATTTCAGGTGGCCTAAAAGAAATATCAGGGATCATATTAAAAAGAAAGCTGGCATTGTATTGAAATATGGTCATCCCAAGGGATAACTGGAATATATCGGGCAACCAGGATAAATACTGGCTTTGCTGCTTTCTCAAAGCAGTTCATTAAATCTTGCTTTCTTCATCTCATATCCCCAAGTAGGGCAGTTTACCTCTAGGATCATTAATTGTGAAACAGCTCTAATCCACTTCCTTGATCCTCCTGCAATCAACTAATGCTGCGTTAATCCTGTCCTGTCCAGGCACAATGTGGAAAACTTAATGCATTACATTATCTGCAAGAAAGGTATTCAGGAATCTAGGTTTGAATCCAAGACACTTTTACCTCTACAGAAAGGTCAAGACAAAACAGTCAGTAAGATTTACTGAGCTGCAATATCTATAAAAAAGGCAAGGCAAGCTCTGAAGAGAAGCAGTATCTTTCATTGGATCAACTGATACGCTGGAAAAAGCAGACAACCTTCCAGGCACAGAGACCCAGTGCAGCTATGGGCAACACCTCAAGTTTAGTTTAGATTAGCCTTGCAAGGCTTTGGCATTGGATATTTACATAATTAACCCTTTCTAAAGTCATAGTTTTCATACTTCTTATTGCAAACATTCACATAATGTAATTAGCAATAATTTCCCAGCTTTTATTTTTATGACAGCATCATGAGATGCTTTCATGAGATATAGGATGCTAGAGCTGATAATGCAAATACATTTGTCAAAATTATGTATATTATTAGTATTGGAAACTTCTGTCCAGTTTCACAAACTCCTAAACTGAGTACTGATGGTTCTTCTCTGACAACTTAACTTCTATCCTTACAGACAAAATGAATCATTCGTGTTTGTAAGGAAAGGTAGGTCAACAAAATTACTATGCAAAATGCAGCTTCCTATTGAGTGAAGTGGCAAAGTGAATGTCTTCACTTGTAATACTTTGGATGCTATTCTGAATGGTATCCTTGCAAAGCAATATTGCTTTGGCAGAAGCAACCAGCTGCTCTTCTTTCTTTTATGTGACTAGGCGTGTTTGTCTATTTCTTGTCACTTAGGCAGGCAACAAGATGGCACAGCTGTCCCCACGGACATATCAGGTTTATGTATGTCATCTTTATGGAGTGAAAACTACTCTGAGAACAATATTACCATATTTTTTCCCTGAATTCCCATTCCTCCTGTGCATTATCAGTAGGACTGTTTAGTGTTGGCTATAGCTGTGCAAACCCATGCTAAGTTCCTCCTCTGTGTGTAGTAGCTGTCATTGCTGTACTATATCCTATTTTATTTCTCTTTCAGATATAGAAACACCAGCACAATATAAAATCATGGAAACAAAAATCTCAACAAAAGAAAAAGCCACCATAAAAAAAAAATAACTACTCATTACAGTTGTATTTTCTTGTTCCCTGAGAGCTTGCTAGCACAAAGGAAATGAGATGTACTCACACTGAAAAGAAACAGCCCCCTTCTGCATGGTCAGGGCCCCTGGGATTCTGCTGGTAATGCTGTTGGTACTCATGCCTTGGGCTCTAGAGGGAAACTGTTGGGACTTTCTTGCCTTACCTCCCTCCTGGGCAAGTGCAGCTTCCGCCTCTCTGGGTGGTCTTTCCAGCGATGGAGGTCTTGTCCTTCCAGTCTTGGTGTGACCCAGGAGTGAACTGAGCTCATTAAATGAACTTGCCTTTAAAAAAAAGAAAAAAGTGTGGAAATTGGTTATTTTGGGTTGTGATACTACATTTGTATTAAAAAGGAAAAAAAAAAAGGATGGTGTACTTGTTTGTAGAAATCAACAGCATTTCACCCCTGTGATGCATCTTTCTTGAGAGACCATAGCAACTGTCAGATCAAGCATTTCAAGACATGTCATTTCCAGAAGAGAGGAGTTAGGCATCGTCTTGATAGTGTGCTTCTGTTTATTCTGCATAAGGGATCTAGGACACCTGTGTTAGTTTTAAAGCTACTACATGTACTGCACTTGACTGCTATATTTTGGCAAGTCCCAGCTGTTATTTCACATGTGTGAACTAAGAAAATACCCAAGGTAAACACAGACTTAAGAAGAAGTACCAAAAACATTTACAATAAAGTGCAAGTATGGCCCAGTATGTTAACTGGCTAATATATACAATGTGCTGGCCCTGATCTATATTCCTTAAGAGAGGCAAAGGAAAAGACATGTAACAAAGCCTGTATGAAACACCACAACCAGTAACTAGTTATTTCTCCTAAAGGAGCAGTACCAATTTGAATTGCTCTTCTAATATTTTGCTTTATGTACAGTCATTACCAGCCAAGTTACCCAAATGTGGGCAACACAGACCAGGAACAATTTTTTCTGTTTGTTTTGTGCATCTGACAGCATTTAATCTAAAAATTAGTTTAAATCCAGATTACTTACATGTGTGCACACTCTCACACTCCCCCTCTACACACACAATGTTAAAAGGATGTTACTGATGACAATTTATTTTTCTCTGCTCTTGCTGCATTTCATAATATCCCTTCTCTCTTGAAATACTGCCAGAGTAGATTGTCTTTAATGCACTTCAGCGGTGTCAAAAGAACCTCAGGAAATGAGGACTGAGGTGAACCTAAGGTCCACTATACGCCACCAGTATTCTGATTATACGAACTGCTTTGCACAGGAGGTAAAGATCTGCACTCCTGATGTCTGCCTTCAAAAACCAATATTCTGTCTACTTTCCATCTCCTCTAATTAAAGTCAATGACTTTGACCTGCTTGGTTTCTCCTCTAGAGGTGATGTTCTTTTATAACCTACTCTTGCTCACAATCAGGTTTGAGTTATGCCTTAGAAACTCTTAGATTTCAATAGAAATGACTTTTACTAGAAAAACAGGCTTTCTTTATCTCCGTGATTTCCTGTATATAGGCCACATCCTTTTAAGTACAATCATCAGCTCTGTAAATACTACCCATCAGAGGTAGGCTTTCCAGCTGCCGCCTGACATATCCTGACATAACCACCCTCTGGTCTGTAAGCCATATCTTCTACTGGACAGAGCAATAAACAAAACAATTGATTCAAACTCATGGACTCAAGTAAGTGATTTCCAGGCAGCAATTTGAGCACAGGGTAATGTTTTCTGAGGTATTTCAGAGAGGAGCCAAGCAGGTATGAGAAGCTGTAGGAGAGAAGGATCATGTCTTGATTATTGACGAGACCAAACTTTTGTAATGGGATGGCAGGATTTTGTGTTACCAGGGTTAGCTCAAGCTCTGAAGGAACATTTCCCAGTGTTTTAGTTCTCACTTGCCAAATTCAGCCCTGATAGAAATGAGACTTGCTGTGCTGAAGCTGTGCAAAGGGTGAGTTAGCTTGCTGTGTAAGAACGACACACCATTTTCTGATCATGTAATTTCTCACTCAAAAGCTTTCAGTACTTAAAGACAAATATTGTAATTGTCCCATGTTTGACATGACAGTGTTCAGTTGAAGTATCATGTCCCTCTAATTACAGGCGCTTCAAACTCAGTAATGTTTTCCTTGCATCAGTCACTTGTCATTCACTACTCCCATTCATCATAATGCTGTATTGCTCTAATTCACTCAGCAGTAATTCTAGCTAGCTTTCATCATGCCCATGGAAAACATATACCAACAATTAAATCTCTCAGCAGAAGAAATCAACCTCATTTGGAGGTTTATAAAAACTCTGAGGAACCTTACCCCTATTTAGGAATGTAACAGCAACGAATTAAGTATGTAAATTTCTGATAACAATGCAGTTCATTCGTCACCGGTGAAATGTTAATTTGATGGATTAAGGTGTTTTATTTTTCTAAAGCCAGACAATGCAATGCATTTTAGAGTGATAGGTCTAAAGATTCTTCAGCGTTTCTTGGATAACTTGAGAATAAGAAGGGAGGGAAAATGACAAGGAAAAAGCACATGCAGTTATTTACAGAAAGCCACAGAATTGCAATGCAGTCTAGAAAGCATTCCTTTACTATAGAGATATAACTATGAGATAGTTAAATATCATCTTTAGAAATAGTAAAGAACATCCAATTACTTTAAGGCATAGGGAGTAGGTGCCTAAGGCAGACAAAATGTTGCCTCTCTTATTTCTTACCCTTGTGGAGTTTGGACATGTTGAGCTCTGGCCAGCTCTCTCCACTGTCCCTCTAGTTCCACTGCCTCTGATGACTTGTTTGAAGTCCTGCAGAAAATCTGGATGAGGGCTGGGAATGACGCAAGCTCTGCTGTCTTCTTGCCCTCCTGCATAAGAGCCTGAAAATATCCCACTATAAGGTGAAATGCACTTCTATAGCTTTCCGTGTATTTTAGACAAAATAGCTTTGCAATTCTAGAGGATATGCAGTGAGCATAATGGTTTGAGGGCTGATGGCTCTGCCAAAGAAACATTTATTTCAGGTTGATACAAGCTTAATATGGTGTTTACTATCTCCCTTGCGATGATTCACTTGTCCTTCCAAATCTTGAAAGAAATAAATTGGGTTCAGCATTAGCTTTCTAAAGACTACAACTGTGCTTCTATAAAGAAAGAGCATAACTGGTGGATAGCTCTCTATGTTAGCAATGAAGAATTGTAAGTGGTTCTGATTCTGTGCATGTGTATACAATATATAGTAAAAGGAAGAGGAGAAAAGAGGAGCTGCAGAAACAAATTATCTTGGTTGCAAGACTTAACACTCTGCAAAAGGGAGCATGCACAACAAAATAGTACAATAGGGTTTGATTAAGCCACCATCCCATAGGCTGCTGAACAAAAACAATGCCTCATGACGCAAAATTTTTGTAACATGAAATTTTTAGAACTTACCAGTATTGCAAAAGACACTACTGTAAGAAGTCATATTTATAACCACAGACTATTTAGTTGGAAAGGGGCCTTTGGAGTCAGGGTTAATATTAGGTCAGATTTAGTGTTCATACTCAAAGTTCCTAAACCACAAAAGGCAGACTTTTTTTTCTTTTTCTTTATTTTAATTCTACCCTTAGGTTATCTGCCAGTGCTTCAGCTACATCATAAACCTAACCTGACCCAGAGACCTCTTATTTATTGTAGGTTTGGTTTACACCTGCTACATCCAAAGCAGAGATAGTTTCAGACAATTTCTCCGCCAAACTGATTTCAGTGCCTTCAAAAAATCCCTTTTCTTCTGGCTTTCATGGAGACTATTTACTCAAGAAATATCCTAAACTCCCATAAGCTTCCTATTACTTCCATTGTGGACCAAAAGCACTGAATTGCCTTTGCCTTCCCAGCAGATGCTATGATGCTGGAGAGAGCAACCCCTATTCTAAAGGTCTTACAAGTGGACTTTAGCAGGATGTTCTCCCAGAACTAGCTTTGATGGCAGGAAGAGTTGTTTTCATCCACATTTTCTGATGTCATGGCTGGTTTATATTTATTCTGTGTACTGCCTGTCATTTCAGGTGCAAACTTGCCTCTGTCTCAGTGCCTAAAAAACCAATGAAAATCATTAGACAGCTCTTCTCTAGACTTCCAGTGGTCCTTCTGTTGACTTCAAGGACTGTGTATAATTTTCTCCTTTTAACACTGTAATGTTAATGCAGTCAATAATATAATGCATGGCTTTGTCATCCTGGCTCACAGATATAGTGGCTAAGAGAACTAAGAAGAGCAACTGACTTTAATTTTTTGCTTTATGTTATGTGAAGAAAAAGATTCTTCCAAGAATATGTAAGCAGTAAGAGAAAGCTGTTTTGGAACAACAAAGCCTTAAAAGGACCTTTTCAAGGAATCAAACCCATGTAAAAATATGACTGCTATGAGACATTTGTACTATGAGTTAGGAAAAGAAAGTGACTACAGCATCTTAAAAGAAACAATCTCTTTATTGCCTTTTAAACCACTTAGGGATCAGACCATCAGCATTTCTACATCCTGCTTTTGCTCTTGGTGCTCACGAATTATAAAAATGTTGATATTTCACTTCAACTTGATAAGAAAATTAAAGGAAAATATGGATGTGCTATTTTTTATTTATGCATTTTATTTTATAAGTATTGTTGTAACTATGATAGTCTAACTGTATTCCCAAGGACAGGTGTGTAGAGAGAGTTATTGCGTTTTGTTAGATTAACTAAAAGAATTGAAAAATAGGCAAGATTTAGAGTATGCAGTTGCATCAGGCTAAACCATGGAAAGACTTGAACCACAAGGTTACAATTGCTGACGGCCTTGTACACAAAACCTGTCTGTCACCTGCACTGTTCAAGAGGAGTCCCCATTTACGATTCCTGGTTGTGAAGAACTTTGGGGATTGCTGTCCCCAGAGACTGAAGGAGAGAGGACATTTTTCCTTCTCTTTTCTGAGTGTCATGCATTTCACGCTGCTTTTGGTAGGAATTTTTATGGCAGCAGTGGGAAGTTAGGAAGCAGACAGACATCTTGCTGGTCAATACACATTTGTATGGGATGTTGTATCTGTCTAATACAACTGTTGGTAAAGGATGGCAAACAGGGTCTTTTCACTGCAACCCCACTGCTTGCCTCTGACTGGTGGGCAGTCCTGTTTAAATCTGGGATCAAATTCAAAGCATAACATTTAGGACAGGTTTAAGTCTTTGAAGAAAGGAGACCTGCAAGAACAAAATCACTGTCCTTAGAAAGCCTGCAGATGGCATTGCTCAAGCAAGTATTTTTTAATTCTTCATGAAGAGAAGAACATACCTGGATAAAAACTATCCAAAAAAAAAAAAAAAAAACACCAAAAAACCACCCAACTTCTAACAGTTGGCATCTTCTATAATACTTCTGAGTATATTTTTCCTTGGATTCAGCTGCACTTGGTAACTGTATATAAAACAACGCTTCCTGTCCTGAAGCTTAGCTTTGTATCCTTGCTCTGTGAAACTAAATAAATAAATAAATAGGAACACTAATAAAACATTGTTAGAATTCAGGTGAAGAGGCAGAGACATAATAAATGCCACTACTGTACAGTCTATTTATTTTAAATGTGCACTGTAAGGACACTATTCTATTCTCATTCTAAAGTAATAAATAGAGGTGTGTTCACAAGGAATTCTTGTGCACTGATTCAGCCAGGCAGTAGAAACAGTGCCCTCAACCAGTCAGTAACAATGAGTGAAAAAGAAGGTGATAGCAAATGCTGTGCATTAGAAATAAATGCACAAATATAAAGTTCTGCAAAATGACATTCCAACCATGATCGGCCTGGAAATTTGTGGGGGAAAAGGAACTGAAACTATAGATAAATTAATTACTTCAAATTGTTCTCATGGATTAATATAGTGCTAATTTTCTGGAATGTCTTACTTCAGAAAAGATGGCATTTTACACATGATAAAAATATTATGTTACAGTAATAACTTTTAACATTTTCTACTATTTGTCTCTTGAAAGAGACACATAGCTGGACAATTGCAGAGTATCCAGGAAGGGAGATGAGAAGAGACTCTCCCCTCTGGTTCTGAGGTCCAGTCCATGAGAAGCAAACAGCTTCATCAATATGACAGTATATGCTTGTGGTTTTCCATATGATGAATGAGAAAGACTGAAGAGCCCTTGGGAACGGTTCCTTTGGGAATGCTGGCAGCCTATTTGTCTGATTTCTTTTGCATACTGGCAAATGTCTTAATTCTCCTTTGTCTAAGCAATGATTCAGCTAGTTAAAAAGTTCTTGAGAACTTTTTTACATACTGTCATCTCCACAAATAAATGGACATCTACATTTGTTCCAGAGTGGTGAAGAAGGCTCAGCATAATATTTATTAAGTCTAAGGACATTTTTATAATATGCTTAGCTGCTGAAGCAGTATATCTGCTAGATTCTATGGATTCATTTACAGGTTAACGCTCATAGTGGCCAAAAAAGGGCTCACGAGGCGCTTTTCTAATTGCTGCCTTCCCAAAACCTACTCAACTGTGGAGAAGTCACAGGTCTGCAATAGAAAGGTGTATCTGATGAGGCAAGGGACATATGTCTAGCCTCAGGGCAAAAGTGTGCACATTAATTCACATGAGGTTGGAAGGGAATGGTACCAGACCCTCAAGTCCTTCTGTAGTACAACAGGCAGATTACTCTAATACAAAAAATGTAAACCACAATAAATGGGAACAGATTTTAGCTATGATAATCCACGTAGCCTTCAATGCATGAATTATTTCTTTGATGAAAGTCTGAGTTATTTTCATTGTTGACAATGGATTCATATGGATGTTTTTTATAAAAAATTATTATATAAGTAAAAATATATAACTTAACATGAATGTCTTTATTCTCTGATTTAGGTTCTCCTAAATGAAGCATTTCATTTTGACAGGTCAAAATATTGCATTCTGTTTAAAAATTACTGCAGTGTTCAGTTCCAGTGTAAAAAAACAACTACGGTCTGAGAAATTTGAAATATCTGAATTATATTCTATTTACTCACTCTTTAAAGAGACATAAAGCAAAAGAAAACTCATATACCCTAAGTCAGCAAGTCCCCCAAACCTAGCCAAAAGAAATCTAGCTGGCCACTTTTTAGTGAATTAATGCATTGTCCAAAGAGCATGTGCTTTGCATGTACATAGGTCTTTATTGTGGTGGTTCCAGCTGTGCAGCATAGGACCACCTGCAATAACAATGGAACCACTAGAATTAATTTT
This sequence comes from Coccyzus lansbergi, assembly GCA_033558105.1. Taxonomy (NCBI): domain Eukaryota; kingdom Metazoa; phylum Chordata; class Aves; order Cuculiformes; family Coccyzidae; genus Coccyzus; species Coccyzus lansbergi. The sequence continues at coordinate 757,418 of JAUMJK010000160.1, forward strand.
TATGCATATACAGCAGTCAGGATTAGGTTCTACCTACATACAAGGAAACTTTTGCTTTTGAAGATGTTCCCAGCTAGCAATACCTTTGTGAACAGCACAAATTGGAATTAAGATATTAGAGTTTTGTTTCACATCTGTTCAGAGCAAGCAACTGTAATTGTCTGGTTCTCTTGATCTACTACATGACAGGGAAACCCTGTAAAAAAAAGTCTGTCTTTAGTATTCCATCTAGATGGTAGAATTTTATACATATTCCTTACTCTAGTCTCCAGCAGAAATCACATTTTTCAGTTATGGATACATCCCAAGGTCAAAGGGAGCCAGATTTCTGTTTTCCATTACCCAGTAGGAAATAGGAAAAAATTAAATGTATACTGACTGAGTAGTGCAGTTAGCCGCCATCACATTTTAATCCTTCCCAGTAATTCAACAGAAAGACTTGAGGGTGGAAAGGGATATGGAAAACACTATGATACAAAGCATTCTGCTAGTGTTTTACGAGAGCATACTCCAGTAAATAAGAAAAAGAAACTTGACTGGTAACTGACAGCAATATTAAGTGCATCTATTTCAGTATCAATGTATTTCTAAAAGATTCCCAACTGCTCTCCCCTCCTTTTTTTTTCTTACACTCTTTATAGTGACAAAGTCACCTTTTTATAAAAAAAAAAGCCCTTAAATAACTGTTTCACACCTTCCAGAGTCACTTTTTTTCTACTTTTTAATATGATTAATAATTCTAACAGGTATTCTCTAGGCCAAGCAGCTGGGTTATTGCTCAAGAAACAGCTGTTTCATTGCTAAATATATCCTTATTTCAGCAACCATCAGCTTGCTGAAACTTTGCTGGTTACTTGCCTTTAAACATTTGCTGATAGTGAGAAAGTTCTGGTACTTAATCATAGCTGGTGCTGCAAAAGCCAGAGCTACTTTGAAAAAATAATACACAGAGAAAAACTTTGGCAGAAGGCTTTTTTCTTTGAGGGGGGAGATTATTTTTTTTTTGTTCAGTGCCACACATTAGGTTGCAACCAGATGTTCACACTATAGATCCTGACTGGATTAAAAAAAACCAACAAAAACCCCCTTTTTATTCAAAAATATCAATATCATTTAACAGCAAGTGTAATATAATTACAGTATTCAATAAACATTTAACAAGACACAGACATTTTCTACAGGAAAATATTGCCAGAGTGAGCCTTTTAGCAGTTTAGCAGTTAAATTAGTAATTTCTTTTATAACATCTGGTGAACAGTCTCTAATTTCTAAAGTTTTGGAACAAAAATACATCAGGCAGATTTTGAGTTATGAATAATTTGCCAGTTGTTTACCTTTATGCCAATCTAATTCTCCCCTGCATAGATGCAATCAAATACATTACAAATGTGTTTTCCATAAAAATCCCTAAGGTGCAGGAGGAGGAAGGTAGAGAATAAGTCAAAGCAACTCTGGACCTTCATAGGCATTGTTGTTACTGTCACCATCCACCTCACATCTCTTGACACTTGGTGGAAGCTGAGGACCGCACTCTGAACTCCCCAAATTCAAAACTGCCTCTGTGCAGTGACTCAGACCAAAGCAGTTGACCTTAGCAGGAATCTTTCCATAAACTGTGTGGATTTGGGTTCAAGTCCAACTAAAAGCCCTAATGGCAAGACTAGTCTCTCTCTGTAAGTTGGAGAGCAGTGAGGACCCATGAAGGTGGAGGAGGACAGTGCCATCCATCTGCTAACATGTCTCTGACCAGCCAGGGGACACAACCCTTGGAGCAGCGAGGCTCCTTCTACAAGAAAAAGTTGCCAAAACACTAAACTCTTTCCTGTGCTGAGAATTTTCTCTGGGTATGGTTCCTTCCTAATAACCTAATACTGGCTCCATGCTTTTCCTATCCTGGCTGAAGATCTCCGATCTGTTTGTAGCGACTACTCTACCCTCTGCCGTTCAACTTCTTGCCTGCACTGCAGGAGTTAGGTTGGTCTACCACATCCACTATATCCACTCCTGTCTGCTGTAGGATTTAGATCCATTCCGCGTTCCAGTCACTGCAGTCCGATGTGTTGGGTGAGGAAGGCTGGCAAATAACTGATGTACTGCCAGTACTCCACAAATCACATGTTGGAAATGGTGCAATAAATCTTTCTGTACCTTGTTGATTTCTGCAACATAGTAAATTTATTGCCCCTAATCTTGAATGGATGATAATACTAGTGTTAATAAAATCTACTATTCATCATGATGTCATCCATGAGTACACAACAGATACAAGATTTCTGTATCTTTTAGATGAAAGGTTTGTTAGCCTATTTCTAAATGCCATAATGATTATTCTTTAATCTCCAAAATTAAACTTGCAAGATTTTTTTGATATGTTCCTAACAGTATGTATTCCACACATGCTCATAAAACTTCTGAAAAAATGCTCTGAACTGTCAAAGAAAGTAGACTTTCAAAATGTCCCTCCTGGTTTTTAAATTATCAGTGTTAAACTCCCTTTTTAACACCCAGCAAGGAATACTTGTTTTAAAATTATCATGGGCTTACTGTACAGAAGATCTCTTCTTGCAAATGCTTTTGTTGTACTCCAGGGCAAAGCATGGCTGGATTTTCATCCAGCATGTGTTCTCCGTTTGATGAATTTATCTGAGACTGAGGCAAGTACAGGCCAGAATGTCATCTGCTGTAAAGCATAGTAGTGAATTTTTAAAACATCAGATTCTTCCCCTCCTCTGACTGCTTTCCCCTACTCCCCCAGAAGTTCAGAGGAGATACAGATAAAGCATGCAGATACCTGGGAGGCTTGTGCCTTGCTAGTGCACTTCCAGTCCTCCTGCAGCTCATACAAGCATAAACAATCCTAAAAGAGGAAAGAGAAAGAAAAGAAGAAATAGAAGCTTAAGCCGAGCTTTGTTTTGTTCTCAATATCTCACTTCCACATCTGGGAAGTAAGTAAACTGGATAATTTTGCCTATAGTCTGCAAGTCCCTAGCATGCATATAGCAGAATAATACAATGGCAAACGCCAAGCAGCATCATAAATTAGAGGCAGCTCACACCATTTTCTCTTCAGTGAATTCATAGCTGGCGACAATAAAGTATCAGTTATTTGACAATGACAGAAGCATGTGATCTGTCCAAATTCTGTGCTGACTTCACTACTGATGTTTGTTGGTCTAATGGCTGTGGACAGCCTACTTGCACACTGCAGCTAGTAGAACTCAGCCTTCTCTTGCCTACAGAATGTACCTCATTACTACTTGCTAGATCAAGAAAAAGGAATGCAAATAGAAGGAGATTGAATTTATGATTTAATGAAGGAGGTAGGTTTTAGGGTTTGCAGGTTTTAGGGTCTGGTTTTGTTTGTGGGGTTTTTTTCTTTTTTTTTTGGCATTTCTCTACTGCTTCTTAAAGCAAGGCATATCTGGGATGTGACGCTCTGTGGTAAGTGCTCCATCCAGCTGCAATGTAAACAAACTTTTTGCTGCACATTCTAAAGCTGTAACATTAAGGAGAATAATGGACGATGCTTTTTGATATCTTTGTGTAAACAAAGAATTTTATTACAGTGAATTACCATGTTAATTTATGAAAAGTAAACAAAACCAAGTGCAAAACTTATTCAATGTATAACCTAACTTTCCTGGTGCCTAATGAGGTGACAGTGATGGAATCAAAACAAATATCATTATGTTTCATAAATGTAGGGAAAAATACTTCTGTGTTTAATCACTGCCTGAGTCACTGATTATGCTGGCACACCAACACCACAGGTTTTAAAGTAAATACAAGTCACTTTGTCTAGTGGCAGAGGATGCAGGCAAACTCACTGTGGACCACCCATGGGTTGTAGGATAACAAGGATGCAAGGAAACAGCAGATAAGGCTCAGAAATAAGTGCTTGCACCAGTCTACATTTAGGTAACAGACCTTCCCCTATCACTATTCCCCCATTCATGTATAAACCACTGCAGAAACAAAACTGTGAAAAACACTTCACACTGAGCGTCTCCCTTGGGTCAAAAGTTGCCTTTGACTTCAAGGTTTTTTTCCAGGAAGAAGGCCCTGAGACCTGGGCCCATGGATTAGAAAGTGCGATCAATACCCCTAACGTATTAACCCTCTCGCATTGGCAATTTTTTTCTCATGCTGATATGAACAAGGCAAAAATTTCCTGGCATATAGGTCCTCCAGAAGACTATGTGATCACAGGAAATCAGATATCTAACTCAGGGTGAATCTTCAATAGGAATGTAGATTCCTCTGAGATATTTTAGATGTATCTGTTGCTTTTCCCAATTATTCTCTCCCTCAAGAGTTGTATACATATGGATGTTAACATGGATTTGAGATTTGGGTTTCTGCAATGTTAAAATCAACAGGTTATTGTGTGCTGGTGTATCCCCTCTTAAGGATGCCAGAGGAGAGGAATGCACCACAGCTGCACACTGGAAACGGTTTCAGTGCATAGGTAGGAGCTGGCAAACTGTTCTGTAAAACCAACTCTAGCCTAAGTCACACTGATGAACAGCCACACAGTGCAATACAAAAAACATTACCATACCAACTGGTAAACTAAAGTTGGCTAAATTTGTTGTGCGTCTAAGAGGCACATTGGATTAGACCTCTTAAAAACTGTCTGGAGATCAGCCATTTTTTGTCCCCCATCTGTTATGAACTCTTCCTAGGAAAAAAGACAAAAGACATAGCTTCCCTTCAAAACTCTTTCCCTCCCCCCCCCCCTTACTTCACAATACAAAAAATTTTAGCCAAATTAACTTTTTTAAATGCAGAAATGTAACAGAGAAATCTGGAGATTGCTGGCAGAGCTGGGTATAGGCAATTCCAATAGCCCTCTACACAGCCAAAGATAAATAATATACCAAAAGCTGTCAGTTTTCAGGACTGACAAAAATAAAACTGAGATAGAGTCCACTTGTCACTGTCGATAAATTTCTTAAGCTGATTAGGAATCCAGGGTGTTGGCCACATGCTAAAAGTGAGACCCTTGGACTCTGCCTCTACTGGTTTTGCCAACACATAATCAGTCTAACATCCTGGACAGCCTAACCCTGCCTCCTTTTTAATAAACTCCCATTTAGAAAACCATTTGTGGATAAAATAAAGGAAAATTATTAGGCTCACTTTATATTCCTGAAGAAGGAAAAAGCAAAGTGAATTCAGTCCAATTTGCATGGACTTTTGAACACAAAGATTTGGATTTAAGCTATGGAACAGACATAGAATGTTGAAGCCTTTATAGTCAATATTTTATTAAATTTTTCCTTGTAAATTTTGCTGTGTCTTTATTGCGTTCATTCAATAATAGGAGAGCTTTCCTGTAGCTAATTCTATGCATTGAAATTTCCCTTCTTGTTAAGCTGTGACTACAATGTCATGCCTAGAGTGTCTGCCATACAATACAGTAAGAATTGATTCAGGTACCAAGGTGACTGTATTTTTTATTAAAATAAGTTTTTATATGCTCAATTTCAACCTGATGACTGTATTTGCAACACCTAATTGCCACAAGTATCCACAAATACTTTGCATTTAATGAACATATCAAACCAAGTCCCTTATTTCAGTTGAAGCAGCAGGTTGTATTATACAGTGTAAAATCCAATTTTATGAAATTTCATAGAAATACAGATCTAACTTTGCACTCTTGATTCTTGTTTGAACTTTACAGTCTTTATATTGCAAGGCTTTATTAATTTTTTTCATTGTAAGCCTCAAAATATTTCCTTTGCATCACGGAATTAGGCAGCTCCATTGTGGCTAATTTAAGACCTGTAAATTGTGTGGCTACCAACCAAACAGTTTCTAGCTTTATAAGGTAAGTATCTATTTAATCTTTTAAAATAGTGGTGGATTCAGTTCCAGTGGTTGTATCTTTTTATTAAAAAACCTATTAACTTTATTAATCAACACCATCAGGAATTACTAGGAGCACACAACTTCTCACACTTTTTAAGGCCAGGAGGGAATCACCTTCAGACAGCCAAGGCTGATCTCCTTCATACTGTATTGCATAGATTCTCATCTAATACTGTCTGGGTTGGATTTTTTTTTTTTAAAAGATCCAAAGCACTTCTGCTGCTTATAAGAGAGAATAGTTAAAACCAGTCGTGCTATTTGAAGACATGATTAAAAAAAGGAACAAAGAGCACCATGTTAGCTTTGGTTCTATCCTTCACTTTCCTGAGAGCAGAGCTTCATCAGACATGATTTTCAGTAAAACCTAACAATACTTCAAGGTTATTTTACATCTAGCCACACCCCCTGCTACTTAACTATACTACTAATGATGCCTTAGTGTTGTTCAAGGTAAAGAGCTTTGTCTGCATCAGAAATGAAATGACACTGTCTTTATCATCTTTATAGCCTACAGCCTAATGAAAGGCATGACTCATGGATTTAAGTTTACCTTATAAAGCAAAATCCAATCATAACAATAAAAATCATAGCAATACAAATCAACGATTATAATACCTCAAACTCAAAGGACAGGCGGATGCCATGAAACCAGAGTTTTTAGTGTCCAAAGATGTCCTTTATATCTGTGCAATGTGAGTGTCATGTCCCATAAGACATGTCCAACATGAGAGACTACCCACTTTATAGGGACCAAGCTGGAATCCACCAGCTGGGGGTCCTTGCAGAGGTAAACCCAAAGGGTCTGAGTTTCATCCTTATTCAGTACAAATTATACCATGAAAAAAGAATGACATTCCATAACTTGGAACTGAAAATCTTTATCTATCCCTTAATAAAGAACAAATAAAAAAAGATAAGGTACCATTACCAATAAGAAAACTTTTCCAATTCAGCTATTTAAACAGTTTTGAGTCAAATTCTGGAATACACCTAAATTATCTCAAGGTGGCACTACATTGAGTTCACTGCTGCGGAGGCACATGGTGATGAGAGAACTGGTGAGAAGGCATGAATAACAATTGAAAGGGTAGAAGCACTGTGTAAAAAAAGTCCTAACCTCTGCTTGATGTTTTGGCTTCTTTAATTAAATAGTTTTACACCTCTGTGGGTATATATGCACAGTCCTGCTTCTCCCCCTCTCAAAGGCTGGTAGCCTCACCCTAGAGCCTGCTGGAACTGGCAGCAGTACTTGCAGGGTGTATACAAAGCATCCTAGAACACCTTGGCCAGGGAATGGGGAAGAACCTAAGAAGTGGGAAGCGCTTTGTGCAGGAACCTGTGCCAAACACTTTAAGCTTTCTAATGTCATCAGCAAGGGGGTGGAAACCTGAGTTGGGCTTATGTGGGCTGACACATTGTGGTTCTGGATCACAGTCTGCACCTTGCACCCATTGTTGCTTCACTGCTCTGGCTTCTCAGTCAGAGAGGCAACTGTGGCAGCATGGAGACTCAGCACAAAAATAAGGTAACTTCAACGTTACAGTTCTAACACAATTAGAAATTTCACATGAAAAATGCAGAGATTTGCAAATGACCCACTAGGAGAAGGCTGTAACATAGCCAGTTACATTCACTTCAGTCTCCTGATCTAGTGGGAATTGGTCAGAAGGGTCTCATGAAAAATATACAACACTTTCAGGCTAAAATTAAAAAAAAAAAAGGAAAAGAACTTGGAATACATTGAAAGGAGAAATAAGAATGTGGGAATACAACTGCACTGAGCTCTTTGATCATGATTCCAGTAGGAATGCTACTTATCTTTATATTTGTGACAAGATTGTGGGATTTCCTTTTCAGCAAGTCCCTTCAAAAGAAGAGGGACATTGTGAAACAACAAATTTGGCACTGCTAATTCAGATCAGGGAGGGTTCCTTTACATGTACTCTATGTATCCTGGCAATCCTGAATGGAAATCAAAAAAAGAACTGAGAGATGCCTTTTGCATGGCACATAGCATGCTGCTGTTTTGCTCACCAAAGCAAATTTACTGTTATTCCACTGCCTTCAGCTAAGTTCTACAGATTTTTTCTATTAAAACCAAAATTAAACAAAAGACCTAGTTCTCCTTTCATTTCTACACACATCATGTAAGCTGTATGGCAAATCCACTGAAACTATTGCATGTGAGACAAAAAACAATTATTGTACATGTAAGATGAGTTCAGATCCTGTGTATCAAAGCAGCACTGGATCTGCAAGCACTTTTATAATGTCAGAACTATTTAACAGACAGGGTAACTTCATTCATTGTTGACTTGGGCAAAAAAAGACAGATTCAGAGCCTTTCTTGGGAATTGCTCAAAATGCATCCATACAACAAATCTTGGTACCAAGATGTATTTATCAACTTGCTTCTACCTTGCATTTCCTTTCTTTCTTTGTCTTTTTTTTCCTTCTTCCTTGCTTTAAATGTTGTTACTCTATGTCCTCCTTTTCTAGGCACCAAACACTTGCCTGATTCAAGGAACTTGCAATGATATGAACTTTGCAAAAGGGAGAAATTTCCAATGACAGAATTTCTTTTGTGTCCTTATAAAAACTAAAACCCATACCTGTGGAAAATCTGAAAGGCTTTTGTTCTTGAGAGTCAAAAAGGTTAGCTGTGCTGAAAAGTGCCCAGTGCTTGCTTTTACTGTGTGTTCAAAGAACACCTGAAAAAAGGTGATGATAGAGTTTATGTAAGAGGAATTCTTAAGGGAATTCATGTATTGCACTGCTACCTTCTCTGTGCACAGCTTAGGGACACTAAGTTCTTTAAATAATTTTTTCTTTGCAGTTATTAAAACTATTTAAAGTGTTACAAAACTTAAAGTGTTAAAAAAAGTTAAAGCATTCAAAAAATAAAGTGTTAAAAAATTAAAGTGTTAGAAAGTTAAGGCATTAAAGAAAGTGTTAAAAATATTAAAGTGTTAAAAAATGCTTTTAAAATCAGTGTTAAAAAGTTACAAAAATCATAGAATCATAGAATCACCAGGTTGGAAGAGACCTACCGGATCATCAAGTCCAACTGTTCCTATCAGACACTAAACCATGTCCCTTAGGATCTCGTCTACCTGTGCCTTAAACACCTCCAGGGAAGGTGAATCAACCACCTCCCTGGGCAGCCTCTGCCAGTGCCCAATGATCCTTTGTGTGAAAAGCTTCCTCCTGATGTCCATCCTAAATTAAAGCGTTAAAAATTGAATCATTAAAAAATAAAGCATTAAAAAAATAAAGCATTAAAAATGTCAAAACGTTAAAAATATTAAAGCATTAAAAATATTAAAACATTAAAAATTTAAAACATTAAAAATTTTTAAAGCGTAAAAAAAATTAAAACGTAAAAAAAGTAAAAAAAAATAAAACGTAAAAAAGTTTAAAATAAAACATTAAAAACCAAAACGTTAAAAAAATTAAAATAAATGTAAAGCGTTTAAAAAGAATCCTTCCGTTGGACCAATGGAAGGGGCTGGAGGCGGTGAGTGGTGCTCCCGCAGCCGCCAGGGGGCAGACGAGCCCTCCCAGCCCCGAGCGGCTGGGACGGGGCCGCCCCTCGAATCCCAGAGCGGGATACACGTGTCCGGCGGGTGTTTTTGCTCGGACACGCGTCCTTTTTTATTCCCTTCTTTATATCCGTAGGGATCGGTGAGATTTAGCCAGCTGAAAGGAGAAAGAAGAACGCAATCATATAATCACCAGGTTGGAAGAGATCCACTGGATCATCGAGTCCAACCGTTCCTTTCAAACACTAAACCATGTCCCTCAGCACCTTTCCTGCCCGTGCCTTAAACACCTCCAGGGAAGGTGTTCCAGCCTCTTCAAGTGTCATTTTTTTCCTAATGTCTAGACTGAACCGCCCCTGGTAGAGCTTGGGGCCATTCCCTCTCATCCTGTCCCCTGTCACTTGGGAGAAGAGGCCAGCTCCCTCCTCTCTACAACCTCCCTTCAGGTAGTTATAGAGAGCAATGATGTCTCCTCTCAGCCTCCTCTTCTCCAGGCTAAAACAACCTCAACTCTCTCAGACGTTTCTCATAATACTTGTAATCGTGCTGAGCTCTTCCATTGTGAACCCAGTAGGAACATAACTTATCTGTGAAGAGATGAGTCCATTTCAGGATGAAACAAAATGGCCTCAAGTTGTACCGGGGAGGCTTAGAGTGGAAAATAGCTAAAAAAATACTGAAAAAGTGGTGAAGTGTTGGAAAAGGCTGCCTGGGGAAGCAGTAGAGTTGCCATCCCTGGAGGTGTTAAAAAACCTTGTAGATCTGGTGCTTCAGACCATGGTTTAGTAGGCATGTTGGTGTTGATTGTTGAACTTGATGATCTTAGAGGTCTTTTCCAACCTTTATGATTCTTTGATTCTATTCTACAAGATTGTGGGGTTTCCTTTTCAGCAAGCCCCTTCAAAAGCTTTGTTCAGTCACAATGGTTTCAACTGGTGCTCAATGCGATCACAGTCTGATCCAGAAATTGCTGAGTTTTACTTTTTATCTCCAAACTCCCATGAAAGATGCATTTCGGCCTATTTCTTCAGGCATAGTGGTGACCAAAGAAACCCCACCAGAAGAAAATTTGTTGTGTGGGGAATGTGTCTAGAAAATATTGACATAGGGGGTAAAAAAAGTGTATCCAGACATTATTGATATAGTGGTACCAGGTGGCAAATCTGAGCTTCTTTTCGTTCGATTCACATATAGCATGTTTTGTTTCAGATCAAATGCTTCACTGAACTAAAACTAAAAAAAAAAAAGCACAGCTAGCCAAACAGCCGAGATCACAACCTTACAATAACAACCCAGGACACTCACACAATAGAGAAGAAAATCTTCTGCAGCAGCAAGGAAACAGACTTCATTCTCAAGCTTCCAGGGGGGTTAAAACAACAGTGAATTAAACGTGCAGCTTTGCATAATATGAAAATATCCTGGTCTTTCAATCCCTGAGAAGTTGTAGAATTAGACTACAGATATTGTATATTGTAACTGAACCTGTGTTATAAGCCTTGAGTTTCTTTGCATGTGGAGACAAGATTTTTCCAATGCTAATTCAAGGAGAGGATCTGGGATTGGGAAGAATGCTAATGCACACATATTGCAACCCAGGAAAACCCCCAAGACTGAAAATAATAAACTTGCATGTATTTAAACACTTTTCTGAACCAGGGCCAGTGTTTGTGGTAATGATTAGAGCATTTTAATAATCAGGATGTTTTAATTAATATTCAGCTGGTTTTCTTTTTCATGTAAAGAAAATACATATACCTCCACATAGATTTGTGTGCCTTACATAAATAATTTTTTTAAAGGACAGATTTCTTTCCTAAGAATTTTTTACCAGAAGATAATACAGTTAATACCCTAGGATAGCCTAGCTAATTGAAAGAATAAATCAAATGCAATAAAAAGATTTTTTTCTAATTTTCTGACCAGGTTTAGAATTGGTTGTCTTGGAAAAAAACAATTTACTTCCATGTTTTTACCATAACTTGGAACACTTATATATTCTCTCCCGCTTCTATACAAACTGCTCTTATTATTAAATAAAACAGCATTGTAAATATAATAAGACATTTGCAATGTAACAAACTTTTCCATATTCAACCTTTTTTCCTGCTCTCATTTATAAAAACTACTTTCTCTGAATATTATATTGCTCACTATGCAGCTTGTTTGTACAGGATGAAGCAATATCATACTCATCTAAACCACAGTTATAGCTTTGTTCTGTCTCAACTAGAAAACCAGTCATATAATTGTTGTACAATTATTTACTTGAGTATTTGAGATAACAAAAGATGACCTCCGGATTATGAAGTTCTGCCTTTGTTCGTGAGTGCTTGTAAAATGGCTGTAATACAGAAACACGTGTGCCTCTTCCCCAGGGGTGATAGCTTGAGTCAGCCCACACTATATCCAGAATTTCTCAACATGCAGAATATTGGAGAAAATTCACTGCCGTAATAGTAGCAATTGCCAACATGGAGACAGGGTTAATTGGATCAAGCACTGCCCTGCCAAAATCGGCCATTTATACCAAGCTAATGACAGTAAGTAGATTAAAGCGAGGTGTGACATCTCTTGTAAAAGCTCCATCCAGCTTGCAGTATTATTTGCAAATTCTGTTCTTCAACCGCCATTCCCTATTTGACATGTTCTGTATATGTAGATGTGTGAATGTTTACATACTACATAGCTGAAGAAGTAAAGGTAGTGAATACCTTCTTCCAAATTTCAAGAAGAACATAACCTTTAGGTTTCTGGACCCCTGCAGAAAACACAGGCATATCACATTCTAACAGGCAAAACTTTGAAACACAGCTCTGTTTCTCTAGCATCCTTGCTGCACTGCTATAAATCTTTGATTCCAGGAACAATAGTGAGGAACCAAGTTCTAGGTTGTGTTTTCCTAGAAGAAGCTAAGCCAGTTCAGTGGATTTGTGCTGATTAATACTAGCACATGGGTTGGCTCAAATATGTTCCCAATCAGACTGGTATTTTTTATACAGCTGTAGCCTTTTTCCATCAAAGGCAAAGGACATGACCAGAATACTTTTGGAAGGATGTGTTCCATGGGAAGTTTCAAAACTTTATTGGAATCATTGTTTGCATAAGAAATTGCTCAAAATTGAGGGACTTTTCAAATAAAATTAAGCAGACTTTTTATTTTGGGGGACTGGAGCCAGACTAGAAACTTGTGTCAGAGAAAGATTTCAACAAGGCTGCTGTGCACAGGGTTTGTAACGGGGTTCAGAGGCAGCTAAATGGTTGAAGAAGAAAGTTTGTTTTTCTTATTTTAACTGCTTGGTCACAGTAGGGCTGCAAGGGTAGAGCATATCCTATCCGCTGCCTGCCATGTGCCTCTATTTCCAAACACGGTACGAGACACGTCAGTTGTTACTGGCAAAAAATATGAGATTTTTTTCTACTTGAGAACTCTGTTGGCTTTTCTCCACACTGCTCTGCTTCCAATCCCTTGCACCTTCCCTCTCCAACCTCAACTCCCTTAACCCTTTCTTCCACACCCAGTAGTGCTCCTGTTACTTGTAATATTTCCCCTTCATGTCATAGCTCATTGCAAACAGGAGGTGGTGAAGAAAGAGAAGCTGAAAATGCACCTCTGAAGCTTTCAAAGAGGAAAAAAAAAACCAGTCAAGGTCTGATGTGGAAACTTTCAGCCATTTCTACTCTCTTTTTTGACCTAGGCAACAGAACAGGTGACCCAAGCCTTCAGGAGGCCAGAGAAGTGCACAGTTAGCCATAGCAACGTATACATACACAGTTATAAACATATACATTGTGTGTATCAGTGTTCCTAGCTGAAATCCCCAGGCAAGTCCCGTTTCAGCCTAACCTCTGCTTCCCAGCACCCAGACAAAGAGACCCTCCCTCTGTGACTGCCTATGGCTGGGGTAAGGAGCTGAGCCTTTATCTGGACAATATGGACTTTAGGAAAGAAGGTAGCGCTAGTATTTGAAGACCCCATCAGTAGGGCTGAACCAGGAGTCTCCACCAAAGAGGACATTACAACAAATATGTAGTGACTGCTGACATATTTTTTGCATTACAACTGCTGCCCAAGAACCTTGATGAGAGATCTGTGCTTCTACAAAGAACCAGAAAATGACCAAAAGCTAAACTATGAGGATCAAAGGCAAACAGCATCCATGTGAGCCTGGTTGCTCTGACAGATCAAGAATAGCAAAGCTGTGCTGCTACTGAAGCATGAAGCAGCTCCATGGGACTTAACAGCTGCCACTGCAACAGGCTGGAAGGTTCTGCCAGGAAGCCAGATGTTGTTGTTGGGGAAAAATATCAAGTACAACTCAGCAGCTGGGACCCATGATTACCACTGAAATGGAAGAAAGCACTGGGATATGGTGGACAAAAATCTTTTGGGGCTGTACTCCACTCTTCTTTTCAATTAATTGAGAAATATTCTGGGCAGAATAACTTAAGTAGGTTCTTTATACACTTGCAAAAAGACATGTCTCTTAATAAGGCTTATTATCCATATGTCTAATAAGACTGTTTTTTGAAGGATGTGGAATACATGCAGAAATTAAACCACTCACTAATATTTGTATTGTATTTATAGTAAAATGCATATGAACACATGGGAGTTCTTTCTATAGATGATAAGCTTGTGCCTGAATCTGCCCTAGGTTAAATCCAGGCACAGCTCCCATTAACATTAATAGGAGGAGAACCTGACCTGATAAGGGTCAGTAAGGCTTCCTCTGAGCTCAGCAGGCTCTGAGTCATATTCAAATGATGGCTGGGCTCATGGATGCCCATTTAAATCCACTTTGCCTGAAGATGGTAATAAATCTCTTGCTATCCTAAGTCAGCTTCAGGGAAACATATACTCTCACACTTAGTTGGCAGAAATCACAGACAATGTGTTGGCACATTAGGAGTAGAGTCTACTAGGTTTCTTTTTTCCATTTTATTCTGTCTTTAATAAATAAATCAGCCTTTAGAATTGTCAGGTCTTTATTGCTGTTTTCTGGGAAAGGTCTTATTTTTTAAAGCATTCTGCATTTGCTGTTCCTATTGAATCTTCCCATAAGGAGAAGCACTCAGCAGCTCTAAAAGGCTTCAGGCTCAAGCTGAACAGACCAAGGAGGAGGCATCTATATGCTCCTCTTATGAAAAAAGAAGTGCATAGAAAAAACTGATTGAACAAAGTTCATAACCACAATGAAATATCTCAATAATGCTTCCCTGTTCACCCGGGTACTGCAGCACATGTTGATGTGCTTTGCTAGAAACTGGTTGTGTCTATTGCTATGTCTCAGTGCTTTGGTGGTGGATACTCAAGCTGACCTCACAGATGGTGGAGCCCACGTCTCCAAGGTGGGCATGGTTACTGTATCTAGATTCTCAGCCTCATGCCTGAATCATGATGATCACTGAAACAGCATAAGGACTTATTGTTTTTCCAATCTGAATTTACAAGGAACCGTATGAACACAGACAAACTAACCACACCAAAACGACCTCTTGTCCTCTGATTTGCACTTTAAATAACTATCTGCAGCAGTGTTGAATAGATGAAAAGCATTATTAATGGCAACAGGAGTGAATTCTGTGCTGGCATTTCTATTGCTTTTGTAAAGATAAAACATTTTGGCACAACATGCAACAGTTGGCATCAACAGTGACAAGCACAGATTTGCTGGGGAAAACGGAAGAGGCAGGTGAAGAGAGTCTCTGCCTTGATCATGTAGGGCCAATCATAGTAAAGTTCACACCATATGATGCAGTTGCCTGGCCAACCTCAGACATGAAACAGGAAAATAAGTGCTCAAGTAATGGCTAAGATATTTGCCTTGAACATCTAGTCAGTAAGCAGCTGATAGCTCATAGACAGGTAGAAATTCTTTCTGGTAAAAACAGAGAACGCTTAGACTTGCCATCCTTGAAATTTTGCATTATAACCCCTGAACTGCTAGTTTTTTTTATGAAACACTATGGATTTTAACAGGTGTTCAAGGATAAAGAGTTGATGTTTCAGGAAGAGATGCCTTTAACGCTAAGGTTAGATTAAAGACTAACACAAACGGTACATACTTCTGTACAGTCCTGGGCAAGATGGAGATCCTGAATGTATCCTCCTCTGTAAGATGCCACAGAAAAGGCATGCACTCTAATAATAATTGAAAATAATAATCATAAAACCCAAGAATAGCTTCCATTCATTATTTCAACATATTTCTCAAACTGGCACATTGAAAATACTGCCTCATATCTCACTCAAATTAGCAGAATGCTTTATGTGACCATTCTTACATATCTTATGATTATATTTCCAGACTCTCCAAAATTACTTTGACTCATATGAATTTCAAGGAAAGCCTGAGTGGCAAAAAAAAAAAAAAAAAAAAAAAATGGAATTCAAAATAGTGCCCTTCAGAGACATTCAAACATTTCAGAATTATTAAAAAGGTGCAGTGAACTTTTCCAAGTCATGCCTCTAGACCTTGATACATCTTGGCCCCTACACAATGTTAAACAAGGTTTCAAATTATTAGAGTCTGAATTGAAAACAACTTTCAAGTACAGTTGTAAGAGGCATTATAAAGTACGTTAGCCTATTAGCCTTCTTTCTTTTAACCTGAATTTTTTTTTGCCTACATAATCCGTGCTTGCAAAACGTTTTGGGCAAGATGCAGTTGTTTGATTTCATAGCCATGTATCATAGAAGTAGACATCACAGCTCATGATAGCCTTCAGCTTTCAAAACACTAACCTCGACCCAGAGAGCAAAAGGAGCAGCACTGCTTGTGCAGTCTACTAAACAGAGCCTAATATAAACATTCAGAAATAGATTTGATGCTTTCCTGTTTGTAGACACTGACAGCACAGATGAAAAAATGAATTTGACCTTTATCATGATCAACCCTGCTTTCTGGATCCTTATTGATGAGGATAGAAGATAGTACATATACTTTTGCTTAGTTTTCTGGGATAGGAGAAACACTGAAGTCTCATTCTGTTAAATGAGAAAATAACACCATTCAGGAGTGATGCTTACACTATAATCTCACAGTATTTGAGATCCAACACAGGCTGATCTTTCCACCTACACTCATCCAGAGGAAAGTCTGAGTACTCACATCATCAACTGAGTAGGTGGTCTTGATGCCCACTGATGTCCTCCATTGACGGAGGATAAGTTTGAGTACAACCCAAAGAAATATTGCTTTTGTTTCTATTTTCAGACACTTGCAAAGTGTCCAGATTAAAAAAAAAAAAATAGGGCCATACACACACTAGGTTGGAGGCATCAGGGAATGGATTATAACAAACCTGGGCAATGCTTGCAAGAAAAATTTTGTTCACATGGGCAGTAGTCACTGTTCCAGTGGTTCAGTTTAAAAAACAACAGAAAAAGTGGTGGAGCTGATATAGCACTTTATATTTCAAAGTAACAGAGAATATCCCACAAAATGAGCAGCCCTTAGACTGCTGACAGGCAACTCAGACTATGACAGCCAGCTCTGACTGAAAGAAGAAAGGTTAGACCAGTTACAGAAAATGGCTACTGCTTTGAGACCAGTCTGTCAGAAAGCCTCTCTCTGTTGACCTAATTCTGCTTACACCAAAGCTGATGGGAGTCTTTGGTGGACTAAATAGTCATCAGAACAAAGCTAAACATAAAATCTCCCTCTGAAAAATCCCATTCATTGTGATCACATTTCACAAAAAATCATTTTGCTCTTCATGCCAAGGCATCTGCACAGAGCTTAGGGAATCCAATACTGGACAAGCTGAAACACATTTATTTTATTTATATTACATGTATTACATAACATCTGGGCTTAATGTAGAAGTACATCATAGCAGACTTAAATACTGCAATCACAAAATGGCCTCTAATCTAACCTAGCACCTTCCCTGCACATAAATAAATCTGCCATTTGCAGAAAGGCCAGAGAAGTTTAGAGAAATGAGTGCAGATGACGTGGGCCGCATTTGTCAAGATGAAACTTTTCAAGTCTTTGAAAATTTGTGGCTAGGAGGCAACACCATGATCCACCAGCCTTCCTGCAAAACACCAGCCCTAGGAGTTCAGTTCACAATTCTTGTAATAACTTGTGGTAGAAATAAAGCATTTAAGACACTGCAGCGAGTAGTTGCACCGTTAAAAAAATATTTACATTTGCTTCAAAATACATTCTACGAAACAAAGAACCTTTGCATTTTTGATGGCAAAGGGCCTTAATGCGCTCTCTTTTCTTATCTTTTTCCAACATATCATGTGAAATTTAGTACTGACCAGATCAAAAAGTCAAAAAAGAACACATCTACTGTGCCAGACAATATAGTAAGATCTTTTGAAACATGAAAAACTGTATCTACCTGTTCCGTAAACATGCTGTTTAATGTTTATATTTGAAAGGAAAAATTAAAGTCAAGAACAGTTTGCTGTTTTATTTCTCATTTAAAAATTGCTCTGTCTCCAAGACATTTTGAAGAGAAATTAATTTTAATGCACACTTTCTCTGACAGAAAAATAAAATCTGATTCATATATTCCATGTGAGGTAAACTGTGATCGCTGATATTGTAGATTGTAAAACTACAGATTGCTTTGAATCCTTAATGTGATGTAGCAGTCTTGACCTAAGCATGTTTCTTTATGTGAAACACATTAGCATTGAACTAACTTAGAGTACAAAAATCCTCAGCTGCCTTTTTTTGAACTGACGTGTCAGGGATTTTAAACAACTGTTCATAGAGACAACAAATAAATATAGATAAATAAATAGAAGTAATAAAAATACAACTGAAATTTGCACGTTCATTCAGGTCAGGCATGTTTGACTCTGAGGTAACCCGATTCACATGATTTCATAGAATAGAATCATAGAATAACCAGGTTGGAAGAGACCCACCGGATCATCGAGTCCAACCATTCCCATCAATCACTAACCCATGTCTCTCAGCACTTCATCCACCTGTCCCTTAAACCCTCCAGGAAGGTGACTCAACCCCCTCCCTGGGCAGCCTCTGCCAGTGCCCAGTGACCCTTTCTGGGAAAAAATTTTTCCTAATGTCCAGACTGAACCTCCCCTGGCGGAGCTTGAGGCCATTCTCTCTCATCCTGTCCCCTGTCACTTGGGATTTCAAGTGGATTTCAAGACTGAATTCTGTGGAATTGGAATATATGGTGAAAAGACACAGCCTTTCACTTACTTTTATTCCCTTACAAGTTGTTAGAATTGATTAAAGCATATTTCAATCTTCCCAAGTATTCCCATTAAAGGTGTGTTTTTTTAATGAAGTTTTCTTTACGGGAATGCCAAACCTCAAACTCTTCCTTGAATCAGCTGTGTTAGGCAGATTTTTGACTGTTATTTGGGCCCAGGTCTATGAAGTCCTCAGCACTTACCCTCAACTCAGTTCGAGGCTTCGCTAATCATATGCTGGGTACACCAAAAAATTGAACATAAAGTCAAACCTAAACATATTCTTTCTGGTACAGCAGTGAAGCAGAAGGCAAGCTTTAAACTCCAAATGGTGAAAATGTGTTTCAGGGAGCTACAGGGCTATTTTGGACAAAAGGATTAGGAAATTCTATAACACCAGGCTATTTTACTAAATCCCATTAGTTCATTTAACCTTTTTGGCTCCCAAGAAAAAACCCACAGAAAAGAATCTCAATTACCTTCAGATGCACATGAGTAACTCATTGGTCCAAGTAAGTACTAAGCCTGTGCATGTGCTGTGAGGGCAGTACGTATAAATATACTACCAGACTAAGATACTGGCAGATTTATGTGCTGGATTCAATTCTACCTTTTTGTAAAAGGTGAAGATGAGCATCTCTTGTCTTGGAAACAGCAGTTATTCTGTAAGGACAGGAACAGCTTTTCTTAAGATGCTTCCTGGATAATAGGAGGAAACCTCAGAGCCACAACACCCCTGGCTTTCTATTCGACATATGCATTCCTTGCAACCTGTAAATCAATGGCATGACAATTGTGCTTTGCATGAATGATGAAAAACAACTGGTATTTCTAAACTATGTGTTAATAGACTGAAATTGCTATAGGTTTTCTTGAGGTTTTAATATATTTCTGAATTGAGTTCTTAAAGACATTCTAGCAATGCCAGGGCAAAAAATTGGTAGAGCAACTTAAAAATACTTTGAATATTTTATCATTCCAGCTCAGGAGACATTAAATTTTACTCTTTGATATTATTAATGTTTTGCAGATGTTTAAGTGAAATATTTAATATTGAACAGAATATTTCATAGAATCATAGAATCACCAAGTTTGGAAGAGACCCATCGGATCATCAAGTCCAAGCATTCCTATCAAACACTAAACCATGTTCCTCAGGACCTCATCCACCTGTGCCTTAAACAACTCCAGGGAAGGTGAATCAACCACCTCCCTGGGCAGCCTATTCCAATGCCCAACTTTGTAATGAAACTCTGACACAATTTATGCTGCATGGTTGGAAGGAAAGGAGGTTAATTGTTGTCTTACATTAACTGTTTTGTTTTCCCCAGATTCCTACAAGGGTCTGATAGCATGACACAGAGGGTTTTTAAAATTCTAAAGAAATTAGAAAAAGAGTGGTAATTACTACAGTAAAACTTTAAAGTAGGAAGAACTTACTTGTGCTGGATTCTAAGGCTGTATCAAGTATTTCCATTGAGTATTCCTGCACTGGAGGACAAGTAGCCCATCTGGCTACCAGGCAGCATTTGGACTTGGTCTTTCCCATCACCCCACCTTTATCCTTTATGTTGTGCGATGATGGCCCTAAGACATAGTTACAATTTTGGTGTGTGTATGCCTGAAATAATGTGTGAATTCACGAGAATGGACTCATCGTGCAAGTCTGATGCACATGTTGTGTAAGCACACAGAGCCATTGGGAGGTGCAGAGCCTGTTGGATCTTGTAGTTCTAGCCTGTAAAGAGGCATCTAAACTTGGCTCGGTCTTATCTATATTTCCTACTGGAAATGGTTTCTGTTCTATGCTTTCCCTATGACAGGCATTGCCTTGAACGCTACTTGGCAAAGGCCAAAGCAACCAGGGAACCTACTCAGTTAAGCAGCACAGATGCTCAGCACTCTGCACTCAAATGTGCTCCCTGGCCCAATTTTATTTAGACATGATATTATTTAACCCCAATGATTAAAGGACGTTTATCACAACCACAAGGATCGAGGGCTGCAATAAAGGTCAAAATATTATTTGTAGTGTGCCTACTTGGCTTTGTCTGTAGTTTTGTTACTATTACGACCCACCTTCAAGGAAAACACAACCAAATGTATGTGAAGGAGGCCATGTGCTCTGGGGTGAGGGGAAGGAAAGGGTCCATGGAGCCAGGACACATTGCCAGTGTTGCCCCTGCTCTGCTCTGTGACTAACTGACACAGCTTCTGTCACGATTATAGTTGGACTTGATGATCTGGTGGGACTCTTCCAACCTGGTTATTATATGATTCTATAATTTCTCCCCCTGTGAAAGCAGATGAGCCTGTCTAAAGAGATTGGAGAAGAGGTTGGGACTGTCCCATGCTTTAAAGAATAACATGATAGGAAAGGAAGTAGTTTTACCATTAAAATGGCATTTGTTATCGGGGATGGTATTGAAACAGATGGTAATTTGCTTTCCACAAGCACTGTAATTAAAAGTCTCTCAGCTTTTGCATTCATGTATCGGCAGCCTTTCAGCTCTTACGGAAGGAAAGAGAGAAGGCGGACTTTCTATTGATTCTGTTTTTTAATATGTACATACCTGCATCTATCATGTAACATTCAAACCTTACTTCTTTCTCAAACACCCAGTGAGACAGTACTGCTTTGCCTAGAAACCCATTCTTTGCTTTCTGTTACACCACTTCATTGTGAAAATGCCTGCTTAGTCACCATTAGTGTTAAAACACTAAGACCCAAAACTGAGAGCTCAGGTAAGAAGAGAGACCAATGGAAGAAAACAACCAAAGACCATCCTCAAAGCTGATTTTGAATGCAAAACTTCAAGCATATCCCATTGTTTAAAAGTTTTGAGTGGCATTTAAACTGATAGCTCATAAAATCCTCCTAGGAATTTCACCTAACTAAACTTAGATCCCAAATTCAGATATGAGCTCAAAAATAAGTCTGGTTTTGCGCATTAACGGAAGTTTTTATGAATTATGCCACTGTAAACAAAGGAAGAATTTCATATTAAAAAAACATATACGTTGTCATTAAATCCAGTTATTCCCTAAAGTTAAGGGTGATTCCTCACAACAAATAGCACCTACAAGGAGACAGAAAGGCAAAGTATAAAATGTAGCCAGAGGTGAGTTATACTTAGTGCTGCTGAAGTGTATGAGAAGCCCTCTATTCCGTTGATAATACAGCTTTTCAGCTTAAAACTAAATAATGAAAAAAGAGGAACCACTATATTGAAAAAAGTTTTCCCTAAACCAGATGTGACGTGATTCCACTACAGTAAGAAAAACATGTGCAAATAAAGTGGCACTAAGTACATCTTTGGCTACTGCTATTTTTTTTTCTTTAGAAGTATCTTTTACTTGAGTTGCTCATAGAAATTTGGCCCCTCTGGGTTCTTTCAAGAAGCATTGGAGAACACTGAAGTATAGTTCAGCAGTTTTATTTCCCCTAAATTGAAGTGAGCCAAAAAAGCTACAACATGGTAACTGATAAGATACGCCATGCTTTAGTCTGTTTCCCATCCTAGGGTACCCCAGCTGATGAGGGGCTGTTTACTTGAGGCTCACACATTGCCTTCCTTGTAGCTACACAGTGGTGGAACAGCCCTTCCCTCCAGCAGATTTATCCATGACGATCAGGGGCTTTCTTCAAAGAAATTGTTGCTGAATCCCTTTTCCACCGTTCAAGCAACTCAACAGATAGTATCTGACTCATAACTTACCCAACACATTTATTTTGCTTTTAAGTGGTGCAACCAACTCAAAGAGTATTATAATTGATCTGTCTCACCATTCAGTCATGAGACAATTTACTAGGGTTGTATTTTCAAAATACAACTTTTGTATTTTACTAAAAAGAAGAACAAAGTCTTTTAGCAGTTCAGACTTCTGTGCCTTTCAAGCCTCTGTATTGTTCTCTGATCCTTCTGTTATGAATGACCAAACAGGAGCACTAAATTTAATTTCTTTCTAACTACTGTTAAACTAAATACCTTTAACTGCTGCCTTTATAAACTTTAGAGAGAAAAATGCTTTCACTATCCCTTCTCATATGGAAGATAAGCCAGGTCTCAGAACATTTTGGCAGGATTGGGGGTTGGTCACATACAGAAATCCTGCAAAAGAGATGTGGCAGAACATGTTCCAACAATATAGCGGGAAAATTTTGAAACTGCATTGAGCTAAGCTGGAAAAAATCTTATTTCGTAACTATGTGTCACAGGACAACTGTTCCAAAATCTGTCATCCTTTAACATCCTATTTTATTCTGGAATAATGTCCATATTTGATTGACTCCTATTTCCTATTTGTATCTTCATCACCTTAATGTACACAGAAAATCATAAATATTTCCTTGTTGACAGGCAGCTTACTTTTGCCTTTTGTAGCACATTTTTTAATCCGTAGGCAAAAGGTATTATTTAAAACATTTATTGTGGTATTTTTTAATTCTTCCCATTCTGTTAGATGAATAGACCTCTGAAAACTGACAGAGAAATCACATCTATGAGCCTAATTTTCTAGAAGTACATTTGAAAACAATGTTTATTCCAATAATTTCTGTATGAATTTCTGCATATTTCTCCATGTAACTGAAATTCTGATCCAAAAAATCAAAGCTTTAATACGTACATTCTGTAGCATTCATTAGTAGCGTAGGCCACTATTTTAGATACTTTAAAGAATTATGTATTTCAGGGAATTATTAATAAATACATGCAGAAGAACATGCTGCTTTCACGTTTCCTTCATTTCAGAGTTTTACCAGGGTTCCTGGTTCCATGTGTTACTAAATTTACAATAGTGATAATAATAAAATCTTTCAGAACTCCCTAGATACATCTCACTCAGAGGAAACTTTTTTTTAAACTGGTAAACATCTGAATGTAAGCTGTTTTTTTAAGAGAGCACTTCAAAAGAAAAAAAAACACATGTTGTGACTGACCTTTGTTATCCAGTTAATGAAGAAACTAATTCATTGTTTGGACAGGCCATTGAGTATAAAGTAGCTGAAATTTTGGGGGGAGAGATCAAGTGCTTAATACAACACATGATTTGTATCAGCTTTGATTTGTAGGAAACATATAGTGAATCCAAAATAATTTCAAAGCAAATATATTAAAAAGCTTATGGAGATTGTCAAAAGGGATATTCTTAAAAAAAGACTGTATAGCTACTGTTGCTCCTAAACATCACGTGAAATATTTTGCTACTTCAAGTGCACAAAAAGTTGAAAGTAAAAATGTTCCTTATGGAAGAAAGCATAATAAATTCTCTAAAGACCTAGAGACTGTACCACTTGGGGAAACACTGAGTACATAGGTTGAAGTTTTATTGTTAGTTTGTACAAAACTATATTTTGCTTAAGACAAAGTTCAACTGTGTAGTGAGGCAGAAATAAACAAAAGCAGTCCATTTAATACATACGCTAATGGCTTTTGTATAAGAGAAGAGTAAAGACAGAAGTCTATATTCTGCAAAGGGCACTGGTGCTGGGCAGTAAGATGAGCAGTATCTGGGGAGACTGAACTGTAGCCGGAGAAGGGCTTTACACTCTGCCAGCTTTTGCTTCAAACACCTGGCTAGGGCTGGCCTCTGCCAACACCCAGAGTGAACCTTCAAATGCCCCCTCAGAAATCTCCCCTAAACCTGCCAGGGCTATGTGCCTCCCATGCTCTTTGTATTTGCCCTCCATGCCTGTGGAAGAAGTGGACATGCTGATGCCTCCATTTCTCAGCCTAGGGTGAGGTGGGAATTCCAGCCATACCTCTGGACTGAAGTTGGCATTTTTACCTCCTCTTGGACCTCAAGCTATTCTGGATTGATGTTCGTCACCCTTGGATGATCCTCAGTGACCCCCCAAACACCACCAGGACTCATGGGGACAGGGAGACATAAAAAGGTAACCTGGCTTGGTAGGCTAGTGACCAAGGTAGCAGCAGTGAGGACAGAGAGGACACCCTGAAGTCCCTTAAAGGTGACAAAGGAGCAATGGTGAAACGTTTTATTTTTTTTTAAAAAACTGAATCCATCCAAAACTGGAAACCATACAGGAATAAAATCAGGTAGCCATTCTGAGGAATGGATTTTGTCTCAGCACGTGTAATGAGACTCTGCCAAAAAAAAAAAAAAAAACCAAACACACACCCATAAAGCAACAATCAGTATGTTCTTTACCAGTAGTGTAACAGATTATGAAAATGTGGGTTTGGAACATAAGAAGCATTGCTAAGTTATAAAACCAGCATAAGTGATGACAGTAAATGAATGCACCCTCAAAATCTTCAGTTTTGGATAGGTAGGTATTGGGAGTCAGAGATAACAGAAAACAATTTAAATTCTAAAATAATAACTTCTTTTTGGAAAGAATATCGTTTGGAGGCCATAATTAATTACCCTCCAAAGTAACAGTGTTGCTTATAATTTCTAAACCGAAGAAACTGCTTGCAGATCAACAGCAAATCAGTAATCAAATGCTCCAAGATATGTATCAAACACAGTTTCCAAAAATTATGCTTGTATCATGAAGCCAACAAACTGACAAGTTCAAAACCACATTCTGCATCCACCTACAGGAAGACACTGAAAAGGTCAAAGATGTGCACAACCTTTAATCCTCCTGTCAGAATTTGGGAAGGCTGGTGAAACTGGGAGTGGTGCCCTACTTTGTGACTGGAAGAGAAACTTTCCTAAATAACTCCATCCAACAGAGAGCATAAAATTCCCTGAGCAGAGTCACCACTAGCCAGATTAGCCAACCTCTGCTGTAGAGGGAAGTTTGAATTAATTTCCCGGGATGTCTAAGTTTGTAGAGGAACTGGGAAATTACTCTAATTGACACATAGCAAAACTGAAGCTGAAACTTAAAAAAACAATACCAAACCGACTAGCCCAAAAAGCACCAAGGAAATCAACAACAAAAAGCTAGTGCACAAAGCATAAAACCAGAATTTTCCAAAGGAAAAAACTAGCAAATCTGAGCTACTACACTTAGATTCACCCACAGTAGTCAATACTGATATAGCATGGCTCTTGCCACATGTGTCTCTTTTCCACATTTGGCTAAAATTGTGATTGTTCTCAGATGAGGAAACCTAAAATGAGGATAGATGAGATTATGACATTTCCAAAATGCTTTCAAGACATGCCAAACAGATCAATGTCATAAAAAGGGACTCAGGCCACAAGATTAAGAGACAGAACTATGAAGCACTTTATCTCATATCCGAATACAGGAATAGAAGATTTGGTACAACAAAGAACTAGACAAATCAGCACTTAGTAACCAAGTTTAATGTATACATGCAAAGATAATTTATGTGATAATTTTATTATTTATTTACAGAATCACTACGTTGGAAAAGACCCAAAAGGTCAAGTCCAACCGTTCCTATCAATCACTAAACCATGCCTCTCAGCACCTCATCGACTCGTCCTTTAAACACCTCCAGAGAAGGCAAGTCAACCACCTCCCTGGGCAGACCGTTCCAGTGCCTAATGACCCTTTCTGTGAAATACTTGTTTCTGATGTCCAGCCTGAACCTCCCCTGGCAGAGTTTGAGGTCATTCCCTCTTGACCTGTCCCCTGTCACTAGGGAGAAGAGGCCAGCTCCCTCCTCTCTACAACCTCCTTTCAGATAGTTATAGAGAGCAATAAGGTCTCCCCTCAGCCTCCTCTTCTCCAGACTAAACACCCCCAGCTCTCTCAGTCGCTCCTTGTAAGACTTGTCCTCCAGCCCCTTCACCAGCTTTGTTGCTCTTCTCTGGACTCGCTCCAGAGCCTTAACATCCTTCTTGTGGTGAGGGGCCCAGAACTGAACACAGGATTCAAGGAGCAGTCTCACCAGTGCCAGGAACAGAGGGAGACTAACCTCCCTGGACCTGCTGGTCACACCATTTCTGATACAAGCCAAGATGCCATTGGCCTTCTTGGCCACCTGGCCACACTGCTGGCTCATGTTCAGTCGGATGTCAACCAACACCCCCAGGTCCCTCTCCTCCAGGCAGCTTTCTAGACAGACTTCTCCTGGTCTGTAGTACTGCATAGGGTTGTTTTGCCCCAAGTGCAGGACCCGGCATTTGGCCATGTTAAACCTCATGCCATTGGTCTCTGCCCAGTGGTCCAACCTGTTTAGATCTATTTGTAGAGCCTCCCTACCCTCCAGCAGATTGACACTTCCACCCAGCTTAGTGTCATCTGCAAACTTGCTAAGGGTACCCTCCATGCCTTTATCCAGGTCATTGATGAAGACATTGAACAGGGCTGGACCCAGCACTGAGCCCTGGGGACACCACTTGTCACTGGCCTCCAGCTGGACTTAACACCATTTACCACCACTCTCTGGGCCTGGTCATTCAACCAGTTTTCTACCCAGGAGAGTGTACACCTGTTCTGTCCAGAGGCTGACAGTTTCCATAGCAGAATGCTATGAGAAATTTTATCAAAGATTTTACTAAAGTCTAAGAAGACTATATCCACAGGCTTTCCCTCATCCAGCAGCTGAGTCACTTGTCATAGAATGTGATCAGGTTAGTTTAGCAAGACCTGCCTTTTGTGAACCTGTGTTGACTGGGCCTGATCACCCAGTTCTCCTGCACATGCTGTATGATAGCACTTAAGATCACCTGTTCCATGACTTTCCCTGGGACTGAGTTCAGACTGACAGGTCTATAGTTCCCTGGATCCTCCATGTGACCCTTCTTGTAGATGGGCACTACATCAGCCAGCCTCCAGTCCAGTGGAACTTCCCCAGTCTTCCAGGACTGTTGGAAGATGATGGAAAGGGGTTTGGCCAGCACATCTGCCAGCTCCCTCAATACTCTTGGATGGATCCCATCTGGCCCCATGGACTTGTGTGTGTCTAACTGGGCAAGCAAGTCTATAACTGCCTCCGCTTGGGTCATGGGAGCTTTGTTCTGCTCCTCTAACTCCTGAGTACATAAACAGTGGGAACAATTTTCCTTAGTATTAGACTGAGGCAAAGAAGGCATTAAGTACCTCAGCCTTGTCCTCATCCCCTGTCACAGTTGTTCCATTTACATCCAATAAGGATTGAATATTCTCCCTGGTCCTCCTTTTATTGTTAATGTATTTATAGAAAGATTTTTTGTTCCTTCATAGACCTGGTCAATCTGAGCTCTCGTTGGGCTTTAGCCCTCCTGACTTTTTCCCTGCACAATCTCACTTTGTCCCTGTAGTCCACCCAAGACGCCTGTTCCCTTCTTCCAAAGTTCATAGACATTCCTCTTCTTTTTGGTGTCCCTCAAGATCTTCCTGCTTAACCAAGATGGGTTTTTTTTCCTGACAGCTCCTTATCTGCAACATGGGCATGGCTTGCTCCTGAGCTGCTAGGATTTCCAAGAGCTCCCAGCCCTCATGGGCTCCCTTGCCCTTATGAACTGTCTCCCATCGGACTTTGTCAACTAGCCTTCTGAACAGTCCAAAATCTGCCCTCTGGAATTTTAATGTGAATGTTCTGCTAATCCCCCTCCTCACCTCACCTAGAAATGAAAATTCCACCATCTCATGATGGCTTTGTCCCAGGCATCCTCCAATGATCACATCACCCACAAGGCCTTTTCTGTTCATGAACAGCAGGTCCAGGAGGCTGCCTTCCCTTGATGACTCACTCACCAGTTGTGTGAGGAAATTGTCTTTCACACACTCCAGGAACCTCCTAGACTGCTTCCTTTCTGATGTATTGTACTTCCAGCAGGTGCCCGGAAGATTGAAGTCTCCCACAAGGACAAGAGCTAGTGATCTTGAGACTTCTCCCAGTTGTTTATAAAAGAGGTCATCAGCTGCTTCTTCTTGGCTGGGTGGCCTATAATGGTCACAACTGCCTTCTTGTGGGCTCCTCCTGGAATAGGTTGCCCAGGGATGTGGTTGAGTCACCTTCCCCGGAAGTGTTTAAGGCATGGATGGATGAGGTCTTAGGGGACTTGGTTTAGTGTTTGATAGGAATGGTTAGACTAGAAGATCCAATGTGTCCCTTCCAACCTGGTTGTTCTGTGATTCTATGATCATAATTGAGCTCAAGGGTATCAAAGCACTCTCTAACACAGAGGGATACCTCACCACCTCTTCTACCCTTCCTGTCCCACCTAAAGAGTTTATACGCCACCACAGCTGCACTCCAGTCATACGAGTCATCCCACCACATTTCCATGTTGGCAACTGCGTCATAGTCTCCTTGCCCTACAATAACTTCCAGTTCCTCCTGCTTATTGCCCATGATGCGTGCATCGGTGTAAATGCACTTCTGTGGCCTTTTTGACTTCACTGATTCCAGTTGCTCTGTGTTAAATCATAACCAGTAGTAACTCTGGGTACCAACACATCCATTCACGAGAAAACTACTCTCACCTTCATCTAGCCCTTTATCTGCAGCTCTCGCCCTTACAGTTTCCATCTGGGCCACACATACTCCATCCTGGAAATGGCAGTGGGAAAGCTCATCTTTGCTCTCTTCTTCAGAAGCAGTGGGAAGACACATGAATGAGTAATATACAGACCAATTGTATCACTCATTAACCATGCTACTTGTTAGCTATAGTCCCCTCCCAGTGCACCAACTTACTTGCATGCAAATCATCACTGTTTGATGAGAGGACATTTCCAAGCAAAAATGTTGCATCATTAATGTAATTGGACCATCCTTGGCAGTTATTCTTGCAGGACTTTTATTAAAAATTAGGAAAGAAGAGTGTGTTCTTCTGCAATCCCCTTCAGAAAAGTAGCTCCAGCTCTGCTTCCTCTTAGTGTAATGGGAGGAGCAAACTCTCACATGGAAATGTTCCCAGGCTGTGCTGCTTTTGTGCACTGACCGTTGCTGCCCAGAAGTGTCCTATGTTTGTGACACTTGACCTCAGCTTCATTCTAACCATCTATCATAATATGATGGTATGATTATATAAAACATGTCCCAGAATCCCCCAAGGCAATACAAATTACAAGCCTGCTCTATTCTACCCATTTGGAAGAGTGTGATTGCATCAGATGGAGTTATTGAATGATCTAGTTAATCTCCAAAATTAAGTCTAGAGACTGAATTTTTGTTTGAGTGACTAGTTCCTCATTTACATGAAAATTCAGGACAACTAATAGCAAATGAGATTGTGAAACATACTAACGGTCTAGCTCATTGCTAAAAAGAGAATCTTGACAATATGATAGCAAAAGAATAACCTGCTATAATTCGTCTTTCAAGGATCTACACCCTTATTATGATCTGAAAGCTAAGACAACCAAGACAAAACTGAGACAGTCAGTTTAAAAGGCTGCCTCCCCTTGACATAACAGAGAAAAAGTCTGTCTCTGTGGGCACTTTGTAGATTCCTGCCAGTGTTCTTCACATGCTAAGCTGAGATTATCATTTCCACACTTACATGTTGAGGGAACAAGTAAATCCCTCTTCTATCTTGTTTTTACTGGGACTGGCCTCCAAACAGAACAGGAAATTTCTTTGTAAGCAAATTCCCATAACCAGTCCCCATGCTGTTTAGTCTGCATTGGATTAAGTGGTGACTTGCTTGCTTCTTTGATTGGCAACTATAGTACTATAAAAACAAATGTACAGGGCAAGTCTCACCAGAAAAGCCTCCCAATCTGCAGACCCTTTCAGCTTTATTTGCACTGAAATGTGATGATAGCTCCACTAGACAGGAAACACTCACCCCTCCTTTCTAATATGGCACTACCAGGAGGACACATTTTCTCACAGGACGAGTAGCAGAGCGGGGAGTTGGGGGTGAGTAGGAACACCAAAGACCTTCAGTAATAAACATCTCAAATTCAAACTGCTGTAAGAGGCAGAAGCTGACAACACTATTGATTTGTCTGAAAGTAAATTCTCTGGTTGATAAAAATCATGGCATATATATACCATGCTTGAATCCAAGTGAGATATGCAAATAGCAAAGCATCCCAGACAATTTAAACCCAGCATACTGTAGAAGCTGGAAGTAGACACTAAGACATTAAGCAATGAAAAGTTTTCCTCCTTTTCTCAGGAGACATAACACACTGTTTTTTAATAGCATTTTGCAATACTGCAGCAGCTGGAAGCTTCCCCTCCCAAGTCCCGCTTCCCCCCAGTCCCCCATCCCCAATATGGTTAGGTCTCTGCCTTTGGAGATGCTGTAGGAATTCACAGACATGCAGAAGGGGTGGTCCAGTATCCACTGCTGATAGAAGATCTTTAAGTAAGTATATATGAGACAGAGAAGGAGTTGGTGTGTTATCCTGCTATTCAGTAACAGCATATGCATTAAGACATTATATTTATGGAAGGAGGACCACAGACTGAAAAAATCATAGGAATAAAGCATTTAGTTTTGAGGTCAGATCAGAGATGTCACATAGGTGAGCTGGTATTAAACAAAGGAGCCACCAGCATGTGCAAGGTGCAAGTCCTGCCTTCCTTATACTTGCATTCTGTCCACCTGGAGCTGCTGCGTAACTTAAACTGCATTGGCCATGCCAGGTTATTTCCTCAGTTGCTTGCCCAAGCATCTCCTACACCACATACTTGATACTGGGTTATCTGGTGGAAAGATGTGGATTTACCTCTTAATTCTACCAGAACCATGATCACATGGAATGGATGTGTATGTGCACAATTGGCCCAAGTCTGGATGGCCACAGACAATATTTCTTCTACTGTTTTGTCACAGAGATAAAAAAATCAGTAACAGATTTGAGATTGTGCAGCCAGCTACCTGTGCATGACAACATTCCACCAAAGAGTCCTGATGCTTTGAGAAAAGCAAATCTCATTTCCACGTCTGACTGAACTACTCAATGTCTACTTTGCTTCAGTCTTTAATAGTAAGGAAAGCTGTTCCCTCTGAGCACAACCCCAGGGGTTGTAGGAGCAGAACGAGGTTCCCACAATCCAAGAGGAGGTGGTTAGAGACTTGCTTGCCTGGCTAGATGTCCACAAGTCTATGGGGCTGGATGGAGTCCACCAAAGAGTTTTGAGGGAATTGGCAGATGTGCTGGCCAAACCCCTTCCCATCATCTTCCAACAGTCCTGGAAGACTGGGGAAGTTCCACTGGACTGGAGGCTGGCTGATGTAGTGCCCATCTACAAGAAGGGTCACATGGAGGATCCAGGGAACTATAGGCCTGTCAGTCTAAACTCAGTCCCAGGGAAAGTCATGGAACAGGTGATCTTAAGTGTTATCACGAAGCACGTGCAAGAGAACCGCGTGATCAGGCCCAGTCAACACGGGTTCACAAAAGGCAGGTCTTGCTAAACTAACCTGATCACATTCTATGACAAGTGACTCAGCTGCTGGATGAGGGAAAGGCTGTGGATGTAGTCTTCTTAGACTTTAGTAAAATCTTTGATAAAATTTCTCATAGCATTCTGCTATGGAAACTGTCAGCCTCTGGACAGAACAGGTGTACACTCTCCTGGGTAGAAAACTGGTTGAATGACCAGGCCCAGAGAGTGGTGGTAAATGGTGTTAAGTCCAGCTGGAGGCCAGTGACAAGTGGTGTCCCCAGGGCTCAGTGCTGGGTCCAGCCCTGTTCAATGTCTTCATCAATGACCTGGATAAAGGCATGGAGGGTACCCTTAGCAAGTCTGCAGATGACACTAAGCTGGGTGGAAGTGTCAATCTGCTGGAGGGTAGGGAGGCTCTACAAATAGATCTAAACAGGCTGGACCACTGGGCAGAGACCAATGGCATGAGGTTTAACATGGCCAAATGCCGGGTCCTGCACTTGGGGCAAAACAACCCTATGCAGTACTACAGACCAGGAGAAGTCTGTCTAGAAAGCTGCCTGGAGGAGAGGGACCTGGGGGTGTTGGTTGACATCCGACTGAACATGAGCCAGCAGTGTGGCCAGGTGGCCAAGAAGGCCAATGGCATCTTGGCTTGTATCAGAAATGGTGTGACCAGCAGGTCCAGGGAGGTTAGTCTCCCTCTGTTCCTGGCACTGGTGAGACTGCTCCTTGAATCCTTTGTTCAGTTCTGGGCCCCTCACCACAAGAAGGATGTTGAGGCTCTGGAGCGAGTCCAGAGAAGAGCAACAAAGCTGGTGAAGGGGCTGGAGGACAAGTCTTACAAGGAGCGACTGAGAGAGCTGGGGGTGTTTAGTCTGGAGAAGAGGAGGCTGAGGGGAGACCTTATTGCTCTCTACAACCACCTGAAGGGAAGTTGTGGAGAGGAGGGAGCTGGCCTCTGGGCAAGAGGGAATGACCTCAAACTCTGCCAGGGGAGGTTCAGGCTTGACATAAGAAAAAAAATTTTCACAGAAAGGGTCATTAGGCACTGGAATGGTCTGCCCAGGGAGGTGGTTAGCTCACCTTCCCTGGAGGTGTTTAAGGTGCAGATGGATGAGGTACTGAAGGGCGTTGTTTAGAGATTGGTGGGAATTGTTGTACTCGATGATCCGGTGGGTGTCTTCCAACCTGGTGATTCTATGATTCTATGATTCTGTGTTAGTGCCCAGCTATACCTGCCCAGTATAGACAAGGTCCAGACTGAGCTGTCCTACAAAAAAGTCCAGCAGAAAACACACAAATAAGACTTCTTTGAGATTCTCTAGGTTTTTTTTAACTAGAGAAGGTGGAGGTAACCACTTATGGCAAAGCAGTAGGGTGTTAAAGCTAGCAAACATATGGAGGGCCACAAGCTCCTGCTTCTCCCTCTCAGCCTTAGCTGTGCTCTGACTCTTAACTGCACTTCTCTTCTGCCGGATCTTTTACTTGCTACATCTGGTATAATGCTGTGTTGTTGATCTCCAAAAGCTCATCTGACCGAGTGAAAAACAAGAAGAGGGAAGGCCTCCATCAGGCCTCCACCTGATTCATTTTACTCTGAAGCACATTTGCCACACCTGCTTTCATGCAAGTCACCTGAAGGCAGCAAAAGATAGTAGAAAAAGTTATGTGTGTTTCTGAAAGAAATCACCCTCCCTCTTCCCTTTGCTAGCTACAAAGTGGCTGTCTCATGTCAGTCTTCACATTCCTTTGGTGTAGGGTACCTAAGGTAGTCCCTGCTCATAAACATCAGGTTCTGTACAAAATTGCCATGGACTGATTTGACAGGTCAGACACTGAGCTGCTTCTGTGAAAAAGAAAGAAAAGCATAGTCCATCACCACCAGCAGAGCTGCTCATGCTGCTTTTTCTCAGCCAGCTCTGGGCATGGATGGATCCCTTTGTGGGATGACATAACTCACTAAACCTGTATAAAGCTATGTCTGCCAAAAAAAAAAGTTCTTTCTGACATTTTAGGAAGTTGAATTGCCTCAGCAGAGGCCAGTGGTGCCAAAACTGCCACAAGAGAGGCAGGGCTTGTGACTAATGTGCAGGGAGCAGGGCATCACCTTTGTGTCAACCAAGTGGCATTGTGCCAGTTCAGTTGCCCCTGGATGCGCAGCTCCAGCCTCCAGCCAAATGCCCAGATCACCAGGCTGGAGGCAGGAGGGTGTGCAGGGCACCCCAGGTTGTTTTCTGAGGAAGGCAAATAGCACTGCTTGTTGGGCAGCAGGGCACAGGTATGCTTGCCAGAGTTCCAGGGATGTCCCTTCACCCAGCTAAGAGAGGCAGGTCTATACCTGACAACAGAACATCAGCTTTGCCTGGGGAGTCCTCTTTATGCCCTACACTAGAAAAACATCCCTGCCTTCTGTTTGGAGCCCAGCAAGCAATGAGCGGGTTGTCACTTCTCTTGCAGAAAACAAGGAAAGGCCTAGAAGTCTGGTCTTCTGCCACCACAGTGGGGTTAGAATGAGGGAAAATCACTAATTCCTCCAGCTTTTCTACCTTTTCAAAGGACTTTGTCAGAGTTCTTATTCATGGATGCCAACAGAGGTTAAACACAAGCTCAGTGTCTGCTTACTGAGCTCAGGAAGGGAAAGGAAAGATAAAAAAAAAGAAACAGACAGACAAGCCAGAGGCAGTCCAGGCATGCCCAGGAGCAGACCTTTGGGCAACTTAGGAATTTTACTGGCAGGAACTTAGGCACTTGCAGACTGCAGACGCCTCCAGGGTTAGGCGGTAGCTGAACAGGGGTTTTGAGGATCTAAATATTGGCCGCAAATGCCTATAGAGGCCATTAGGCAGAGCTTACATGCCTGAACCTTTTTTGTGGCTCTAGCCCTAAACTAATATTATGGAAAATACCAGCAATTATTAGGGACTTCTTATCAGATTGGATACATACTCCCTTTGCATAACTTTACCATGGCCTCATTCATGTGGTGCTTAGAAAGGATGAATACCTGTTCTGCATGAGTAATTATGCCAAGGGCTTATGTGAGGGAGTTAGTTTACTGAATAAGACCAGCTATATTTACCTATGCATCTTCATCACTTAAACTAAAAATTGGTTTTACCACCAGATCTCCCCAGCTGCGTCGTTTGCCTTTTTGCAAACTGATTGCCGAGTATGCAGTTGTACTAAGATGACTAATGCCAAGGTGCTGCACAGAAAAAGGAAATATTCTTTTAAGTGTTATCACATCCACAAGCATAAGCAAACCCATGTCACATGATGAAATATAAACAGAACATTTCTTAGAAAAGCCATTTATTTGCCTCCATGATTTATTATTCAGTGACATGTAGACTATTTTTTCTTTGTTATTGGCACTCATGTTCATAATAACAAGGTACTTGACTTGAAGGTATTTGGCCAACCTTTCCAAAGCGCTATGTAAGCAGTAATCAGAGAGAGCTAGGCTCATG
This sequence comes from Coccyzus lansbergi, assembly GCA_033558105.1. Taxonomy (NCBI): domain Eukaryota; kingdom Metazoa; phylum Chordata; class Aves; order Cuculiformes; family Coccyzidae; genus Coccyzus; species Coccyzus lansbergi. Next base: position 792,729 of record JAUMJK010000160.1, read on the forward strand.
AGTCAACAAATTGCTCTCCCATGCTGATCAAACACTCTTGGCATCTTATTAAAAAAATACAAAAACAGATTTTGGACTTGCCTACCCAGTTCTCTCTCTAAAATTATTTATTGCATTTGCATTTGGCAGACTCCAGGCTTAAAATAACCAAAGGTGCCACTTGTTTTATTAACAATATTTTGCACGTGATTTTCATTTATATTTAGAAGGATAAATGAGATGGCCAGTCAACCTCCACAGATTTTGTTGCCATTAATCGGGTTTCATTTGCTCAGCCTGGGTACAGATGCGTCTCTCATTTTACACCACAGTCTGCAGCAGAAAGCAGTCAAATACTTGGGTCAAAGCTAGTCAAGTCAATAGAGCTGATGTTTATTGTCAGAAGCTTTCATTCCAGCCCACACAGGCTTGTTACTATTAAAACAAGTAACTATCAGCTACACTCCACAAGGTACAGGCTTTAACAGGAGGGGGAACTCGAATCTAAGTGGAATTTGTACTCTATTTCTATTACCTACATCTATTACATGTGCTTACAAATCCAGGCCCTGAATTTAAAACATAAATTCTCGTGCAGAAACTTCTTGCTTCACTGTGTAAATGAACGTGTTAAAATTAAGTACATGTATTTGTGTTATCATCTCACTGCTACCGTGTGTCAAATGAGTACAGCTGCATGAATAATTGAATTTATTTTCAGTGTAACTGCTGAACTGGAATTATTTTAAAAGCTTGGATTAAACCGCCACAACTCCACACACACCCCTGTTTTTTTTAAAGACAAGAAATCATTTTACATTGAAAAGCTCCTTCTAATGCCCAAAATGAAACACTTCATTTTTGGACACATGTAGTAGAAGCAAAGGAAATGAAAAGGCTAGATTTCACAAAGCAAGAAGTTGTGTTCTCCCCCTTTTTATTCAGTAATCTGGCTAAAAGAGATAAATCCTTTGGCTTCCTGAGGTGTTTGAAGCCACTGTGTCTCCTCCCTGGGAATGCCATTCACCATCCCTTAGTTTAAGGGAGACAAGCATACTGTGACTTTCAGTGCAGCACTCCAGCTGGGCAGCTCTCCTCCATGCTGCCTGTTTCGCGCGGTCCCAAATGTGGAAGCAATGCAGAGGGAAATGAGGTGAGGTGCCAGAGCTTGAAGCAGTTGTCTCCAATGGAGTAGGTTACCCTGCTGCAAGCTAGATGCTCCCCTAAGGTACAGTGGTAGGGGTGGAAGTATTTCCAAGCACCCTCCTTTTGGTCACATTTTGGTTTAGTTTTGTAATTAGATGATCCCTAAACCCAGAGGTTACTTATTCTCAGGGAGGGAGTCCTTCCCACCAGGCTGCGTACCAAGGATTACTTCAGCATTTGGTTACTACCAAAGTGCTGTTTAAATAGTTTCACTTATTGCAGGACCACAAACATCTGTTAATTATGGGTCTGGGGTTTATTTATTTATTTATTTTAATAGCTAGGTCTTATTGACCTTCACTTAAGCACCATATAAAGAATGTTATGTAGAAAAGTACTAACAATTGCCATCATGGGATTCAAAGACAGTTTGCAGACCTCATTAAGCCAATAAGCTTACCAAGTCCACTCTTTTCAGTTCAGCAGAAGCAACACTTAAATGCCTTTGTATGGGAAAACATCTGCTAGCTACAGAGGGTAGCAACAGACTAACATCCTAAAAGGACTGCTTTATTCCATTGAAAAGTCCTGTCTCATGTGCAGGAATAAACCAGATTTTTTTAAATTTTGAGAAAGTAAGATAAGCAGAACCAACTCTGCAAAGAGTGGTAAGATGCTCCAGGTGTTCAACAAATCCAAAAGCCAGACTATGCATTTGCATACTAAGTATGGAGATAGGAAAATGCCAGGGGGTTGGTTAACAACATTTCTATGCAGAAAATGTTCTTCAGCTGTTTGTATGAAGGATACACTACAGGCGCCCAGGTACATCATTTTGAGTGGAGCAGATCAATCGTACATTGTGGCAGTAATAGGTGCAGAGCAAGACTAGTTTAGAAGCTTCAAACCAAAATAACTGAGACATGTTGATCAAAATAGTAGCATTGGTATTTTATCAGGGAACTTCAGAAGACATTGCATAGAACCACAACAGAAAAACCTGAGGCTACTGAATTCAGGAAAAGGTGTCAAAATTCATGACTTCCAGGCCAGTGCTGCCCACAAAGACTATTCCTCCCTCAACTGTCTTATTCTCAGTGCTGGCTGTTTTGAAGCAAGTGTCTTCAAAGGGCAAGTCCTCTTTCCATTCCATTGGCAGTGAAGTTACAAAGATGATCCCACTCTCAGCAGATTCCTTCAGGAACTGTTTGGCCAAACACACTCTATTAGATTTAGGATTCTTTCTACAATTGTATTCAATCATACAGCCTTGCAAGCACTAATCCAGTATGAAAACCAGAATCTGCCACACAATTCCTAAGAACTGTGATGTAAGTGAATTACTCACTGAGGCATGGCCATTAACAAGTGTTACAGAAAAAAGATAATAAAGATTTGCTATAGAACACGACTGCATGATAAAAATCCCTATGTGAACATTTTTGAGACACTGATTTTACATTTAATGTACAGTTTATCTCTTCAGGTGGGATTTTACATATTGACCATAGGTAGAGCACACCCCATTTTGTAATCGCTTTATCTTAATTAAATAGGCCACAGATAGTAACTTCTATATATGCTCACCTTGCTAACAGAAACAAGTGATGTATTGAAAATTCCCTTATCATATTCAGTCCCACACAGGTGTTCGTTGTGATAAACTACTGAATGATGTAAACAGTGATTTCAGATTAACAATTGGTCAATAGGGAAAAAAAACCCAAACCAAATCAAAAAAAGCAACATAAATTAAGCTATGTTTCTCAAGCAGGATTTGGAACTGAAAATACTCAAATACGGGAGCATAAGTGTAAATTTTGTCACTGTGACTGTGAAGTACAGAGTTTGTAGGAATTCTCCTTCGTAATACTTGCTCTCACCTCTCACAAACCTCAGACATTCTTTTTGCTTTTTGAGATCTTGATCTTGATGGGTAACTCTCAGATATGATAAGAAATTTTATGATATTCCCTCTGTTTTAGCCATTGATATGAAAATGGAAAGAAAATATTCACCTGTCCACTGAGAGTTTTACCTCTAAGGGGTGTTATCATAGAACAGCTGCTATGCAGTCATTCCTGAACAACAGTGGCAAGAGAGTAATTCTGGAAAAAGAAACATTTGTTCTGAGTGAGCTCTATCCATTTCTAGCTAAACTTAGTTTTCCTGTGATTGTTCTTTAAGATGTAATAGAGAGCATCTAAATTGTCTTTTAACCAGCTTGCAGTCTTACCTTTGTTGCTACCATTGTACTAGATAAACATAAAGTTGTAAGAATTTAAGGTCTATGTTGCCCTTGAGTATTTTCATTTTTGTATTCCAAGGAAACTTGTATTCTCTAACCTTCATCAATTTCTTCCAAACAGACCACTAGAGGTCTTCAAAAAAAAAAAAGCAGTAGCACACCTTCTATTGCAAAAGTGCATAGCCAAGTCCTTGTTCCTGCAAAGACCATAGCTTTCTGTCCAGTGTCATTACAGACAAAACTGGAAACCCCAGGATGTGATGATGTTTTTGAAAATCCAGCCTCTGGCAAGTTTCCACCATTTGCATTTATAATCCAATAAGAGGATCTACTAAGATTAGTAATTTATAAAAAAAATCTGTGAAATGTAGGCAATAGAGTATCATTTTAACAGAAGCAGGAATTCAAAAGTATATTTAATTTCACCAGAAATATCCCAAAACAATTTCTAGGCCTTTCTCTGGAGCAATATGGCCTCTTGCTCCCTGCCAGGACAGGGCTCTGCCTTTTTATTTATTCATATGTTGCTAACAGGTCTCAGTGGTTGCACTCAGCCAGGCAGGCATACAGCTGCTGGCCAAGAGTACCAGACAGTATTGCTGTTCTCTTATCAATTCCCTGTGAAGTTTCTGCCGACTCGCCAGGAATAAAAGTTATTTCCAAAAAGTGGTCATTTTGCCTGGGGGAAAAACCCAGCAATTTTCTTTCCTGGTGATTTATAGATTATTTCTCTAGTACTATCTGGTAATTGCCTCCTATTGATTAGGGAAGTTAATCTCTGTTAGATTTTGGAGGTATCTTTTTTTTAATTTAAAAACATTAACGATATCAGACATATAACATTTTTCTATTCTTGCTGCCTCACATGATTTTTTAATTGTTTTATGCCCAGATCTTCCTCCACGTGAAATATGTCTTGGTAGACCTTTCCATAATCCTGTCCTTCACATCTAGGTGCATACCTAACTTCTGAAAATGAGAGTTAGACATTCGCTTAATAAGGTGGATTACTAGTGAGAGGGTAACTAAAGGAAGAGATTCTTCCTTTCATCAAAGGCATCACTTTTAGCTAACTGTTAAAAAGAATAATCTTAGATATTTTCCATAAGGTCAAGTGTTGTTTGAATAGGTTATTCTATGAGAATAATCAGCTTAAAGATGGTTTCCAACTCCACAGTGTGTGATTTTTCACAAATGCCACGTTATAGTGGATTTCGGCTTCCCAGTGCTACCAGTTTCTCAATAGGATCTTGGAGTATCAGGACATAGGTGCAGTGCACCACTACACAACTGAACAATAACATACTTATGATATCTGCTCAGCAATTATTGCTTTCTCAACACCCTCTTGGAGAGTGTTCTTCACTCAAGAGGAATGGGAGTAGGAATCTAGATCAACATCAGCACTGTTAGAACAGCTATTCCAGGGTCAATAGCACAGAGTACCAAATATCTCTTGATTGTTCCTAACCAGTCTTGCTAAGCATCAGATATGCTTAATACTTCTCAAAAAAATCTCTTCATAAGATCAGGAATATATAATATAATAATATATATAATAATAATTTAATATGCAGTATTCAAAATGGAAGAAATTTCTTGAAGTACCTTTACATTCTTAGATCTATTGCATTATTTTTATCTGGAGTAGCCATAATCATGCCTCTTATTCCTCCTGTAGTTCTTGTAATATGAACATTGGCTATGAATCACACTCCAGCACTACCAGTACTGTCTCATCTTGTTGACTCTTCCTTACTTGGCTCAGTCAGGGTCCACTTGGATGCCACCATCTGTTACAATCCACAAGGAGGCATGGGGTCTGAGAGTGGATTCTCATGAGAAAGATGACAATGTGAACAGGAAATGTCCCACCAGGAATCCCTTCTTGGGACAGGCTCCTGTGGAATAGAACAAACTCTCATTGTCACTATTGCAGTTTTAACTTATATTCTTGTGCTCATCCTTTGATTCATTCTCTCTCCCCCCACACTATTCCCATCCGACGGATGGGAAACAGGATATTTTGTGAAATTCTTTCCTTCCTGTGTGGGTCTACATGACATCTTTAATTAGCAATGCTCTACAATGGAAGTAAAGAAATAAAAAGCACAACTGTCCTGCTGAGGAGATCATAATAAAGTTGCTTTTTGAACAGGTATTTAAGGCATTACTTTCTGCCATTTACAAAGATCATTGATGTTAAGATTTAAAAATACCACACACAAAAAAAAAAACCCCAAACCACACTTCCCTGCAGAATGAGTGGTCAGGAAGAGCTTTACAAACATTGTCCCTCTTTCTGTCCCACTGGAGAAGTCGGGATACAAAAAGAGTGATGGGAAGGAGACTTGTGGCTGCTTCCCTGGGCAGAGCTCCTGCCAGTTGGCACCCACCATTTCACCTGGAATAAGTAGGAACACTTGTTTCATTAATCATTTTACTCTGGATGCTGATCAGAGCTTAGCAACCTTCTACAGCCAACCACAGCGGGTGCAAGGACTTTTTTGAGGCTGAGATTTCATACTGTGGAGGCACAGAGAGAAGTGCTGCCTTGAAAGGAGATCAAAGTAGAAACAAGCTTGGCTAACATCGAGGACCTGGACCTGATCCCTCCCTGCTTAGCTCTGTAGTATTGTAGGTGTAAAATTCTACTAAGCCTCATCTGGCAGGACTGTCATTAAACACCAACAGCCCAAGTGCTAGCCCCTAACTTCTGTAAGTCTTATAGGCTTGGCCTGTTCTTCTCCCCAAGTTCTGCCAAGCTGAAATTTCCTTTTCCTGCTGATAAGGCTCTACAGCCCCAGCGGATATTGAGATGATCCTGGTTTCTGATTTTCTTTGGTTTTTTTTCTTTTTTTTAAATTATTATTTGTTTGGTTCCCTGATGTTTTACCTGACACCTGGAAAAACTCGTTTACACCACTACAGAGCAGCATGCACTCATTTTGTGAAAACAAAGAGTAATCACACAAGGAGACAGATCAGGGCAAAAACAGATCTTGTGTGCGATTATGACATTCCTTCAGTGCAAACAGGGTATGGACCAAGAAAACTTCAGAATGAAGTACAGGGTTGTGCTATTGGAAGAATGTCCGTTATACCCAAGTCACGTGCCTTTTTCAAGCTGAGTTTATACACTAAATCTCTTGACTGCTACCTTGCATTGTCACAGAGACCGATTTGTCCATGGCTGCTTCATAATATAATGATACTAGAGGCACTGCTTACTGATTTTCATACAGATCTAACCATGAAACAAGAATACACTTGGTCACATTCGTACTGAGGCTGCATGTCCAAAGTGAAGTTTGCACACCTCCATAAATCAGCTTGCAGCAGAAAAGAGGAACCGCTACTGGTAATGACTGAGCCTATAACTCTGACCAAATTTTTCTAGCATGCAAATATTGCTAATGGCATTAAGTGTCTTTATCATATCTTGTAAAGTATTATCAATCAAATTACAGGTGTTAAGAAGGTAAAAGCTTTAGCTTGAGGCAATAGATAAGAACTTTTCTCTTGGATCTTCAGGACTAATCCCTACTAGAGCTTTCCTTAGAGAATGTGTCAGGATATCAAAGGGAAAAAAAGAAAGACTTTTTTAGGCCTTGGGGCAGAAGAGGGAGGGGATTTTGTAGACAGTTTTAGGAGAAGCATTATAAAACTCTCAGAATGACTTCCAATACCAATACTCCCCAATCACAACCACATGTTGCTTACATGTACAAAAGAATATGCCTTTTTTAAAAAAAATCCAAACAATAATTTGCTGGTATTATTAACAGCTATGGCTTGTGAACTTGTGAAATATATGTGGAAAGAGTGGCAAGCATGTTTGGACCACGGGAGCCACGGGAGCCAGGCACGGTGCCCCTAGGTACCTAAAATAAATGGATGGCAACATTACACTGGGACTTGTTTGCTGTGCTGGGATCTAATGCACCTCATTTGGCTTGTTCCAGTCCTGTACTGCAGTGTTATGCATATTTAATACACAGAAGGTAAAAAAAAGAATAAATTTTAAGGTTACAATGGAAAGTCACTATAAAATTCCACTATTACTGCTATGCTGTAAATTACATACGTTATTGATTCCTCCAGCCTCTTTTACAAGTGACATGACTCAGTAGGTTGGGGGCTCAGCCTTTTATCTGTCTTCAGATCCTGCATGAAGTTGGGTGTGAAAATTAATCTAGTCGCCTTAGCCTATGCCTCCATTTGGGTACATAATAAAACCACCAGCACGGTCAGAACTCCTGCAAAAGTCTGCTCTGATGAAAGGGGTGAAGTACCTCCAGAGGTCCGCACAAAGAAACTCCCAAGAGCGGGGCTTACATTTTCTCTAAAAATACATATAGACCTCTCTGCAAGGGCAGAAACATCTGCATACATAACAAGGACAAAGAAGATATCTATGCCTCGCTGCAGTTTGAACTATGAGTTTGCATTTTTAACTTTTTTTCAGAAACTAACATTTTTCTTTAAAAAATTCATTCATATATTCCTCTTACTCTGAGAAGGAAAAAGAGTTACCAAAAGGAAAGACTGGCATAAGAAGTACAGGTCTTAGCCAGTTTAAAAACAGAGGGAAAACTAAAAGTTCTTTTCATTTCTGTAGTCAGTCAAGGGCTTCAGATAATTTTTAAGACAGAAAAAAGCTTTGACAGTCATTTTACAGGCTGGGAAGAGAGGCAGAAACATATCCAGGGACCTTGCTTGACATAGGCACCAGAAAGCAGAGAGTAGAAATTTGGCCCCAGATTTTCCTTTCAGAATTCCAGCTGCCCAACCTGAATTCTACACTATGGGAACTGCAAGCCAAAACAAATCATTAAAAGATGGGGAAAAAATGTTGCGCTAGAAAAAAGATCTGCAAAATTTTGTCCATATGAAAACTATCTATGCCCTAACATAAACCATTGTTAATGAAGCAAAGCCAGCCTCCTCATACACAGGTGCCTATTCAAGTGAGCTGATTTTGTCAGGAATTAAGTCAACATCTGACTGTATGGTAAGTTCAGTTAAAACAATGTTAGTAACTGTCTCATATCACAGTGAATATTTCCCATAGCCTCTCAGCTATCACAGAGAGTGTTAGGGTATTTTCTTTTTTTAATCTAATGGTATTACCCTATTTGCAAAAGCAATACACCCAGAATTGTTGGCAGGTTTTTTGTGTCTAAACTGATGATGGGTCATAACTCAAAGCCTGACTCTGAGCCCTTTGGACACTGGGGAAAATAGCCCAGGTTTTAGCTATGTCATGTTGTGGACCAGATAAAGAGAGGCTAGTTTTTCAGATACCTAGCCACAGTGGTAAGAAATACATGCAAATAAATTTACCCCATTTACGACCTTAATTTAATAATAGTCAATCAGTCCCTGATCTGAAGAGCCCAATCTCAGCAATCAAGGCTGATTGACTGGAGTAATTAAGCAATCTTACCTAACATTTGCCTGAAATGACCTAGCAGTCTGATTCAGATAAGATTTCAAACAATCTCTGTGTGTTTGATCTCAAATTAACTTCAAGCTTAACTAAGGCTTTGTTCAGGCACAGTAAAAAATCCCTCAGGTATATCCTGCACTGTAACCATGCTCAAACCCTTTTCCTGACTCCAGCAGGTTAATTAAATCTCATCTCAACCCTGTACATCTCTATTGCAAAGTGGTGTGACGGATGGTCTGCATTGTAGAACAGCACTGGGAAGCTGAGGGGAGCAGCAAGACAGCACATTTAGAAACTCCGGTGGCTGAAAACTAGAGGCAGACCTCTCTGCCTCTATCTTTCAAATGCTATGATTTTATGGATGCTTTCTTGTCTCTTGGTGTAAAAAGAGAACTAACTATGAGCAATAAGACCAAGAGCCAACACGTCCTTTCAGCGTGACGCTAAATTAATTTATACAGGACACCACTCAAAAAACACTTCTGTGAGTGAAAGCTCAAAGTGAGCCTGAACCTTTAAGGAGCTTTCCCTGTGCCTTCTGTTCACTTCACAGGACTGCTTCAGACAGAAAAACTTCTAACATTTAAAAGGCAAACTACACAAGACATTATTTCTTTTAATATAAAAAGCCCTGTTTTGTTATAAGTATTTGCTTTTAACAGCTCTATTCCTTTGTGCATTCCTTTCCCAGGTACAGTACAGGTGCTTCAGGGCAACTCTAAAGACAAATTTCAACAGTGACTTTGGAGACTAATGACCAAGACTGGTGGGAATAATTAGACTCGATGATCCAGTGGGTCTCTTCCAACCTGGTGATTCTATGATTCTATGTTTAGCACACTGGTTTTCTCAATAATATGCCAGCTAAGCAGATAGACAGATGCCTGTTAGGATATTTCAAGTAACTAAACACATATAACAAACTCTCCTAGACAGTTTGTTTACATCTTGAGGTAACAATATACATTTGAAAATCATCTTCTGAAGGTATTCTGGCTCACACTGCTCTGTTCATGCTTAGACTTTGTGGTGCTAATTCCCATTTTTAAAAACAAGGGTGGTATTTTCAAAGTACATAGGTGTGAATAGCTGTAGATTTGTAGCTGCAGGTACAAATCATATAATTTACCCTTTGCTACTGTTGAAAGCAGCAATGCATAAACACTTTTAAAAAGCTGGTTCTAAGTAGCAAAATTACCTCAGTAGTTGTGTTTGAGGTTCTTAATTCCCTTAGAAATGTTCCACTATTTTCACCTCAGGTCTACAGAAGTGTTTGTATGTCACCTAAAACCACAAAGCCTGATTTTGATTAGGCTGCGGGTACCACTGCTAGGTTATTATTCTAAGATAGCATCACGGAAAAACTTCAGTTATAACTTAATTAATTTAACACTGTCATTAGTTTTGAATGGAAGCACTTTATCCAAGCAAAGGATCACTAATGTATTACTATATTTGTACTGTGGAATAACTAAGGCTCTACGGTTCAGCTAAGGTCTGCAAGGTGATTGTATTAACACATATACTGCTGCCTACAAGTCCATATTTAAAATCAGGGTGTTATGTTTAAACAAGGCTCCTGTCCCAAAGCTTGGAAAACAAGCAAGATGAGAAAGGTATTTGAAAAGGTACCTGGCTGAACCCATTTTAACTTTTCATGGTTACATTTGTATATGTAATTTAATGCACTTCTTCCACTGCCCTGAAGCCACTACAGAGGGGCTGGCTTCACAGTACAGCTGCATATGGGAAAGCAATTTAAAAGGAAGGAAGGGATGATCGTTGTGCCTATATTAGAGGTGCTGTTGAAGAAATCACAACAATATCTTGAATGGCATCTCTCCACACAACAGGCAGGTATCTGCTGATCTTTGTTATGGTGTTTGCTGCAAACTGGTATTTCCTCTCGTGGACAACTGCAGATTTTCTAAAGCAAAAGAAGATACACTGTGGAATTCTCACATGTGTAGATTGTCCACAGAATATATGGACTGCCTTCCTAATGTGTGGTTTACAGATTCCTTACAAATAGCTTATTGATCCCAAGGGCTTCTCATGTTGCTCATCATTAATATATTGAAAAAAACAGTGGCACGTCACACATTTCATCAAAATAGAAACATCATTGTTGGCAAGGCTGGGGTGGAGAGGCTCTCTAGTTTGTGTTCACAGTTCTTTGGGTAACTGATTCTAATTGCTACAAGCATCATTTGTATTTTAAAATATTTTTGAATGCAGGAAAAAAATATTTCAACTTAATGCCTGCAGAGGAGCTGGACACTTCTGCAGGCATTCCCTCTGTGCCTTACAGAACTGATTGATTTTGACAATCCAGGATGCTGCAGATTTCAGCTAAAGCTAATGGCAGCTGCACCATAACCTAGTATTTTTTTTTCAAAAGCAGATTCCTTTATTTGAACAGTTATCAAACTGCCATCTCCTAAGATCATGTAAATCAATAGAAATGTCAGTATTTAGCAGTCTATATCCTCTGCACCCTAAAGGTCAGATAAGGTATTAGTCATCTCTAATTAAAATTGTCTGATGCTAGGCAGCCCTCAGTGACTGCCACAATATAGTTTCCTGTGTAATCATTGGTCAATTTGTTGCAATCTGTTATCAGGATTACTGCATTATTAGTTATAATTACAACATCAGAGTCAATAGCAGTGTCATAGCAAGAGTAAGTAAACACTAGAAAATTATGAAGGATGGGAATACCTTTCTAACAGCTACATCATACTAGTACTACAGAGATCAGCCACTCTAACAGCTGAGCATAATGATAAAATCTAACTATGAGAAGATAAAGTTGGATGTATTCCCCTTAAGGGTGTATGGTCATCTTGGTGACATCCCCTGTAAGATCCTATCTGATTTCTGCCTACCAGCTGGGCATACACACTAGGTGATTTAAACAACCTGCCAGACTCAATTTTACAGCCGCCACTGTCGAACCATTCACAAAGACCATTCCCAAGGACTATCAAAAGTCTACAGAAAGGACCTCTTAAAAGCCTGCAGCCCATTTTTCTGCAGCACTTTAATCACCCCAAGGCCCATTTTCAGATATGGCCCAAGAGATCAGAATCCCACCTCCCACAGCCTGTTAGACAGACACCTCTGCTTCATTCTCCAAAGGCCACCTCCTCAAGTAGTATTTAGACATTTGATTATTGATATGGTTGGCAGGTTATGAGTTCTTCGAGAATTCACCTCTTATGTTTTTCTGAGACTGGCAACACAAAGTCCTCTATGGAAGAAATGTTTGATAGAATTGTCTACTTCTTTTCATTATACTTTTCAAAGAAAAACATAGTATATTCTGTTAATATTTTGACTAAGAGGAGAACCACTTCTGAAAACTATTTTCAATTTCAAAGACTGCCTTAAGTTTGGAAAAAAAAAATTTCTGCTGATCAAGTCTAAAATTTCCAAGGAACCCAAAGAAAAAACATCTCTAATAGGATATTTCAGGTTTTACTATAAGTTCAAGGTGTGTTGGCCCGAGAGTTCAGTAAGTGGAAACATGACCAAGAAATTTCAGCATATACTGTAAGAACCAAAGTCTAATTAGGTGAGTTGGACAGACTTTTATCTTAACTATCTAATCTCCAAACAGGACCTCAAAGATTGAAAATGTGACTATGTCTCTTTAAACCAAGTAACACATAATTAAAATTCAGGCTGTACAACTAACATCACATTCATTAACAAAATAGGAGTTCAAAACAAAAAAAATGCTTAACTCCACATCAGAGACATTTCTGGAAACCACAACTTAGCTGCCTATCTTGCCTCCATAAGTTTCAAATGAAACAGGTACAGAGGCATTCTTTAGCACAGCCTAACCTTGTTCAACCAGGTATGGGCTTCAATTAAGTCACCCTTGTGCAGGATTTGAAGTCAAATATTTTTAATGCCTTTGGTTGTTTTTTAGTGGTTTTTTTGTTTGGTTGGTTTTTGTTTTGAAATAAAAACCCAAAATATTGTTTTGTGGTATTAAACACCAAAAATTCTTTCTTTATTTTTTTTTAAACTGCTGGGGTTATTTTTTTCAAATACCAAAAATTGGTTTAAAAAAAAATGGGGTTTGTTTTTAGATAAAAAACCCCAAACCAATCAAACAAAAAGACTTGGCCACAGCAGTCATACTGCTGAAACCAACCAGGACAGCTCTAACAGCATCCTAGAACCAATGAGCCGAGTCACAGCTCTGGCTGCTCATATGCCTGTGGTCTGCCTGACATCTTATAGATGACTCAGAAAAGATGACATGAAAAGAAATAGCATATTGAAGCTCAAGCTACAATGAAAATGACTTAACTTCTGAGGAACAAAACTACAGCTGTATCCCTGCATCCTTTTCTGGGAATCTAGCACAGTTATTTGTGGAAGAGAAAGTCTCTTATCAGAGCAGGCTGGGTGACTATGGAATAGCACTGTTCCAAAACCATGCAGGCTTTCCAATTTTTTCTTATGGTTTTTTTTTCTTATGATCTTGAAACGAAAATAAAAGCTTTTCAAGTATAAGGATGTGGAATTGTGTTGAAACATCTATTTCTGAGCTAGAGAGACCAACAAGGCTTGCAGATCAGACATAAGCAGAGGCCTCATCCTGGGATACTTTAGAAAACTCTCCATTCATAACTACCAGCCCCTATGCAAAATGTTTCATTATCCAAGAAGTAGCATATTTCAGCCAAAATATATTTCATCAAACATGTTCTGACCAATTCCAGTCCTGAGATGACATTGTGTCACCAGTTTGTGGAAAAATCAGTATTAAAAATACCTCATAAAAATAGAAGACTGGAAAAGAAGCTGAGGAACAGCCAGTTACTCAAAAGACATTTTTCAGTAAAATTAAATATAAGTTCAGGCATATTCTGTTTCATCACATACGGTTCCTTTGAGGGGTGAGGCACCTACAGTAATTTCTCTGTTTTTCATGGGGCTGCAAGACAAACATTTTGTCTTCAGCTTGGCAAAATAAAGTTACATTAGCGTCAATCAAGATGAAAGTCTCACAAAACAGAAAACCTTACAGTTTAAATAATGATTCTGTTCTTCAGCTGTGTGTAAACTATCATTCTCACAGGGTGCAATCAAATGTTGATGTCTTGAAGCAAGAGTTCCCAGTAATCTGGAAAACATAAACACCTGTATTTTATATATATACACCTACACTTCTATATTGTACATTGTACTTCTATACATGTTTGTGTGAGCACACACACACACACACAACGTGCATATGGAGTTACCTTAAAATATTTCTCCCACCATCTCAAGAACCACAGTTACAATAGCAAGAAGAGAATGAGGCTAAGGTCAGCAGCCTCTGATGACAAGTGTTTGTTCAAAGTGATTTTATGTTTCCTTTGCACTAGACATGAATATGAAGTTAGAACTTATAAGAACTTTTACAGAAGAAAAGTTTAGAAGGTAGAAAAATTTTCCCAAAAGAAGGTTCAGGGAATAAATGGAAGCTTATTTGTCTTTTTTTTTTTTTTTGAGATTTTTTTGCAAGTTGGAAAATAGGGAGAAAAGTATTAATCTTGCTTCTCACATTATTGTAATATCAGGTACACAAGAGAGTCTATATTGTATGCTTTCTGCTGAAGTTAAAATAATTTTAAAAAATCAGAGAAAGCATAGTGTGTAAAAGTCTCTTTTCAGTGAAAACATAATTTTTCATTTTTATAGTCTTTGTTTTTTCATCAGGAAGATGAATTCAAAATGCGATGTACTTTTCCCATCAACTTTGAAACAATATTTTAAAAACATCTTTTCCATGGTATTTCACAGCATGCTTTTTTTAATTTTTTTTTTTACAAAATGTTTTTATTGAAACAGATTCCATTCTATTCTAGTTTGCATTTTGTATTTTCTTAAAGTTAAAATTTAGAACTTCAATACACGCCAACTCCACAACCATTACTTTTGTACGATTTTGATCAAAGCCATGGAAATTCCTGGTTCCATCCCAGAATTATGAACTGGTTCAAGTTGCATTTGAAATCCAGCTCTGAGGAGCTGACTTACCTATCTGGTTTGCAGTTTGCTGACTTACCTATCTAGTTTGTTACCCACTGCCTTCACCTGACCTGGGAGCATCCCCTCATAGCAAAGCTCTTCTCCAGCTGGAACATGTCCATGCAGCAGTGTCTCCATCCGCTCTAAGTAGGGTGGGACCAATGTTTCACTGTCAACCTCCAGTCTACCATCATTCTCCAAGTTCAGAAAACTCCTTTTTTTCTGTGACTTGAAGATCAAGGTTTTTTAGCAATTCACTAACTAGCTGTGTTTGCCTGAAGAGACCCTCCCACTGCTTTTTTATCCTCTGAAGGCAGGCCAATTTGCAACTACAGCCTGATGGTTGCCTGGGTTAACCTCTGCCTTGTTTCATGAGGCTTAGAAACCCTAAATATATCTTTCGACTATCTTGTCTGATCACACTCCTCTGGTAGATAAGCAGAAAATTAGAATGAACATTTCCAGGTAGATGCCAGCATGAAACTACTGTTGTCTTCCATGGGTAAATGCTCAGCAGGCAGGCAAGCAGGTTAGGAGGCAGTTATAACAGAGACACAAATAAGGCAGCCTTGTAAGCACTGCTTCAATGCATCTGCAAGGCAAGTCTGTGTCATTGTACAAACACAACATTTGCTTCTACTGGAACTTTGAGATAAGCATCTTGACAGCGCTTTTAAGCTCTTAAATATTGCATGTAAGACTCCTAGGTGGCTGCTCAAAATGAAGACACATTTATCTTGTTCTACATAGCTTATATTCAAGTATTCAGGTTTGAATCTTCAAGTTTCAATTCAAGACCTTTTGTCCTGCAGTTTGTCCTATTACCTGTAGGATCTTTGTCCATCACGGTGATAATCTCTTCTCTCATCAACAATGACTGCATGCCAAAGGCCTGCGTAACAACTACACAGGCAACAAAACATGAGTTACTTCAACTGATATTTTAGTTTCCGTCTTTCATATTTGACCAGGTCCAAATGAAAACTTCAGCACCCAGGACTATTCAGGTCTTGTGCTTGATCCAAATTACAGTCAACAGCTAATTTGTTCTTTGAATGAAGGGGTAATTCAAAGGGACCTTGAGGGATTAACTCTGGAGATACTGTCTGGCATTCCCAGGGCACAAAATTTTCCTTCCTAAACCTGGATGTGTCTGCTGCTTGCTGCTGTTGGCCAACTAAATATATTAAGGAGCTGTTTTGAGAGGGAAAAAAAACCCCTAAAATCCACGCCGGCTGTGGAAAGGAACACACAGGAAGAGAAGTGAGAGCTGGTCAGAAAGTTCAAGGTTCACTCTCACACAGGATTTGGCAGAGCTTGCTCATCCCCTGGCATGCACCAGAAGGTGGGTGGTTTTGACACACTGAGGGATTTCCTTGCTGTTTTGAGCCTTGAATGTGCGACTTTGCAAAGGTATTTTAAAAGCAGCAGCTCTTATTCCCTGGCACTAGTTGTCTGATGACATGTCAGGAGACGGCACCGAAAACCCTCACCATTCAGAAGTGCAGGTGCCTGTGCAGAAGCACACAGCCCTCCCACAGACACCTGCCTGGCTAAAGGAAGAGGTGGAGGTGTGCCCCTTATTCCCAATTAGAAATGAATTGAAGTAATTTTTCACCCACGTTGATTTGTTAATATCCATTAACAGTGCAAGAAATTGGACTACAGACCTTGAGGCCACAATGTCAAAATTCATAAACGCCCTCGTGCAGCCAAATCTGCCTAGAATGTGATGCAACAGACTTGAAAGAGGAGGAAGCCAGCCACAGAAAGTGAAATGGAAAGAAAAAGCCCCAGGAAAGGCCTGGAGCCTGATAGTCCTCCTGATCCTGAGACTAGAATTTTGTCACACATATTGCTTCCCCAGAACAGTTTTCTCCAGCAGGTATACTCATGCTTTCACACTGTAGTAACAGGAATTAACTCAGAATCTGAATTTAAGAGCTTGAAAAGATAAAGCAAGAAAATTGTTAGATGCACAGTCCTATATTATTACATTTATTGTGGGGTCATGCATATATGAAACTTCCATAACTTCTTTCATGGTCTCCATCATGGACCTCCTCTAGGCAATCTTAGTGGTAACAAAACAATATTGTCCTTGCTGAATGACAGCACCAATTTTTATTATTCCTTGGAGCAGGTGCAGAAAACAGGCCCTTTACCTCTTAATTCATGTTTTTTTCCATCATTCTCTGAAAAAAAACTGAACCTTTCAAAGAATGAGGCCTAGTATCAAGAAGGTAATATTCCTTAGCAGGAGATTTTCCAATCCACTTCAGTATTCCACGGATAACAAATGTTGGCCCTTCTTATCCATCTTATTTCACAGACTTTCTTAAACTATTTCAATGGAAGTTTTACCCCACAACAATTGTTGGATCCAAACCTCATTTTTATGCAACAAAGCTCACTAGAATACAGAAAAATTAAGTTTACAGCTGGGTTACACATTTAGCATATTTTCCAACTAAGTTCTATTTCATCCAATAATGCAATACTTTTTGTTCAAAGCAAATACTCAGTAGTACTTCTACTACTCAAAACATTTCCCAATGTCACAGAGAGAGTGCATTTTTTAAATATTAATTCACGGCATTTATATAATTAAGAACATGTTTATAGAGTTTGGAAGGAAGTTCAGATAAAGTTGCTGCATTGTGGCAATATATGAAGTGAATTGTTTCAATAGGGAAGAAGTTTAAGATAATTTCTCAGACCTGTTTCCTTTACTGGTTAAACCCCTTCAGTCACATCTGAGAGAGCAATGTTGGACACTTTTGTTTATTTTAATTTAACTGAAAATTTTTAACCCTGAAAGTAAAGTTGAAATTGAAGAAGCTAGCCTGAAGGGTATCGTGCTATGCCAGTGTGTATCCTTTTGCAAATGTAGATGCCTCAGTAAACAAGTGAAGTGATGACTTTTGCCTTTCTTTTTTAAGTTCTGTGTTCTGTTTGCTGCAGCCACCATCTGCAAAAAGCAGCTTGGCACTGCCATGTGCCAACTCCAGATATGCTTGGGAGCTGCATAGAACCAGGATCTAATGGTAGTTAAGTGGAAAAATTGTAAAGCTGCAGGAAATAAGACAGTCTCTGACAAGCAGAGGACATCTACTCAGAGGTCTCTTATTGTCAAGCAGAAAAATAGACATGACGAAACTATACAGTGCAAATACAATACTACCTTCTTAAAGCACAACATGAAGCTTAGGATTTTGCTGGTGAAGTCTAGGTGGAGATCTGCAATCCAGGAGCTCTTCTCAACCAACATTTCTGTGGTCCTATGGTCTTATGCAGATAAGAATAGATCTCCCATTCCTGGCTGACCACCAGAGTTGTCCTTCTGGTTTCATTTTTTTCCAACAGACAGGGTTAGACAATTAGGTACATGGCTACTTATGAATTTTTTTCAAATACTTGAAGTTGAAAATGTGAAGGAGACTACCCAGATAAAACCAAGTCTCTGATGCACCCCTATCTAACACACCAGAAACCAGGTCTGTTTGCCAGCAAAGCTGGATATGTTTGTCCACATTTTACATCTTGCATGTCCAGGACAGGGGCCTGGACCAAAGGTCCTCAATGCCTCATGCAGGGACTCTAGAAAGTTGGGCAGGTGAGTCTGACAGCAAGCCTACTAATGCAGCTGCACTGCACCTGGGGTCTGAGGTAGTGCTTTGTTTTGCCAAGTAGCAGGCTTGGAGCTCTTCCAGGTGCCTCTAGGTCAATGTTTGGTGCAGACATCTCTACAGATATGCTCTACATACACCTCTACAGAAAGATGCTAGCAAAATCTGCTGCTCAACAGGTACAATAAGTCGTCCTCTGATTTGTGAAAGATCCCTGCCTAGTGTAAGGCTTTCCACAAGGCACTTAGACCATGTATGGGCCAAAACCTTTCCTCAGAGACTGTTTCTAATCTCAGACATAGAAAAATATTATTAGCTGAGCTGCAGGTAAACAAACCTAACCAGAAAGCTTTCTGCCAGTTTGCCTGCACCCAGCAGCCTCTGCCAGACTAGTCACAACCAGACCCATCACAACTAGACATTGTGTATAAATCATGAAACGCTTGAGCATAACAGTGGCATTACAACATCAACTTAGTTATGCCCATCAGACGCTTGAGGAACTCTTGCAGACTTCAATGGTCTCTTAAGGATTTACAGTAATACTAAGCAACAAGAAAAAACACATCTCCATTTCCCTATATCAGAGGGGGAACTTGGCAAAAGCATAGGAAGAATCCATGCTGATTCTGAGGAAAGAAGCTAATTTCTGCCTCAAACAAGATCATTGCCTGTAACTCAGATGAATTTTGCTGAAGTGCCTAACTTTGGTTATTGATGAATGAAAATTTTGGCCAGTAGCTTCTTTTTATGCAACTTCTGGAAATCCTGCATGTTTGAAAATTTGAAGAGCACTAGTTGTTGACATTTACTTCACAGTCACTGCTGAGGTACCACCCAAGTTATTTTTCTTAAGACTATAGTCATGTCCAGTTCTGCAATTGAATTTATTTATTTAAAAAAAATTGCTATTAGGACAGTGCAGAGAATTAGATGTACCCCTTTGCCAAACAAAAGGACATGTCTTCAAACCTGAGAGTGGCTGTACTGTGGTACCTGTATGCAAAATATCTTAGTGAAAAGAAGACACTTCAATTGTGTTAGTCTGCAGATGATATCTACGCAGCATTAATTCATTCATTAGCACCTTACTAGTTCATTTCCGAAAGCACTATAGAAACAAACTGAGGCAGACAGACTTTCCATGCCTATGGGCACTTTTTCAAAGGTGCAACTTCTACAACTTCCTTGTTTAAATTATCTGAGCAGTAGGTGGGTGGAGCACCTTAATAATTTGTTTTTCTCTTTTATTACTGAAATAAAATAGCTAGAATATCTGAAGGTGTTGGAAGAGAGTTTGTTCTTATTGCATTCCTTTGCAGGCAGCGTTGCTTTTGCAGGGACACCTGTCTGCGTGAAACTCTGTAAATGCTTTTTAACAGGTCCCCAGGTAGCAGAAAGAACACAGCTGCTAAAGAGTGTTAATGGTAAGGACAGCTGCTTGGCTGACAGAATCGAAATGAGCACAGAACATGTGCTGGGACTGTAAATAGGAATGAATTTTCCTAAAATCTTTATAAGTAAAAACATTTATTTTTGGAATATTAGCAAAATAAAAGGGGTTACAATGTTCCTTTAATTTTAAGTCAAAACATAATGACATGCAGCTTTTAAGAAGGTTTATTTTATAGCAAAATCTCATATTGAAACAAGGTGGCTTAGAAATAACTTCAGAAATACCAGGGATTTCTTTCAGATGTATATATAAACCACACTTGGGTAATTTTTTTTTTTGCCCTTAATATCTAGTAAAACCGGTCATGAAATCCTTCTTTCCATAAACCTCACATCAGGTATTGGGGAACACTTTTCTGGCTGCCAAGCCTGCCAGTGATGGCAAATGCTTGGTGTGTGGTGTGTGAAGGCATTACAAGGTACATGTAACAGGTTATTCACATGCTAAAAAGGTGAAATAGAGGTCTTATGTTTCAAGGAGAGGCACTGAAATGAACACACGTGATTCCTAGCCTTCACTCAGCCACTGCCTTCCTCTCTGAGTCAGAAAGTGCCAAGAAAGTGCCTTCTTTTGATGGACACAATCCCAGCACAGGCCCAGATCTGGAATTTTTAACCCAGCTGAACACCAGCATCAGAATGGTTGCAAACAACTGCTATCCTTTTGGTACAATATTATCCTTTTGGTAAAGGACTACATTCTCACTGGAAAGATCACCTCAGGGTAGTGGAATGACAGCTCCTTGCCACTCCCCTCATGGCTCTTGCATTGCAGCACTCCAGCCTGACTGATATGCCTCATCCTCTTGAAATGTCACCACTAGAATTTTAGAATTGACAGAGACCGTTTAGAATCTATCTAGACTTCATCATGTTTCCCAAAGTCTCTCAAAGGCATTTTCCTTGATGGATGAAAACAGTGGGCCTATTATCTGTACACAGCTCTTCTCATCTTCTTATCCTGATCCAGCAGCTGGGCTCAGTTTAAAGTTATTAATTGCCTTTTTAACAGCTGGCACCAGCAACCTCACATGTTGACTAAAATGTGATGTGATAATTAGACAGGGTGAGGAATCTTTGTTAAGTTTTGGGGTTTGGCAGTAGTTTGCCTTTGATCTTCTCTGTTCTCCTTTATAGGAGAGTTACAGCATTCCACCATGAGCCAAGGGTGGGCCTTTCATCAACTTGGGGGGAAAGCTTCATCTTATGCCCCATGGAACTCCATTCTCAGTCTTAAACTTCCCATTCAGATGACTCCTACGTGCTAACTGGAGCACCTGTGAGGTGCCTATAGGAAGAAAAGCACATATGGACCACCTTCCACCAAAACACAGATCAAATCAGCACATTAAAAGAGAAGCAAGAACAGAGTTCAGTAACAAAATAAACAAATAACAGACTTTTAATAATACCTTTTCCACATTAACTTGATTGAAACTTCATCTTTTGGTCTGCAAGTCAGGAAGGCTGATGGCATAACAAATGGAACATCCTGCAGAAATCTATGGCTATTTCCCACTTAGTCTCCAAATCCACCGATATTCCAGGGACACACCAGCAGTTAACTTACACATTCTGCTCATTTTTATTGGCAAATTACAAACCACTTAAGAGATGGCATAGAAATAGTTATGTAAACTAAAGAATAAGTCCTAGATCATTTTTGCTCTTATGAATAAATCATAATCCCTCTTTTTTCACACTAAACAAATCTGTGCTGGCACAAACCCAAAGATAGCAGGCAGGTCTGAATGCCACTAATGGTGTCCCTGATACATTGTTCACTACACTGGGCTTTTAGGAACACAGCAAGGCAAGTCAAAGAAAAGTATCTGCTGCAGGATGCCTAATTGGTGGGAGTTTTGCAATGTAACTAAGCAAATGAGAGAAGACTGTGTAGTAATTTGATTTTTCCACCCTGTGAGGAAAACAGAGCTCTGTGTTAATTGGGAAAAATAACATAAAGACATGACAGCCTGTTACAGTGGGATATGTATTGAACTAAGACACAGAGCGGTTTTGGTAGTAGAAATTAAACATGGATGTCTGCAAGACAGGTATGTAACTATGTTTATGAAATGATATATGAAGTTAATGTCAAGTGTATGCATGTGAAGAAATGAACAACTGTGTGATGTGTTATACACACAGGTAAGTCTCTGAAGCTTCTTTCTCTTAGACATAACCCTCACAATCTTTTTTCCTTCCAAACTGGAAAGACTACAAGTATGACAGATGGCTAGCAGGTTTTGCTTGCTGCCATGGCTGTTTCAATTGTGGTAATCAACAGAGCTTGTGCACATCTTCAGTTTCCCCTTCGCAAACGTGGAAGATTTCATGTGACTGCTTGGAGGCTGACATTGGTGCAGGAGCAGGTATCTGGCTGCTCTATCTCTTATCTGACGGCTAGCATGTTGCTGCTCTTACCCCAGAGGCAGTTCAGAAGAGTAATCCCCTTCAGGGGTATTAGACTTCCCTTTCACACAGAACACGCTGAGCCCTGGCAGTTTTTGCCCTCTCAAACTGGTCTGCCTTCTCCCAGGTTCCACTTCCATGGTGCACTCTTGGCTGCAGTCAGCCAAGGCTGAAATTTCATGGCAGGGACACAAAGAAGCAACTCAGGTTGTTGTTGAACAGCCACAGCAACAGAAGTACACAGTTGGAAATGAGAAAAAAAAAAATCAATCCTGTTCTTCTCCTCAGTGCCTATGGATTATACAGGAAACAGGATTTACAAGGTGGGTTTGTTTTGTGTATTGGCTTGAAGAGATATCCCTGTCTCAAGATGCAAGCTCTGTCACATAAATACTGGACTGTACACAGACTGTAATAAGTGAGTCTTCCTAGTTCTTCCATGAGTTAAGCTTCTGCAGGAATTTTTACAATCAATGTACACACCTAAGAATTCTTCTTACAGAGTGTCCCCTACATGGAAGGAAGCAGTCACAGGAGTAAGACATGCAATAAACTGGGCTAGGTAAGATCCATCTCCACTCTCTGATGATCATATACATGGTTTCCTGATGATGTTAAATATGCTGTCCTAAAATGTGCCTCTGTCATAACTGAAATACCATATATCCTAACTAACTGCCCAGTGTCCTGGCCCACCACTGTGGCCTTTTTTTACAACAACTCCAAATTATTTCTACATCACAAGTACCATCAATAACTCGACTGATTTCCATGCCTTCACTGAGTGTCAGTTAAACTGTTCCTTTTGCTACAAGGGGTTTTATGCTTTAAGTTTCCCAGTAGAGTATCTTTAACTTCTGTCAAACTCCTGCTACAGGCAGACAGATGGAACCAGGCACAGAATAACAGGCTCATCTCTTCTGTGTCTTAATTTAAGCACCTAACGTTAACTGGACTTTGAGTACTACATGTTACAACTGATGGCTTGAAGAGCTCTAGCAGTGAAAGAAGACAGCTGTAATTTTAAGTTGTGGATTGAAAAGGTTTGAAATCTTTACTCAGAATAACAATGAAGCCGGTGAAGGGGCTGGAGAACAAGTCTTATGAGGAGTGGCTGAGGGAGCTGAGTTTGTTTAGCCTTGAGAAGGGGAGGCTGAGGGGAAACCTTATTGCTCTCTACAACTAGAGGTTGTGGGGTGGAGGGAGCTGGCCTCTTCTCCCAAGTGACAGGGAACAGGACAAGGGGCAATGGCCTCAAGCTGTGCCAGGGGATGTTCAGACTAGATATCAGAGGAAACAGAGAGGGCTTGTGGGGGATGTGATAGTAGGGGGTTGCCTAGGTCTTAGTGATCATGAGATGATAGGGTTTTCTGTCCTAGGTGAAGCGAAGAGGGTGCCAAGCAGGACGGTTGCACTAAATTTTCAGAGGGCAGACTTTGAACTGTTTAGAAGGCTGGTTGGCAAAGTCTCCTGGGAGACAGCACTTGAGGGCAAGGGAGCCCATGAGGGCTGGGAGTTCCTCAAAAAGGAGATCCTGGCAGCTCAGGAGAAAGCCATCCCCGTGTTCTGGAAAAAAGGCTGGCAGGGGAAAAAACCAGCTTGGTTAAGTAGGGAAATCTTGAGTCAAATTAGAAAAAAAAGGAAGATTTATAGGCTCTGGAAGGGGGGACAGGCCTCTTGGGGGGACTTCAGGAGGGAAGCGAGGCTTTGTAGGGAAAAAATCAGAGGGGCTAAGGCCGAGCTAGAGATCAGATTAGCTAAGTCAGCAAAAGACAATAAAAAATCTTTTTATAAGTATATTAACAGTAAAAGGAGGACAAGGGAGACCATACAGTCCCTTTTGGATTCAGAGGGAACAGCAGTGACAGGGGACGAGGAGAAGGCTGAGGTACTTAATGCCTTCTTTGCCTCAGTCTTTAATTGTAAAGAAAGCTGTTCCCTCTGTGTAGACACCCGGGAAACAGAGGAGCAATACGAGGCTCCCATAGTCCAAGAGGAGGTGGTCAGAGCCCTGCTTGGCCAACTAGACACCCACAAGTCTATGGGGCCAGATGGGATACATCCTAGGGTTTTGAGGGAGCTGGCGGATGTATTGGCCAAACCCCTTTCCATCATCTTCCAACAGTCCTGGAAGACTGGGGAGGTACCTCTGGACTGGAGACTGGCTGATGTAGTTCCCATTTACAAGAAGGGTAGCAGGGAGGATCCGGGGAACTACAGGCCAGTCAGTCTGACCTCGGTGCCAGGGAAAGTCATGGAACAGGTGATCTTGAGTGCTATCATGAAGCACTTACAAGAGAACCGGGTGATCAGGCCCAGTCAACATGGGTTTACCAGAGGCAGGTCCTGCCAAACCAACCTGATCGCCTTCTATGACAAAGTCACTTGGCTGCTGGATGAGGGAAAGGCTGTGGATGTGGTCTTTCTGGACTTCAGTAAAGCCTTTGACACAGTTTCTCACAGCATTCTGCTGCGGAAACTGTCAGCCTCTGGCCTGGACAGACGCACACTCTCCTGGGTAGAAAACTGGCTGGATGGCCGGGCCCAGAGAGTGGTGGTAAATGGTGTTAAGTCCAGCTGGAGGCCAGTGACAAGTGGTGTCCCCCAGGGCTCAGTGCTAGGTCCAGTCCTGTTCAGTGTCTTCATCAATGACCTGGATGAGGGCATTGAGGGTACCCTTAGCAAGTTTGCAGATAACACTAAGCTGTGTGGAAGTGTCGATCTACTGGAGGGTAGGGAGGCTTTGCAGGGGGACCTGGACAGGCTGGACCGCTGGGCAGTGTCCAACAGCATGAGGTTTAACACGGCCAAATGCCAGGTCCTGCACTTGGGGCACAACAACCCTATGCAGAGCTACAGACTGGGAAAAGCCTGGCTGGAAAACTGCCAGGAGGAGAGGGACCTGGGGGTGTTGTTTGACAGCCGACTGAACATGAGCCAGCAGTGTGCCCAAGTGGCCAAGAAGGCCAATGGCATCCTGGCTTGTATCAGAAATGGTGTGACCAGCAGGTCCAGGGAGGTGATTCTCCCTCTGTATTCAGCACTGGTGAGGCCGCTCCTTGAATATTGTGTCCAGTTCTGGGCCCCTCAGCGCAAGAAGGATGTTGAGGCTCTGGAGCAAGTCCAGAGAAGAGCAACGAGGCTGGTGAAGGGGCTGGAGAACAGACCCTATGAGGAGCGGCTGAGAGAGCTGGGGTTGTTTAGCCTGGAGAAGAGGAGGCTGAGAGGAGACCTCATTACTCTCTACAAGTACCTGAAAGGTGGTTGTGGAGAGGAGGGAGCTGGCCTCTTCTCCCAAGTGACAGGGGACAGGACGAGAGGAAATGGCCTCAAACTCCGCCAGGGTAGATTTAGGCTGGAGATTAGGAGGAGGTTTTTCACGCAGAGGGTCATTGGGCATTGGAATAGGCTGCCCAGGGAGGTGGTTGATTCACCTTCCCTGTAGGTGTTTAAGACACGGGTGGATGAGGTCTTGAGGGACTTGGTTTAGTGTTAGATAGGAATGGTTGGACTAGAAGATCCGATGGGTCCCTTCCAACCTGGTTGTTCTGTGATTCTGTGATTCTGTGAAAATTTTTCACAGAAAGGGTCATCCAGCACTGGGACAAATTGCCCAGGGAGGTGGTGGAGTCACCATCCCTGGGAGGTATTTAAAGTGCGAGTAGACATGTTGCGCAGGCACATGGTTTGTTGGCAGATAGGAATGGTTGGACTCGATCATCCAAGAAGTCTTTTCCAACCTGGTGATTCTATGATTCTGTGATTCTAATATGAGTCTGTATTAACTTCAAATTGACTGTAAACCCTGTACTATCTTTGGCAGAAAGGGCCTACAAAGTATCTTGAAAAAAGTGTAATCATATTTATTTTTTCTCAGCTACCAAATACATGAACTGCAAGGTAAATTTAAGTGAGGCTAAAGGTGCAGGCATATTCGTTTCAGCCTTCAAGTAAAGTCTAGGATAACAAACTAAATTTGGTAGGAGCCAACCTAATTTTAAAAGCTTTGTCTAGAGGAAATATGGACCATGAAATTTATTCTTCCTGGAACAACTGCTCAGGGTGTGACCCCATGAAGAGAGTGTAACAGTCTGTAGTTTGTGTTACAGCTATTGGGTTGCTATGGTTTTAAGTGCTATTTCTCCATTGAAAAGAAATTAGGGTACTAATAACTGTGCCTTAAAGTCTTAAGCTACTCGCATAGAGACTCTGGGCCTGGATTGGGACTCAGAAGCTGTTGTCAGCATTAGGCATAGCCAGTTGGAACAGTACATAGGACAAAATAGTTCTTTTATGAATGCCTTCAGAGCAGCAGGTGATCCCCAAGGCCATGCTGCTTTATTGCCCAGCATGCATGCTTCTGCTCTAACTGCATCAATAGTAAGCAGTGCACAGGACTGCATTAATAACCTTGTCCATCCACTTGAATTTAATGTGTTCTAAAGTCATAATCAACACTGTAATCACAAATGAATGAAAACCTTGGACATCAAGATTATTACTACTGTATGGTCTATATTTTCTCTTGTGTGTTCTGAAGGCCATAGTGTAGCTATGAGATGCTGCTGCTGTTCAAGATCTCACTACTGACCCACAGAATGTCCTTGAGCAAGTAGTCCCTTCACCTTTGGCGTGCTTCACGTACAACATCTGGAAAACAGAAAATTCACTAAGGTCCACAGAGATGCTATGTAAAGTTACTAATACTGGCCAATTGCTTCAATTTTTCTAAGTGTAAAGTCCATCAAATGCAAAGAATGGCTCAGTACAGTAACTTCTGCATCAGACTTTAGAAAAAAACCCTGTATTACTCCTGACTGAGTAGTGAAATTAATGATTTTAAAACAGCTCCCTACTGTCAGTAAACTCAGAAAACACCCATTTGTCAAAAATAAATGAGTTTGGGTCATTTTAGATAAATCACACAATTTGAAAAATATTAACAAAAAAGTTCCCAGAGAAAAAAAAAATTTATTCTTTTTAAAAGTCCACACAGGTATCAATTTCAGTTCTAAAGGACTTTTTGTTCAAAAAGTCTTCCTAGCTACCTAGCAGTAGCAAATTCTAAGTCCACAGTCCAAGGGAAAAATTTCCAACTGGTTGCAATTGGGATGAAAATCACCATTTCAAAATCAAACAGTGGGAAAGGAAAGATGTTTCTTGTCCAGGCACCTCACTGTACAAGCACAGAGGAAGTACTTTTGACTCAGCCTGCAGTGATCAGAAAGGACAGGAGTATTCATGTTGGGAAACTGAAGAAATGTGTTGAGTATCTCTGGCACAGCACAGATAAGCCAGGATAAGTGTTTATTCTAATAAAGTTAAAGAAGCTGCTTGTAAGGTAAGTAAAAAGAAGGAAAGTGGAAAATTTAGAAATCATGAACCCATAACTGCTTCCTGAATTGATACTTTTTCTAAGAGTTTGAATGGGACAAAGGAAGGAAAGTTACATACTGTTGTGGGTAACAAAGCCAGCAGGAAATACGGCTTAGCAGTCAAAAGAACACACACAAGAACAATATTTATCTCCACTTCCCACCACTGTCATAAAAATATTATAGAGTCCAATACAGAGTGTCTGCATGACTAAAATGCTCAGATAGGAAGGGATTAGAAAAAATAAGGAGGAGCAGAGGTACTGCCATGTGGTACCATGGGGAACAATGGAAAAAAATGAACTTGAGATGAAAATGAAAGGGAGATCTACCTTGTGAGAGTCAAAAGAGAGAGGGGTACAAGCCTCAATATCAAAGTCTATGTCTCAGACACTTACAATGAACTGCAGGCTCCACTCAGCAGTTATAAAGGCCAAAATTAGACTATATGCTCGGTGTTTGAGGGCAATATATCTGTATCTAAGTATAGGCAGTCTCTGAGCCCTAGTTTCACCAAGAAGATGTTCTCCTGAGTCACTCCTCTAAGGTACTTCTGTGCTTCCAAATTCTGGTGTACTTTTAGTTATATTTGACTTTAGATGAGCTATCTACTTTTATTATATGGAAAATATATTGCAGATGAAGATTTCAAACAGCCTTAATGCTTAAAAATATTTATAGGCAGGGATATTCGATTAAGATGAACCATGTGTTACGGAGAAGAAGCAGCCTGCTTGAATCTTAATTCATATCACAGGTTGTTTAAAACCCTTATTATTCTCTTTCAAGTAAAAAAATCTACTTATCGTATTTCTATTGTGTCTGCTAGGTTTCAGTCTCTTTTAAAATTTATATCCCTGCAATTCCTGACTTTCACTGGATGAATAAATGCTGAAATTGCATGAAAAAGTACTTCTTTCAAAATGTCCCCAACCCAGCCAAAAACTGTCTGTATGAAAAATCTTGCAAGAAAATCCGTTCTCATCATATTTCTAGCTATGCTACACCCAATTCAAAAGGTACTTACTGATGGAGTGAGAAAAGTGTCTCAATATTGATGTTTGCTTGGTTTGAGCATCTGAATTTTGGACTGGGAATACAACCAACACTAGAAACATCAGAGATACATTAAGAAGCCGTACTGAGGACAATTACAGAAAGGAGAGGTGATTTGAGATAACTTCCTCTACTGAGCACAGGCCATCCAGTCTCACCAGTCCTGCTGTTACTGCCATTACTGCTTCATAGACACTTCCCTGAACTTCCCAGCCTTGCTCTTCCCTTGCCTCTGTTCTTCTTTTGGCCTTCGAAGGCAGCACTTCATAATGCCAGCCTCCCCTATCAGCTTTCTAGGAATTTCACACACCTTTCTCTTTTCTTTTGAAAGAAAGAACTGTCAAAACCAGCAGATCCCTACATTCCTCAAAATTCCTCCTAAAGCTCTCCTATAACATCACACCTAGAAAAACCTGGGAAGAGGCTCCTGACGTGCTGATGCGCAGTCTAATATGGTGATCAGTGTAGTCGCAGCATTTTCCCATATTCCCTCATCTCTCAGCAAGCACTTATTTGGCAAGCCTGAAGGAGGCTGTATTTTCTTTATCTGTTTATACACCACTAAGGTCCTTATCTATGTCTAGGACTCCTTGATCGTATCATCACACAAATAACAACAGGTAATGATTTAAAAGAAAAGCCAAGCAAAACATAGGGCTCAGTTGTTTGAATTGCTTTCACACAGTGTTGAAAAACTCATTATTTGATAGTAGCAAAGGTAATTGAAATATGTTACTTAAAAAAAATTGCTGTGCTGTTCCAGTGTTTTTGTCAACAATCATTGTCAGTTCTAATTCTCCAAACAGGCAAAAATCTGTGTGGAAATCCTGGCTCAGCTGAACCCAAGTACTCCATTTCCATTGGCCTCAGCAAGCATGGAATTCACCCGGTCACAACCTAGAGGGAGAATATTTGTAGTAGCAAACCAAATAAATATATCCGTGTTTTTCTATGAAAAATCAATTTGAGACCCCCTTTTTTTCCTGGCAAGAGTTATGCACAACGATATAATATGAGATATGGCAGTACTTGGAACAGGAAATGGCTGCAGACACATTGTCAGGGCAGCACTATGCTATGCCAATGGCTGAAGCAGAGAAAATTCCTAAGAACTTGTGAAAATGCTCCAGGAAATAAAATAAAACAAAATAAAATCTTAAAAACCCTACAGAAATAAAATAGAACACACAATGAAAATACCATAGTTGAAACTTCTGGGAGGCTGAGAGGAAACAGGGAGATGGCAAACTGTATTGAAAGAAATAGTATTGCATGTTGGTTCCTGATAAGGTCCCAGATGTTACCCTTTGCAAGAAAGAGAAAGCATCTTGACAGAGATTTTCAACAATTGGAGAAGCAACACAGCAGAGGACCTCAGGGAATAACAACTTTCCTAAATATCTCAATATCAAAATCTGGTGTAGGATAGAAGAGCTTTGTTAGACATCCAAAGAATGATTTTCCTGTTCTATGGAATAAATATTAGCTGAAGCATGTGTATGTGTACTCAACAGATCACACGAAACAGAAAAGGATTCTTTCATGGTTTGTTAATTACATGTGTGTTGTCTAAACAGGGACAATCAGTCCTTAAAGGCTAGGATGCCTATGCTAGAAATACTAGAAACAGAACGTTACTTACCAAAGGACATAAAAGATGTTCTTCACATCAGATATCGATACTCTCAGATATTTAATAATTTTTCTTAAAGAACAATTACTCTTTACATTAAGCCAGAGAACTGTACAGCAATGGGAACAGTTAATAAGTGAAGTGAGACGTAACCCAGAAACCTGAAAATTCTGTGTGCAAAATCAGTAATTTAGCACCTGAATGCAACCAGAGGCACACTGATTTGATACATCCACAACAGACACATTAGTTCAGTATTTTTGGGGAGGCCATTGATCACTTTCTTTCCTGATAACTAATCATTTAATCACAACATTTCTCTCACTCTTTTTTAAATTATGAAATGAATATATTTTCCCCCATAGGCAATGCAAACGTTTTGCAGAACTTCTCACATCATACAGGCAAAAATATTTCAGGTGATTAATTTTATAATTACATGTGAGAGAATTACTACTGAAATAGTAGCTTCCAAAGGAACTGGTAAATTCCCGTGATGATAGAAAGTCATTATTGGAACAAGAGACACATTTGTGGGACATGAGCCATGGCAATGCATAGTTTACATTGTATAAGAGGAGATATTTTTATACAGCATAAGAACATCATCAAAGTCAAATATTTCATCCAAAGTGTAACTGGCAAATCTTCAAATTGCATCAAACCTGACGATAATTTATGTCATACCAGTCACATTCTGTTTGTAACAAATATGAACACACAAGCAGAATATTTACTGGCAGAAACTGGATCTCAGAACACAGGGTAAATGAGCAGAAGTATGCTGTAAGTGCACATAAATGAGATCCATGAAGGAAGCAAGCAGCACACAAGTACACTCCATTTGCCCACATCAACCCAAATGAACCCAAAGGGAAAATGGACATGCCACATATATGGACCAGAAGAATATCTTTTTTTTTAGCCCAGCTGAAATTTTTTCACTGAAGTTTTGCTATATTTCTTGAGCTGTGGCTTATACTCATAGGTTATCACAGCTGTTTGAACTTCAAAAGTTGCAAGTTTTCTTGCTATCCAAAAGGTGACATTTATTTTCTTGAGCTTTTGAATTATATTTTGAGGCAAGAGAATTTTTCTTCAAAATATTTCATAGTAATACAACAGCGTTTGTGAAAGTGGGTCACTTGTGAATTGCAGATCCAGAACAATGGCTGCAATCCACTATTGTAGTATGAAAGCTTATCTTTTTTTCTTTCTTATTTACATGAACTCTCAACTGCAGCTCCCCCTCACAGACTCTAGCACTTCAAATTGTATAAGTATACCTTACAATAATGTATATGCATAGCTTTCACACTGTAGAAGCATGTACATGGCCCTTTTTAGGCCAGTTCTTTACACTTTTAATAATATTTCTGATTTATTTTCCAACTATTCTCTTTTTTCCTCTTCTCCTTAACCAAACCAAGGAAAAGAAAAAAAATCAATGCTGGTATTTTTTATATTAGCATTAGGACAAATAATTTTAAAAAGAAATAGAGGAATTAAATAAAAGCTTGTGGAAACAATTTCCCTTTCCTCCTTCCTTGCAGTCCTTTTCTATTTACACATTGCAGATCAGCGTTATATGACAAGGTTAGCTGACATCCTGGTAGCAACGAGGGTTGTGAAGAGGTACAATCAGTTACAAAGATAACTATGCTGTCATCTTTGTGACGGGGACAGCTTCATTTGCAAAGTGGGGGCTGTGCCTTTTTTTAATTTGTGAAGGAAGATAGGAGCAAACTTAAATGATACAAACCAATATGTCACTTTTTTACTATGTGCTGTAGTTGTATCAGATGGAAAAGCTCCTCTGGCAAGGAAATTTCAGAGTTACTTTACACCAGTCAAGGCAGGAAGATGGCCTTAGCAAATGTAATTTCTTTTTATTAAAAGCACCTGTTGCTCATTTCCTAAGTAAAAATTTAATGCTATACATTAGTTATAGTGTTTGCAGCAAAAAGAAAGGCTATAATCAAAAATTAGCACCACATCCAGAAATTTTAAGCACATGCTCCCATCTTCTAGATTACTGTCCCACAACACACAGAATGTGGTTATTTTATAGTCAAAAGCAATAAAGCTGAACTGAGCTCTCACAGCAATGATCTGCATGATATTCATCGAGCATGCAGCACCATGCTAATTAAAATGAAGCCACTCTAATTAAAATGAAGACAGAAGAATATGCTTGAGCTGCTAGACCAAATGAAGAGAGGCAGAAGTGAGCTAATTCCACAATAGTAAACTTGACAATATTGATGTACTTCAGCACTTTCTACATGTGGTGTAAAACAGACAGAGGGCACAAGGAGGTTACCTGGGGAATTGTGCCAGATACATAGCAGAAACAGGACATATGTCAAAAATAGCTTTGCCGGAGCAAACAATGCATATGGTGCAAGTGTGTAGGGGCAGAAGTGACTATGCAGGTCAATAAAACACCACAACAGAGCCCACAATAGTCAGTATAGTGATTAGAAACCAGATGTCTCACAGACAAGAGCTTTTGTTTTAGTTGAAGGAAAGGCAAAGTATGAAAGCATTTGTAATTTGAAGGGCCTGAGTACCCAACATCATGGACATTCAGCTACAGAAATAAACTGTTTCAATGTGCAGAAGAGAGGGGGGAAACAAATGAAGTGTGAGCTAATGGAGAGTAGCTGAATTTAAAAAAACCCACAGTCTAAAAATCCATTATAATCTAGCATAGTAAGAGACATCCTGTTTGAAGCTGTTTCTGCTCCTTTCTCCTTCACTATTTGCTTAGATAGTTTATCTTCAGTTTAGATGTTTTCTTTTCCTCTACTGTTCCTTAGGGAGCAATGAAAGTATATCCCTGGTAATTGAGTTTTTCAAAAGATAAATAGATGAGTAAAGCTGTTTCCTTAGACAGTCCTAACTACCCTTTATGTGGGCTTTCTCCGATACTGCTCATAAGACATTGTACTTCCAACTGTCAAGATAATAAAGACCCTCCCATGTTATCAGTCCTTACACTGAAGTCCCCCCACCCTATGTAAACCATCAAATCTAAATATTGTGCTAAATATTTTAATATACATACTAGCTATTTAAGCTTAATTATCAGTGAAAGAGAAGAAAGATGTAAAATACAGCAAATCAGAATTCCTTCCATAAGG
Source organism: Coccyzus lansbergi (assembly GCA_033558105.1). Lineage (NCBI taxonomy): Eukaryota > Metazoa > Chordata > Aves > Cuculiformes > Coccyzidae > Coccyzus > Coccyzus lansbergi. The sequence continues at coordinate 826,302 of JAUMJK010000160.1, forward strand.
CAAGAGCATCATCGGAGTAGGTCTAGCAAAGCCTGATTGTGAATGAAGTCTGTTATAACATGTAAAAGAAATTATCTTAAACTAATATGCCATTCTAGATTTAAGATGAAGAAACCTGTTACAAATACACCAACACCTTTCTCTTAGGGCCTCCGCAAATTAAAAATGGTGAGTCATTTTCAACAGTGACCATGCTGTGATTGTGTGCAAAGAATACAATATAATACATAAGTACATGAATCTCTAACAGAAAAGATAATAAAATGAACATAAGACTGCTGGCCAAACAGTATTTTGAGAGCTTTTTTTTATATCAGATACAATAATGATAAGCAACTTAACAATATATGAGAAGTAAGATAGTGTCTTACTATCATCAATATTTTATTAAGTTATAGATTAGATAGCAGCTCGTTCTCAGCTGATTTGATAGCAAAACCTGATTTGCCCCAGCATCACCACCTGCAAGGCATGGTGGAGGGAGAATGAAGACCTTATAAAGAACTTGGTTACACAAGTATTCCATTGCTCCTCTCCAAGCAATACTTGTCCTGGCCTTTCTTGTTTTTCTTGGTTTGGGGGATTCTTTTTTTTGTTTGGTTAGTTTCCACGAGTGACATGGCTATGGTGGTGTTTTTAAAGGACACGCAAGTCTCATTATTCAGGGAATACCTTTGATTTTAGGAGACAAGATTGCCTGGCAAAATATTCTAATTTCTAATCAGATTCAAGGTCATTTCTTACTTGCACAATGCTGAGAAGATAAAAGAGAGTAAAGGAGAGTAATCATGGAAATAAAAATACAAGAGAAGACCTTTTATTGACTATATTGAATGGGAGTCCTCTACCTAGACAAATCAATACCTAAGTCCCAACTACAGCTGTTATTATTTTTCATAGGCACAAGAGAAATTCACCTCATCAATAGACATGAAGAGAGAGAGAACAGATGCTCATTTCAAAATAAGAGAGGAGAAGTACTCCAAATACCTCACTTTTCCTTTCATTCTACAGATTACAAATGCTACAGAGCTACAAATGTCCCTGTGTCATCTTATCAATACTGCTGACGGTATATACACAAACACATCTGTCTTCTTTATTTATTCAGTCATCAAAATTCCAAGTCTGCAAGCTATTCATAATTACACCTTCCAAAGAGGCAGGCACCTGCCATTTACTCTACCTTTTTCAATTACATCTAATTGAAGACTTGAGCTCAAATAGAGGAAGGGAGACAAGAGTTCTTCAAACTGTCTAAACACTTTCTGTTGAATAGAAAAAGAGAGGTTTCCTATCACAGCTCACAATAAGTCATCCAACATGACTGGCATAATAAAGAACTGAAATATGAGATGCATTTCCTTCCTCTAAATGCCCTACACCATAAGGATGCTTTTTACACAGGTGATGGCTCCCAGCCAGAAGAAAAGCCCTCTTACTCCTGTCACACCCGTCACTGTTGAAGCTAAGCTACGAGTGCATAGGAACTTGTCCTGGGTACTCCAGTAATCTCCTATTTTCAAGAATACCCAGATGATGGAGGCAGCTTATCAGAAATGGCAGAAAAGCAATCTTCAAGAAACTCAGTTTATGTGTGATCATACAGATGGGATGACTGATAGTGGATTATATGCTCTGAGTAAAGTTGTATACTCCTTTACAACAGTAACCCGAGAGGCACTGAGCTAGAGTAACCTTCCAGGAATTGAAGAAGCTGGAAAAAAACCCAGCTGGCTCCACTTATATGAGGGATGTAATTAGGTCTAAAAGAGAGGCTGATTTTAGCCTGTGTGATCTGCATTAAGAATAAGCTCCTGAGAGCATGTTTGAGAAGGTACTTCTGGTACTTGTGTGTGTGCATATGTGTTTGTTGGGATTTTCTCTCTCCTTGGAGGACCTTGCAGAAGTTTTCATCAAGAGATAGTAGAAGGGTATAATTAGGTGAGAAGATGGGAAGAGTCAAAGTAAAAGATCTTTGTATCAAGGGATGCAACTAGAGTAGTTAACTGCATGCTTTGTCCTTAAAATTCATAGGCAAAACCAGCAGCTAACCTACTGTTGGCAAATTAGACTTATTATGCTAAAATCAAAATGGCCAAATGGAAAAAGATTCACATCTCTTACCGGGGGAACCAGTGGTAAGTGGTGTAACACATGCATGGCAAAAGCAGAGTGGTTAATAATACAGTAATCATCACATTAGTGATACATCCACAAAGATGCACCAGTATAATATTTTAGTTCTTTTACTATCAAAGATAAAATGGTATTTGTGATCTGAACAGAGGATATTACTAGATCAGGACTTCCTAGCCTCATTTCTAGCTTTATAAGTGCAGAGGGAACCTGTAATGATTATAGGTCTAATTTTAAGATAAATGATTGATGAATGCTATTTAACCACTGTGAACTTTGACCATAAAAATCTAACCTAGAAGAATGAAATGTAAATGCTATAATGGAGTTGTCCTGACTGTTTGAAAGCCTGAAGGATCTAATGCTTTTGAGTGATAGGAAGGAAGAATATATATTTTTTTCATCATTTACTGTCAGTTGGAAAATGCAAACAACTGTACCAAAGGCAGAGAAATGTGAGATTCTCTTTCACTTCCTCTCCACCAATTTTTTTTGCTTTCTACAGAAAAACATAGGCTACTCATCAAACAGTTTAGCAAAGCCAAGGTAATTCTTCCAGATTTCTCTGAACAATTCTTAATAGCATTCATCAACAGTATTTGTGGAGAACATAATGGTACAGGGGGAAAGGTCATTGGGGAACATGCTGTGCTACCAAAGCCAGCAACCAGCTAAGCTTTGTGCATCTACTCCTTTTGTATTCTGTTTTGAGAGGCAAGAAACAAGAGAAAAGAACAGTTCATTTTATTTCTTAGCCAGATGCTATAAGAGAAGAGAGATCTGCCAGGACACAAGAGCAGAATAAGAAAACAGGAGGTAACCTGTGGGTTATAATAAACTTATATCTTTTATGCTACTATGTATCACGTTTTTGTTTTATATATATATATATATATATATATGAAGATGATAGGGACTTGATTTGTCAGTCTGGATCACTTGAATAGTTCTCCTTGTGCTCATATCTAAGGTTTTTTATTAGTACCGCATGTTTCTGATGCTTGATCTTTTTCTTATTCTCTCCATTTTCCAACAGCATTTCCAATCAATTCCTGAGCAGATGACAGTGCCTTTCAGACAAGAGGGTGATATTCGACTCATTTTTTACCTACAGGGATACATGTTGGCAGTGATGAGGTATGTCAGATCTGATGATATAAAACATACAGAACATTAGTATGCAAAGAATCACACTGAATTCCTTAGGATTACTTACAAGCTTAACTAGAAGCAGGTGCAAGATCTGGTCTTGTTTTTTATAAATAAAATAGAAGGACGAATTCATTTCACAGATCAATCCACTGTCCAAAAAATGCAAAACTGGTGACCTTAATGGGGTAACATGAAAGATTCATTTGGCTTACTGGTTTCCCTGTCCATTGATTAATTTATTCATCCATTCCATTCATCCATTCATGTATTCATTCATTCATTCAGCAATACACCTGGGAAGCTGCAGTGTGATTTCACTAAATATGTGTCACAGTTTGTGTGCACGTGTAAGGGATATATGAATACAATATACTTGCACATTATTCTTTTCTTTACCTTGGTAGCATCATCCTCCCTTTTTGTTGCAGTTTATAAGCCTGACACTAGCAGTAAAGGCACTTACTTTGCTTCCGTTGCACTGACATAAGCAAAAAACCTTGTTGGTCGGCAGCACAGACTAACCATGTTCACAATGACCTTTTAAAGAGAGACTGAGAAACTATACTCAAGTCTTTGTTTCCCTACCAAAGATCTGAAAGCTAATTTGGTGGAGAAACAAAACCAAAATAAGGCAAATTATGCCTATGCAGGTAACAGGCAATCCAGGTGAAGAAACCAACACAAAGTGGCACAGCACTAGTGCACTGGTTGAGAAACATGACATTACTATAGTAGGTTCAGGGCTTTGTAGGTGTATTTCTCTCAGAACACTGAAAACAGATTTCAGAACTGTATGCACAAATGCATAGATACTATATAAAGCAAATTCTTATATTTTCAATGAGAAACACTGGGGGTAAATTACCTGTTATCACCTTATCCATTATTAGACCCTGTTTCATTAATGCACAGCAAATGCAGTGCCCAACACCACACACTGAGCACTAGTGAAAGCCAGAACTTTCTGTACCTATGCATTGAACACACTGCTACCTGCTGCACATTACCCTAAACTGGCATTCAGTGCTCTGCTACTCATTTTATTTTGTAGTCACTGCTATTTCAATGCCCATGTAGTTTCTTGTTCACTTGCTTCAAGTGATTTGGATAATGAACAATATTTGTGGTTTGCCCTCTGTACTGCTTGGCTTCTTCATTGCTTGCTCCCAAGAGGTCTACCCTGTTCGTTATTTTTATACATATATGATAGATATCGCAAATTTTCTTATTCAATGTAGCACAATTAACAGAGCTTTTTTAAAACTCACAACAGCCTTGCAGAGTTTCTAACTGGAGAGGCAGTGGATACTACTATATTTACTACAGTGCAAGCAGAATAAATAAAAGCTGGGCGGGGTAAATCGAACTTTAGCCTCCAAATCGTGTTTTTACTCCGGAACTGTAAAATCCCCTTTCACACACATGGAAATGGAAAGGGAAAGTAGAGTATCTTCCTCAGTGCAAAATAATGCTATCCCAGAATTCAGCTGGGTCTCCGGCTGAGAGTTGCCCTTGGAGGAAACTGGGAGCCAGAGGCAGATTTTTCTCCCAGACACGAGACTGGTTTCACAAGCAGACTGAACATGTCCCCTCCCATCAAAAACTACCATAAGCAATTGAAACATCTAAAAGATGTGGCAGAGTAGCCCCAGCACAAGCACCATGTAAGACAGACAGAACTGCTCTAATGATACCAAGCTGCACTGGCACCAAGCTCTGACAAGCAAGCACAGGTGGTAAGAAGGCAGTTCAAGAAGTTACCTGATATATCTATGTCCAATAGTGCTGCTTAGGAATATTACTGTGTAGGATTTGTGCAGCATTGTACTACATTGACACAGCCTTAATTTTCCCTTGCTAGATGGATTCTCCTTTTCCTGTCATCATCCCCTTACCCTTCTCTTACATTGCTTCAGATTTAATTTGCTTCCTGAGCATTTGTTTCAAGAGTTGCATGAAACAGGGCAGCACAAACTTTCCCAAGCAAGTATTGACATTTGAAGTGTGATCAAATAGTGCAATATGCAAGACAAAAGACTGCAGATATTCACTATAACAAAAGGCAGGTTTGTTTTTTCTAGACCATGTTTCATTTGTTCTAGCAGGTGTGTCTGATAACTTTTGCATAATGATAAACCTACACACATTCTTCATGCAAACAGTGACCCAACAGTTGCTTCAAGTTACTTTTAGTTGCCTTAAGTAGTAAGCGCATGTAATAACCTGCAGTTACATATACACATACGTTTACAGATCATTCATACAGTGCGAGGTAAACAGAGCTCATTGTGCCAAGGGAGGGACACAGAGTACTGCTGGAACAGAGGTGCCTACCATGGTAAACACAGTCAGAATCAGTTGAAATTGTTAAAAAAGCTCTTCAGAGATACTGGGAGATTGATAAAACTTATCTTTCTTCTCCTGGCTGCAACTAGATATTATTTTTCTCTCATATGTTATTTGAAATGCCTCATGTATCTCAGCTAATCCAATTGCACAAAGGGTTTGGGAGCAATATACGGGAGTAACTGCTGAGGTTCATTAATTTGGACCCTACCTTTCTAAGGTCAACCATCATTGCTTACTTGAGTACCAACATGTTCTCTGTTTACCTGCTTGGGAAGCTCAGACTCAACTATCTTCTCTCCTCTTATATTGCATCTTCTGCCAGCTTTCCCTTTCCTTAAATCTTCAGCGCTGTGCCTTGAAAGTTAACAGAGCATTTCTTATGCCAGTCCTCAACATTAATAAGGTCAGATTATTACTACAATCTTCTCTCTTATTAGTGATTTAATTTCAAACCTGAACACAGTCTTGATAGATTGCTGAACAGTTTCTTAGTAGGAAAAATAAACACGGATATTTGTCTAATGGTTATTCTGGAGAACATGTCTATGAGGTAGCTGTTGATTCTTCAAGCCACTGTACTTTAAAAGAGAAAAAAGGACACTGTGTGTGGCAATGTCTGAACACACCTAAATCTGCTTTAACACAGAATTACCAATCTGGGATGCAACTCTGTTACACTAACAGTATATTCATAAAGTTAACATATGAGCCAGTACACCAAATCAGTACCCATGTTTCATGTTGGACATTCACAACATTGCAGCAACTAACTCTGAGCTTAGAGGTTTTGAATTACAACAGATCAGAGGCACTCGTTTGCCTGCACCTCTGTTATACCTGCTAATGTAGGCCAGGTTTGACTTTACACTGAAACGTACTGGAAGTTCCCAGTCAGCAGAAAGGCATTTGCAGAGGCAGCAGAGCTCTACAGAGACATGGTTCCGGCATGAGCGCCCAGCCTAACAGTAACAACCCTGGTCATTCCTGTCTATGTAGTATTTTGCCTGTACTATGCTGTGTGCTGTCTGGAGCCAGGAAGAATATGGGAAACACACTGTAACACACTGTATTTCAGGAGGCTGTAAATGGAAGGTATGTATGATCCCATCCAGGACTGGGATATTATCCCCTGGGAGTTTTATTTAAATTTCAGTGGGGTCAGGATTCCATCTCATAATATATAAGGCTCTAAAGCCTTTGACACAGTTTCTCACAGCATTCTGCTACGGAAACTGTCAGCCTCTGGCCTGGACAGGCGCACACTCTCCTGGGTGGAAAACTGGTTGGATGGCTGGGCCCAGAGAGTGGTGGTAAATGGTGTTAAATCCAGCTGGAGGCCAGTGACAAGTGGGGCTCCCTAGGGCTCAGTGCTAGGTCCAGCCCTGTTCAATGTCTTCATCAATGACCTGGATGAAGGTATTGAGTGCACCTTTAGCAAGTTTACAGACAGCACTAAGCTGTGTGCAAGTGTCAATCTGCTGGAGGGTAGGGAGGCTCTGCAAAGGGATCTGAACAGGCTGGACTGCTGGGCAGAGGCCAATGACATGAGGTTTAACACAGCCAAATGCCGCATCTTGCACCTGGGGCACAACAATCCTAAGCAGTGCTACAGACAGGGGGAAGTCTGTCTAGAAAGCTGCCAGGAGGAGAAGGACCTGGGGGTGTTGGTTGACAGCCAACTGAACATGAGCCAGCAGTGTGCCCAGGTGGCCAAGAATGCCAATGGCATCCTAGCTTGTATCAGAAATGGTGCGACCAGCAAGTCCAGGGAGGTTATTCTCCCTCTGTACTCAGCACCGGTGAGACTGCTCCTTGAATCCTGTGTTCAGGATTCTGACCTCCACATTTTCTAATGTCTCAAAAATACAGTGAGTTTTATCTTTCCCTGTGAGAAGTTTAATTTATTTAATATTATTCCATTTTAGAAAAAGTACTATAATCTGTCTCAATGTGACTAAGAAAATAGCTAATAATTGTCATCGTGCTTATCTGATTGGCATTTTACCTTGAGCTCCTACTAATAAAGAAATATTTGTGATTTTAACAGAAATGTAAATGTTGAAGTTTCACAAGTCATTGAGTTTTATAATATTGAGTCATTGGGCTATTATACATTGATTGAGCAAATAGCAAATGGTGTGACTTGCCAAAGAGCATTACTCAAATATTGACCAGGAATTGATGACAGTCGGCTGCTTTCCAAGGACTACAAAAGTTAACAGGAAATTTTTGCCCAGGGCAACTGCAAGCTTCTCCTTAAGGAAGACAGTTTTGCTGGTTCCTTTTTGTTACCATCTTTTCTAGTCTCCTTTGCTAAATCCAAGAAATCTTATCATAAACAGATATATAGCTGAAGTAAATGCTTCTATTTATTTCAGTTTGCTAGCTTATCTCTCAGTCATCTTTTAATGCCAACAATCGGTATTGCTTTTTTTAATTAATCATATATATTAACCACACAGGAGTGCAAATATACGCAGTGTACTGCTCCATTTCAAAATGTGATTTGTATAGAGTGCAATGCATTTTATCTTGAACAAAGGATATTAAACTAAGCTTCTAGCGTGGCCCTTCTTGATTTTACTTCTCCAAAATCATGAACTTGATCCTAAAGACAGCATTTTAGCTCAGAAAGGAGAAAAATGTGCTCCCCTCACACAGCCCTCTCAGAGTAGCTCCTAGAGCAAAGGCCTTTTCTGATTTAAGGTTGTCTAAACATACTCTTATTAGAGACAAAAGTTTCTACAAAACAGAAATTACTGTTGAGAAGACCTTGTGTTAAATCCTACCTCTTCCTTAGACCCAGGACACCTCATAGGGGTTTCAGAAACCAGTGCTACAGTCAGACTCTGGTACAGTTGGATACACTTACTGATACAGTTGGAGCACACTGTTTTTCCCAATACATGGCTGGAGGAGGTAACATCTGGTTTGTCTGCCTGGCTCAGAACCAGAAACCACATCCACAGAGAAATGGGCTTCATTCCCCTCCTTGCCACAATACAATTTGAAGTCATTTTCCCAATGAGCCTGTAAGGCAGCTTGGGATCGATATCGTTTTGTGAGGAAACAATTCCACACTCCTTGGAATAACCAGATATTTTCTTGGTCAGACAGAGTGCATGTGCTCTTGGATATTCCACTGGACAGACGAAACCAGAGTTTCAGTCTGTGTTCTGCTGCTCATTTCACACTTTTGTGCTGTATGTTTAATAAAACAAGAACTGACATCAAATTATCTCCTCTCCCATATGAACAGTTAAAATGAGATCACAGAATCACATGAAAGTTCCCTCTTCCTTTTAATATCCTTATTTTTCAATCTAATGGATGTTGAACTAGTACCTGAAAATTAGCACAGTTTCAGCAGGAGAACAGCAAGTCAAGTTCTACCACTGCCAATAGAATGAGATGCAACTTCAGTGTCTCCTGCAGCAGAAAGGGAACCTGAGCCCAAGCATCTACTTTTGCACCATTGGTCCCTGCACTAAACATATACATGTTAAATGAACTTTCCACATGAAGCCATGTCCTTTTTGTTGTGCAGAAGATGGCCAATTAGGCATTTTGATAGCAAGCCACAGGATCAGATCCCACAGACAATGAGATAAAGAAAGCAGCCTATTCACAAACCCACAAGTAGCTTAAATGCTCTGCTGCCAGCTACTCTGATGGTGCTGGAGGTCCTCAAAGTCAACCTAATCTAGAGCTGCATTGCTCCATTTTCATGTCCACACTACAACTGAAGGCACTAGGGCAGTGCAATCTATCTACCCAGCCACCTTTCAGTAGGCTTGGATAGGGACTTGCAGCAGTAGTGATGAGATTGCGTGTTCTTTAGCGTGGGCTGGTAACCAAGCTAAGATTCTGGACCTCCCATGAGACTGAGAGAGCAGCCTGGCCATGCTGGGGTCTGTCTTGCTGCTCTTCCCAGCAACTACTATACCATCAGGTATACAAAAGGAGTACCTCCAGGGCCAGTTATGCTGATATACCCTGAGAATCTTTCAGTCACCCTTTAGCACACAAAGTCACAGAGCAATTGCAAATAAATACCTGTCAACACCAGGGCTGTGAATACTACACTGCTGTCACAGAATCATAGAATGGCTTACATTGGAAGGGACCTTTAAAAGTTTTCTAATCCAGCTCTGTAGAAAGCAGGGACATCTTCAATCAGATCAGGTTGCTCAGGGCCCCATCCAACCTGACCTTGAGTGTTTCCATGGATGGAGTATAGATGACCTCTCTGGGCAACGTGTTCCAGTGTTTCACCACTCTCATTGTAAAAAAAAAGCCTTCATTATATCTAGAATAAAATCTGTCCTCTTTTTGTTTAAAACAATTACCCTTTGTCCTACCACAACAGGCCCTGCTAAAAAGTTTGTCCCCATCATTCTTATAATTCCACTATAAATACTGAAATGCCACAACAAGGTCTCTCTGGAACCTTCTCTTTCCCAGGCTGAACAACCCCAGCTTTCTCAGCCTTTCGTCATAGCAGAGGTGTTCCATCTGTCTGACAATTTTTGTCTCCCCCCTCGAACAGGTATATGTCTGGATGCAGCATTCCAGGTGAGGTCTCACGAGAGCAGAATCACCTCCCTTGCCCTGCTGGTCACATTTTTGATGCATCCCAGGGTATGGTTGGCCTTCTGGTCTGCGAGTTCTCATTGCCAGCTCAAGTCCAGCTTTTTGTGCACCAATACCCTCAAGTACTAGTTGTCAGGGCTTCTCTCAATCCCTTCATCCCCCAGTCTGTATTGATATCAGAGGTTTCCCTGACTAAGGTGCAGAATCTTGCACTTGGCCTTGTTGAACACCATGAGTCACCCTCAGGTCTACTTCTCAAGTTTGTCCAGGCCCCTCTGGATGGCATCCCAACACTCAGGCTTGGCAACTACACCACTCAGTTTGGTGTTGTCTGCAAACTTGCTGCAGGTGCACTCAATTCCACTGTCTCTGTCATTGATTAAGATATTAAACAGTATAACAGTCTTGGTCCCAATATGAAACTCTGAGGGACACCAGTTGTCACCACCCTGTGGACATCAAGTTGTTGATGGCTACCATAGCTCTTTGCTTTTCCACTGATGTAGTCTCTCCATCATAGAAAACCACTAGGTTGATCAGACAAGACTTGCCCTTGGTGAAGCCATGCTGACTGTCTAGAATCACCTCCCTGTCCTTCATGTGCCTTCGCGTTGCCATCCTTTGGGTAAAATACAAAAAGCTTTTCTTCATATTTCTAGAGGTTTACTCTCACATCATTACTTTCTCGACTTTCATATAGTTCTAAGCCACTTGCTAGAATGAGGGTTATATTCTCCTTCTGGTTTAGGAGTGAAAGTGTCTCGGAAACAGCTTTTGCAGTTTTCTGCCAGCAGAGGATACCCAGGACCAAACCTTCATAAAGCCTTGAATGCAGATGCTGCTTTGAGTCTATGAGCACTCACTTCCACTGTCTATGTACTAGACGCAGGCAAGATCTAACACCTTATTTCAGTCATCTCTATAATTTGGGAAAATAAATAAAGCTATTTCTGAGACAATAATTTTTATTTTCAGGCTCGCAGTGTTTTCTAGCAGCAGGAATTTTTGCACTGCTGGTCTTTGAGCAGCAGTGGTTTTAAGAACTAGTGGATCTCGCCAAGAACATTTCTCATGACATGGGTTCATGATGGATAGATCAATAACTCCTTGAATCCTCATATCCTTTTCAAATTACTACCGCAGATATATACCCGAGTAGGCCATCTTATCAGATAACTTAAACAAGCAACCTGTCTACACTTTAATTGTTATTGAGGATTAATGTTGTTTATAAAATGAAATCAATACAATCTCTATTGCTTATTAACTGAAACATTCTAGGCTCTGCTCTGTTTGCTTTGCTTTTCAATTAGTTTCTATTATTTTCCCTATTAGCCTTTAACAAATAGCTGTAGAAATAAACTTAATGGTTGTGAAACTGTTATCAGAGTCAACAAAGTCCCTTAATGGAAAGTCTTGTATATTTAAATGTAAAAAAGAATTCTCTGTTTAATCATTTGACATTATGCGATAAGTTTATTACTATACATCTGTTCTGTGCTGAGCCTCAATTTTTTTGTAAGTTGACCAATTAGGAGTTCTCAAGGGTTGCCTAAAGTTCAGATGTCAAAACTGCTAAGTATTTCACTACATGTAAGATGAGCAAACTCCACATTCTAATACCCTTTGTTAAAAAATAGGAAAACTGAGAGTGGGCAGAAAACAATGGGATTGACGAGAACCCAATACATATCATCCAGACACACTGTAAAAGTATTCTCAACACTACATAGCAATTAAGTATCTGAAACATCTTATAGACACTGGCCATGCCTTCTCTGTAATTCTGATTCACACCTGACTGCTGCAGTTTTGGGTATTTGTTCCCCCCTGTCAGAAGAGAAGAGCAAGAGCTGTTAATGGGTGGTTTCTCAACTCCAGCTGCACTGTTTACTCTGAAAACCCAGGAGGTGAGTTTGTGATAGTGAAGCAGGATGACCAGAAGGCATAGTTTTGAGGGTACTGAGAGGCAACAATGTGGCTGAAAAGTCTCAATATCATATTATAGAATATGGAATTACAGAATAGTTTGGGTTGATGGGGACCTTAAAGATCATCTACGTCTAACCCATGTGCCATGGGCAGGGACACATCTCACTAGACCAGGCTGCTCAAAGGCCCCATCTAACCTGGCCTTGAACACCTCCAGGGATGGGGCATCCACAGCTTCCTTGGTTAACCTCAGTTTCAGTGCCTCATCACCCTCAATATGAAGAAATTCCTCTTTATGTCTATTCTAAATCTGCCCCTCTCCAGTTTACAGGCATTGACCCTAGTGCTATCACTACAAGCCTTCGTAAACAGTCCCTCCCCAGCTCTCTTGTAGCCTCTTCAGGCACTGGAAGGTCACTATAAGATCTCAGAGCCTTCTCTTCTCCAGGCTGAACAACTCCAACTGTCTCAGCCTGTTCTCCAAAAGGAGATGCTCCAGCCCTCTGATCATATGTGGTGTGATACTAGTATATCCCCACTCCAGTCAGAACAAAATGGTACAAATCTACTTTCTTAGTCATTACTTTTTGCTCTTTGAATGAAGAAAACTTTTGTTCTGAATTGCTCACAGTGTAGGTGTAAGAAGTGTGTGCACTGACAGGCCTTTCAGTGGAGACTCGCTGGCTATTGGGATACAGTTCAACCATCCTCACTGAAAGCTGCACCTTTATGCATCTCTCCCACGCTGCACCTTTACATGTCACTAGTCAAAGTGAGAGACTCTCTTGGCACATCGTTTGTGTGCTCTTAGTAGTTTAGGTGGACCAGGTCATGAAGCAAGCAAATTTACAACAGACAGTTACATAACGAAGTGACTCATTCCCACAGGCAGACAGCTTTGCCTGCTGCCGCTTAAACCACAGGCACTAAAACCAAGTGGCGCAATTTCAGCTCTTCTGTGCAAAATGATTCTGATTTTACAGCACCTCCTTTGCTGTTCATTGCAGTGAGTGGAGAGATGGTAAAAATGCAAGAGATTGTTGAATTAGACCCAGGAAACAGAGAAATGTTCGGATGCAAGCATATAACCCCCACACAGACTACCATTTTGCTCATGTGACCATAACCAGAACTGCACTGAATAGTTCTAAAAACCATTACAAATGGCGGGTGAGCCAGCTAGTGCAGCTTATCTTGGGAAATGTCCACACTCTCCTGGTTTCAAATACTTCTGTTTGCAGTTGCCAGAACCATTCCTAGCCTTTATGCAGCACAGATGCATTCCAAGGTAGGGCGAGGCAAAAGGTTATGAAACTTACTCAGGTGTCATTTATTTCATGAAAGTTTGCTGGTTGTTATAATCAAATGTCAATTGTCTGTAATTGCAGCATGCAATGGAAAATCCCTACCTCAGACATGTTCTGCCACTTGCTGGTGAAGTACACTAACCCTCAACAATGAAGCAATACTGTAAAAATAGTTTTTATATGGAAGCAGGTCCAGGAGTATAATTAACAGATGTTTATTTTGATTTTTTTCTTATGGTTTTGCTGTAAGGAAACCATCCTATATTTCAAAAGAAAGGTTTGATGTAGAATTAAAGAATTCTTCCTACTTAGTTAATTTAGTAATCTGATTACTAATTAATAACACTTTCTGCTTTTTTGGCCTCTGTCTTGACTTAGGTTCACAAACAGATGAATCTTGTGGTAATCTTGCAATATGCAAATACACTGGTGGCTTGCAGAGCCAGAATCAGGTCATAGAGCACTATTTGAGCTCACGCCAGATGCTGTTATAAGACAATACTCTCTGATAGAGAGAGATACCATTCGGAATTTCAAAATTAAGTAAGAATACTTTAATCCAGCAGGGGTTATTGCTCTACTTGGGAGGAGATAAATAAAATATAGCGTAAAAACTCTGACTGACTGGGTGTCGGGCTCTGGGAGCAGGGAAGACCGCTCAGTAATTTAATAATTTTTTCTTTCCTTATAAATGAAGCAAATTAATGGATTAGACATATATCCAGATTATTCTGAAGGGGTTACAGAAGTGTGGAAATAGATTGATGATGCAAAAAAACCCTGATCAAGAGATCTCTTAAAGAAAACTTAGAAAATTTCCAGAAGCAGACATCTTTTTAGCACAGCAGACTGTGGAAAATAGAAACATAAAGAGAGTTTACATTTTGAAGTTGAGTATAAAGGAATTCAGATCAGAATCTAACCTCTGGATCAGTTTATATATTGATGCAGACTTGCCAACACTTGCAACTTAAAGTTTGGACTGACTTTCTGAAAAGATGATACAGTTCAAATAATCAGTCTGGGTTTGATGCAGAAATAGCAGTGTGGTTTAATGGCTTGTTCTATGCATATGGAAAAACACAACCCATATCTATCCTTCCAATCTTGGAAACTTGTGAAAAGAAAAGGCTAATAGTATCTCAGTAGTGAAGCAATCAGGGGTGTTCATGACAAGATGCACTTGAAAAATTAAGAGGAGAGAGAAAATGGAGGAAATTCAGCAAGGATTTCATTAGCATGCCAAGTTGGTCTAATATTCCTCGTTAGTGTTTGTATCTTTTTCGTGTTATTTTTCTTTTATACCTGGCCTACTGTGCATGAAAATATATGCAAAGAAAATGTACAAAACTTCCTCGATCCCATGCCTGAAGAATTCTTACAACTGAAATTATCTGTACTGATTTTAACTGGCATACACATGGTAAATACCCAGATTTTATGCAGGTTTTTAAAAGAGCTGATCTGTAATAGTCACACCAGTGATCATATCAGCACTTTTAAATATATACACTGTCATTTTCTATAATGAGAAGTGACGTGAAGATGAGACCCAATGGGACTTTTAATTTTTTTCTAACAACTGACTGCATGTTTTCACATGTATATATAGTGAAGAATGGAAATTATGGAACAAACCTGAATATAGACACTCTTAAAGAAATTGTTTGAGTATGCAACTATATAAAAATATAATTACACATGCTGGTTATTTTGAGAATCCACTTATTTTGCAAAATGACTTAATGCTGGGTATTCAGATTAGCAAAAAGAAGACTTAATATTGTGCTTGTTAGTGTAATAATACAATTTTTAATATTTGCTTATAGGAGAATAAGACAGTAATACAACTACTATTCCTAGAGTTAACATTTTCACAGTTCGAAGTACCATGATTTTAGCTGTTACATTGCAGCTCTCCTCTTAACCATCTGCATCTATTCATTTGTTTGGACTCACACTACTACTTTTTAAACAACCCTGACCATTAAATGACTTGGTTAAGGCTGATTTAGGGGCACAACTTTATTCTTATTAATATGCATGCCTGTAGCAAAATTGGAGAAATGCTCTGCAAAAACAGCATTCAATTTAGTAGAGAAGAGAACAAAGTATTATGGGTTTGGCACAAATATACAACTCTGCAGTCAAAGAATGGAGAATAATTGGTTAGCAGCTCTTCAAAAAAGGATTGTGGAGTTATAATAAACTGCAAGCTAAACTTGAAATAACAGTGCTGCAGCTCCAAGCAAGATTAAACACAGGCTGAAATTTTCAGAGAAGTCATTTCAAGAAAGCGTCTCATAATGATGTATTTCATATACAGAACACAAAAGTGGTTGAAATTCAACACCCAACTGGCAAACTGCAAATTATTTTCAGAGGATATTAATGGCTACAGTTAGCAGTTACTGCAAATATGCAGGAATAACATGAGAACTCAGGAGACTATACCCCTAAGTAAAGGGAGAGAGACAGGCACTTAGAGACCATAAATAGTTGCTATACCAGCAGACTTACAGGTTGAATATATTTTGGTACAAAATGCACCAAGTTATTGAGATAGGAAGACATGTATTAGCTTGCACAGAACCATAAGGATTCAATTCCCTGTTAGTTTGCATGGCAAACACCTACCTCTCTAATCAGCTTACTCAGTCTTTTGCAAACACTGGGAGCTCACTGCAGTCACACAACCTGGGGAGGAGAAGTGTAGAGCACTGCAACTTCTGGGAGTACAGAGAACAGAAATTATCATTCAGATGTCTAGCGAAGATGCAGACAGAAGCAACTACAAACTTGATAGCCTTCTTCTCTTGAATGGTATCTGTCTCTATGCTTGAAATAGGTTGCGTATTTCAATATTTTTTTTATATAATGGGAATAGTTATATATGATATAATTTTTTTAATGTAAAAAGAAGCCATTAAAGTTTAGAAAAAGATCACTTGTCCAACGCTTATACTGACAACCCAAATTTCACATGCTCCCTCTGGGTTCAGGTTCACTCAAACAATATTGTCAGTATTGTTTTATTTGGGTATGATTTCCATCCCATTCTCCTAAAGAAAAACAAGTGAAGTGGGATGCCACAACACACGATCACAGACACTAATATCAGTTGCATTGTCACCATTTATCCATCTGAAATGTTAGAAATGCCTGTTAATAGTTAACAAAAAAGTTGCATAAAATGCCATTATGCATAATTAAAAGCTCTACCAAATGCTTGGCAAAATACTGTTCATTTTTCACAAAAAGCTATAAATAGATGGAACATTGAAAAAAAACACCCAGAGGGTCTTTTAAAATGTCTAATTTTTATATAAAGCTTGCTTATTTCTTTGAAACAGTAGGATACAAAGTATAATTTACAAAGATGATTAAACTTCACCATAGGTCACATACCCAGCAGAAGAGGGGGTTTTGCCCCGACGTCACTATATGTGAATATTTGCATTAACAGTGCTGGAAATGATCTAGCAATACCTTGGAGCCAAAGAGCCCTGCAGCAAGAATGGAAACAGCAACATACTTTCCAAGCAGAACTAAGGATTTTCTGGTGAGATGCCAGTTTTCTTGTGCAAAGTACCCACACTTTTCTGGATCAGCCTGCATCTCCAATCCCTTCTCTCTTCCTGCCCTCTGGCTCAGCAGCCCACCTTCTCCTCGGTCCTCCCTCTGCAATACTACCTGCATTGAACACAACCTCAGAGCCTTCCGGTGAAGCATTTTGACTGTGGTACAGTGCTGAGCCATAGAGAGAGCAGCTCAGGAGTGACTTTTAGGGGAGTAACTATGCCACACTTAGTGCTACCAGGACACTTAGAGTTCTGCTCTGAAGGGGAAAAACGTCTTCAGCACAGGAACAAGTGCAGAGACGATGACTGCTCTGTGACTGCTGGCCAGTCGAGGCCAGTCCTACCAGACCAGAAGGTGAGAGAGAGACCCATTTCATCATGTGAAGAGACTCATATAAACCAACACAACTACTTCCTACAGCATGCTTCCTCATGCTCTCCTGAATACCGCTGACGACACTGCAGGACTGAATCCTAAAAAAGGGAGGATGTAATTTATGACTATTCCAGAGGAAATAATCTATATATTGTAAGCATTAGTTGCACTAGCCTGGAAGGAGCATTAAAAGAGAGAAGACTTGCTGAACAAAACAATAAGAACATTAGGAAGCTACAAAAGACTTAAAGAAAAATCACAAACACTAAAGGTAATAGAGAACTTGAAGTGAGAGACAACAACAAACTACATGTGCACCTGTAACGTGATGTGGCTCAGAGAAAAAAAAAAAGAAACAAAGATATCCCAGTACAGTTTTGTAGTGTGTGTACTGAACTACTGCTTCACAGAACAAGCAATAAACAGTCTGGGTATGAAAAAATATTGCTTGAGTATTGTTTTTATCTGGGAACTGCTCCTTCGGAAAAAGCGTGCACAGATAAGGAGAAGTTAAAAGGAGCCAACCTGATCTGAGTTTCCCTGACAAGCAATTTTACAAACTGAATCTGAAGTATAATACTGGGATCTGCCTAGCTCCAAACTCAGCTGGTGCATCTCTGGTCTCACTGAGACTTATTGTATCATTGAGGTCAAATACACATTGCTGTGCTGTGCCAGTATAGGGCCTAGAACACCAAGGAAAGGCAAGAAAGTCTTCTGAATAACACGCATGAAAACATTACTGTGACTGAAGAAATTCTTTCCACTCCATGGATTTCTTTTCCAGTGCCTCCAGCTAAATTAAAATCAGAAAGCAGACAAATTTTCATCAACTCTTTCAGCACATTATAATTAGAGCCCATTTCATCATGTTAAACATGCCTTAGTCAAATAAATGCTGATTTGATCTGCAGCATCAACAAAAGCAATGAAATAAAGTTATACAGCAATCCTAATGCACTTTGCTTCTTATTAATACTGTGTGCATTCCCATGGCCAGGGCCAGGCTGTGACTGAGGGCTTCAGTGTGCCACCCCAGCCCCTACAGTGCCTGCTGGCTGGGTCATCACACTACACACAGGTTTTGCTTATTAATGTTCTCACACTTCTGTACCAAGTAAGTCTCACGTAAGTCAGAGTGCTGAAAATTAATTATGATAACTCCTCCTTAATTTTTTTTTAACTTTTATTTCACACTCTCTAATAATGTTTGCTTAGTAAGCTATTAAAGGTACATTATTTCCAATTTGCTGACATAGTATGCAACCTATAGGTATCAAGATCTGAACTATTAACTTTCCCCAACTTCTAAATCCCTCCATAATTGTATGCTTTTAAAATAAACTTGGATAGACAAACCACTGTTGTGCAGGGAATTACTATTGCATTGAGGAAAACATTGGTGCAATTGGTAGCTTGACAGACTACATATGTCAAATCTAATCCTGTAAAGGCTTTGTATAATAAACTACTTCTGAATACTTTGACATATAGACAACTCCTGCAGGATTTGAACTACTCTATATTTTCCCTCTTTCAAACATCTCTACCATACCATATATCTATCATGCGTACAAACCAATAACATATCATAGAATCATAGAATTGCCACGTTGGAAAGGACCCACTGGATCATTGAGTCCAACCATTCCTATCAATCACTAAACCATGCCCCTCAGCACCTCATCCACCCATCCCCTGAACACCTTCAGGGAAGGTGAATCAACCACCTCCCTGGGCAGCCTGTTCCAGTGCCCAATGACCCTTTCCATGAAAAAATTTTTCCTAATGTTCAGCCTAAACCTCCCCTGGTGGAGCTTGAGGCCATTCCCTATATGAGAAGAGAACAGCAAACATTATATCCATAGCTAAGAAAAGCAAAAGGAAAAAAAATATGACCATTACAGACCTTAAGTCTGACTGCTGTTCTATACAAACACAGGAAAGCAGACAGAAAACAGCATGAAATGTAGCTTGGGTTGAATAAAATGTGACTACAACAGACCTACTGCTAATCTTTCCCTGTAAAGTTATTTTCTTGATGTCAAAACCAGCAGGTTTGTGTCAAGTGCTCTAAAGGTTCTGATATAATAGCATCAAGGAGTTTACTATTTTAAACTAGAAAACATATAGATTAGCAGCGTTATAAGGCAGGTAAGTAGTTGGCAAAATAGAAAGTAGTAGTATGTAATGCTGGAAGAGAAAATAGTGAGGGGATCACCATCCTAAAGGACATTTGTGAGTTTATACAGAGAAAACAAGACAGCACTGAAGACTGGAATAAAAGTAGTAGGAGTAATATCTGGTGGCTCAGAGCAGAAGAATCTCCACTTGGTAGCTGACAAAAAAGATTTCTGCTGTAAACGTAGCCAGCTGGGGAAGGCAGGGGGAAGAAGTTGAGTTTGCACCTATGCTGTGAGCCATAGGAATTGCTTGGAGCATCCCACAGTATAGATCCTCATCATCTGCTGATCCCTTCTGGCTTACATATCTGGATTTCCACCCCAAAGAAATACACAGAGGGCACTGTAGGAATAAAAGGTTACATGTTTGGGGGTCTTTAGACATAGAAGTGGAATGTGTGTTTGGATAAACAACCGAGAAACACGTTTGTCTTCCTTTACATAAGCAGAACAGTAGTGAACTGCCAACACAAATGACCACATGTGCCACTGCCACGACTTTATGGTCAATCTGCTTCAAAAAAGATTATTGTCTTCACAGTAATTTGCATTTGTAATTCCAGTTAGATATTATATACATGAAAGTGCTGTTCCAGAGATCAAAATTAATTGAAAATACTCCAGATTTTCAATTGTACATTGCAAGGAATGGTCTTAGCACTTGTTCCAGTGTGCCCAGCCCACTGGGTATCATGCTCCAGGGAGGCTCTACGAGGCTTCTGTCTGGATCCTTGCAAACTGCTTTGTGGGGTTCACATCTGAATTTCAATGGACTTATTTTGGACCAGTGCTAACACTGAACTTCACTATTTAGGGTTGCACAAACAAACCAAGTTTACTGGAATGTTTGCTGTCACTCAAGTTACCTGTGCACACAGCTGTGAAGTGTTGTGCAAGTACTACTGGCACGTGCATTTGGCTATGCAAATGAAAACCTTTTATGGGGTTCATCTACACATGGACAGATATAACTGTTCGCCAAGTCCTAGAAAAGACATACAGGTTAGATATAATGCAACCCTTGACAGGAACAAGACTATTCCTTTCCATCCACTGAACTACGTCTTCAGTTAATTTAGGAATAATTAAATGTGGCAAGAAAAAAAAAAAAACACTAAGAGAAAACACTGGACTGCATAAAGTTTTCTCATCTATTTCTTCCTAAGTTCATTTCTGATAGTTATCTACACATTGGCCACATATCAGAATGTATTACATTGTGAAAGACCAGCATATTTTGTATGAATTACATTGCTACTTATTAAATTTAAGAAAAGTTATCCTATTTCATCCTGAGGGGAAAGTAACCTCAAATTTTTTTCTGAATTCATAGGTCAAAGAAAAAAAAACACTATGAAAAAAACAAACACCAAAGCAAAACTGACCACCACCTCCAGTTCAAGTCAATCAAAATATTTGTATTTCCTCATTTCAGAGAGGGACAATAACTTTGTTGTTGTCTTAGGTAGAAAGGAGGTCAATTTAAATCCACAATTAAATTATTTCCTTAGAACAGTTTAACAAGTAACACTGAGATGCTCAGAACTTTTACAAAATATTCTTTGAATAAGAAATAAATAAAATCTGAAGATTTCACAAAAGTTACTCTCATTTCGACAAACCAAAGCTTGTCTGTCCCTTCTTGCCCCAAGGAATAGGCAGTTTGTTGAAGAAATTCCAGACCACATTATCAATTATGCAACTGCTTTTGCAATACCCATCTCAGTAGTCTGCATCTAAGTAGAGAACAGTGTATGCACTAGTCACATGTAATCCTGACCTAATGAGCTTGTCTCCATAGGAAACTGTACATCCAGCTAGACATGTAAACATCACTTCAGTCTATTCATGTAATCTGAAACATAGAATTGGATAAATTGGATAAATTGAATTAATTGCTGTCATCATTTTCTGCCTGAAATAGTCTTCTAAAAATAAAAATAAAATTATTGAATAAAATGCATCAAATTACTTTTTTTTTCTTTCCTAATCTGTCTCTCCAGGATTAAGCTAACACTTACCCACAAAAGTTACCCTTTCTGTGTTTCAACATGTTGTTGAGGATTTTTTTAAGATGGGGGGGTGGGAAATCCCAAAATATTGAGCCAGATGAAGTTACTAGGGTTACTGTTTCTTGGCTACTGTTGGTATGAATAAAAGATATATTGTAATTTAGTAGGGTAAAACTATTCACAGTAACAGAGTAATCCTTCCTCTGTATGAGCATGTTACACATTTACTGGTGTTCTGTGCCGGGCTTACCCAGTGGAGTAAGGGTTCACTAATGGTTCTAACCAAGGTACAAAGAATAGGAGAGTTAAGCATGACAGAACTAATTGCTACTAGGACTGCACATAGAATAAAATTCCTCAGAAAATTAATGTGTCAAAAAAAAAATCTAATTGACAGCACCAGAAAGGCTTTTTCAGAAATCAAAACTACAGAAGAAATTTTGGATATCCTTGACCTTTTCATTGTTTTTCAATTTTGTCCTTTCCCAGTCCTTTCTGTCTTACATAATTTAATCCTCTTCAGTCTCCTGCTCCCCCCTAGTATTTTTTTGTCTAATATGTATTGTTCTCTAAGCTAAATTCCTAGATAGACACTTTATTTTTGATTATCCCTTCCTTTCCATGCCCTCTACAGTGAAAGTTTGTTCCCTCTTAAAAATGAACTAGTCCGGTAATCTATGAATTCTGGACCTTCAATATTCCTCTAAATGGTGGCTGGCCAGTATCTGAAGTAGTATCCATTAGTAGGATGAGTCCTCAGAAGACTGAGAAATAGACATCCTTCTAGTATTAATTTTCTTTTTTTTTTGAATATTCGTTTTTATTCTTTCATTTTCAACACTTCATTATCTTTTTTTTTGAATACTCATTTTCAAGAAAAGGCAGAAAGGCTGAGAAGGCATGGTCAAAACAATTAAATTACGTGAATTGGATGCCTAATTTCATAACAGCTGACTGCCAAGTGGAGTCCTCAGCAAAATTCCAAGTCAGGACTTCATTAAAACTAGCCACTTGCAGTTTGGTTTTGAATGTTTTCTAATTATGTGGGACCACCTGTCTTAACAAATTCAGTGGCCTGATACACTGATGTTTCCTATGCAAAAATCTTTCCTGGGCAGAAATCGAGTCTGTCAGCATCCCTCAATGTAATGAAATAGCATTTTTTCATAAATGTATTTGTTCCTTTTTTTAGGTTAAACTTCAGGTTTATATTTTGTTAATTAATACATAGGAGAAGAAGCCCAAGGCCAGGCTATCCTGGGTTAGAAATATTTTACTTTTATTAGAATCAGGTAACAGAATTATAACCCTGTTCAGTGAGAGCTAGAAGCATAGCTCTGAACTAGTTCTGCCCCTCTTAGTTGTCAACTGCAATGTCTTTTATCATCTACCTAAATCAGCTGCTAGAGAGCAGCATCTCACACACATTCCAAAATTATGGGTGCCTAAATGTTCTTAAATAAATAGTGTCTGATTGAAAGTTGTGAGCAAGACTAACGTACTCAATTGCATCAGGAATGGTGGATAATTATCTACAATTCTTGGATTTTTATTTCTACTAGCTACTTGCAGTCTGTTTGGAACACTATCTTAAGTATTTTTTCTGCAATACAAAAAGCTTCTTTAGCACTGTTAGAGCAAGCTTCTGCCACCTTCACCTCTCTCATGAATTTTAGGAAGTGGTGTGCTACCTGCTGCTTCTCATGCAGTTTTACTAAAACCAAAGATGATAATTTTTGTGCACCTTGGTGTTTACGGTGTTGTTCACCAGCACAGAACAGATTCTCACATGAATAGAAATCAAACACAGATCCTCACTCTTTCGTTGTTTTTCATGATGACTCCTCTAAATGTGCTGATATCTATGACTTCATACCCCTTCAACAGCAGGAGTAGGAAACCGTTTCTCTATCTGTATTCAATACAAACTATTGCAAAGATCACATAGTAGAAGAGATTACGTAAAGTCCAGGTCAATGTTGGGTTTGTACTCACTTCATGTATGCCATTTCCACCACAGGTATAATGTGCATTTGTTTGACTCCATTGTGTCTTTCAAAAGCTCCAAGTTAAAAAACCCAACATTAGATAATTTACAGAAAGTCCTACAGATTTGAGAACATGCTTTTAGTTAAAAACACAAAATAAATACGCAAGTTTGGCAGATTTTTTTCAGACAGCAACAGTAGTTACCTACAGCTGTTACTTTAGCAGCCTAGTGACACATCCCCAAAAGATGTAATGCAGTACCAGCTAGAAGCTCTGCATCCCTTCTCTCTATGGCATAGCTGCTTGGTAGTGTAGACAAAAAGGACATCTTTGCTACCCAGGGAAGCATTTGCATTTTACCTGTAGGACACAACTTGTTTATATACATTCTACAGGAAAGAATGACTTTACAGGCAAGGGAAGTCACCAAAAAGCTGACCAGGTTTTGCCTATGAGAATGCCACTTTATAGTTCTTGCATCCACTTGCAGAAAGCAAACAAATGCCAGTATCTCAAAGAAAGAGTGAAGGAATGTTTTTATCAAAGAGTTAGGAAGGGTACCCAAGCAAGTCCATAGGAATAAAATATTTGCTGGCCACTCAGGGCCATAACACAGAGGCAAGCATGCCTCCTTCACCTTTTATTGTGGGCTTCATGGAAACACATCTGATTTGGTCAATCACAGCTCCATATTATACAAGTGAACAAATGACGGCTCCGTATTGTACAAGTGCCAAATATTCTGGCCATGGTTGTGATGACCTTGCTAGCTGCTGGTGAATACCTAATGATATTAACATGGTTTTCATTTATATGTATGTGCATTGAGTAAACATGCACTGGGAGTGATAAAAATTGCTGCCAAAATATGCTTCTTGCTTCAATCCAATCTACCAGACTTCCCTCTGTATCTGGTTCTGTGTGTGACTACTTTTCAGTAAAAGTGCTCTGGGGAGCAGGACTTTACTTTTGGCAAATAATTTTATAATAATATTTCAGTAATTAAAGGCAGAATTCAGTTAACAACTGCAACAAGCATTTTAACTTATCCAGTCTGTTTTAAATGTCAGCAGTGACTGCACATTTTAAGTTCTGTTGGGCAACTGGGTCCATAACCCCCAGCCATAATCAACCTGCGATCAGGATAAGACAAATCAAGGCTTAATCATCTCATCATCTTACCAATCACCTTAATAGATGAGTAGAAACATAAAGCAAAACACTAATGCTGCCTTGCAATGGACACTTAAGACACCAACATTTAAAAAAAATCTTCCAAATGAAGAGGAGCTGACTATTTCCGTGATGGCTTTGTTCTTTGATATTTAGCTTTTACTAGGCAGAATATATTGGAAGGGGTACTTTGGCTTAATATAAGCTTAGAAGGAAGAGCTAGGTCTTGGTATTTTGCCAGAAGGATTTTGAAACCAAAAGCAGTAACAGGTAGAAATCAAGAATTTCAACTCTTTTGCCTTGAAGGGTCAAACATGCTCCTTCCTTGTTTACTTTTTCCAACCAGGAAGAAAAAAAAAAAAAAAAAAAAAAAGAAAACCAAACCAAAACTCAACCCAATCAAAAAAAAAAAAGCCACAATGTTCTGCAGGTGGTCTTCAGTTGCTATTTGCAATGTCAGAGTCGAAGGAGGAAGAAGAGACACAGTAATTTTCAAGTGCCTTTTCACGGGTAATCATCTGTGTTATCCCTGCTGTTTATGCAATAATGCCTATTTCATCTTCATGCCATGCAAGATATCTGGAGTCCTTTGAAACCCTGAGAGATAAGTCACTTGCACCTGAAGGGCATTCCACCATAAGCTCTATCTAGATGTATTTAAACATTAGAAGTTTTTTCTTCTAAAGGGAGAACAATAAAATGACTTGTTGGATCCTGACTCAAAGGGGAGAGCCTGTTCTGAATC
The DNA here is from genome assembly GCA_033558105.1 of Coccyzus lansbergi. Taxonomy (NCBI): domain Eukaryota; kingdom Metazoa; phylum Chordata; class Aves; order Cuculiformes; family Coccyzidae; genus Coccyzus; species Coccyzus lansbergi. The sequence goes on from JAUMJK010000160.1 coordinate 851,833, forward strand.
AGTGCTACCACCTTTTAGCAATACTTGCTTCTTCCTGGCAAGTGTCACATCTGTATAAGCATTTAAGTGCTTCATCATGGAGCCACACACCACACATTTCTGAGCAGGGAGGATCAGATCATTAAGAAGCAATGAGACCAAAAAGGCAAGAAGCAGTAAACCAAACCAAACAAAAAATAAATAATGAAAAAAATATATCACGGTTTATAATAAACCACATTAAAGTAAAACGTTTCTGTGCATTCAGGAATACTGTATCTGAACAATTCAGAAAGCAGAAAATGGGAACAAGAAATTTTCCAAGATTACATAAGAATCTGGCAAGTCTACCTGGGCTCTGCTCCCTCCAGAGATTAACATATGGAATTTTCCATCAGAGATGGGAAGAAATCTCCTTTATTTTGCCTCTTCTGATTCTCTCTTTTATATCCAGCTTTGGTAATGAAATATCACCCATTCAATCTCTATGAAACACTTGATATGGTTAGACTCGATGATCCAATGGGTCTCTTCCAACCTGGTGATTCTATAATTCTATGGTTCTATGATTCTATATTGTTCTTCCATTGGGGAATGGATATTGTTTTCAAAGAATGTCACAACACTTGACTACTACAACACAGAACTGTTGGAGGTAGCCAGCTGAAAAGTGCAAAAGTTTCCAGCTAAAATATTGATCAAAAAAGTCCACCAAAACTTGCTTAGATCAGTGTCCTTTTTTATTGTAACAAACCATATTTGCTCCATTTTATACATTTAGCTTTCCAACTGAAAATCTTCAAAGGAAAAAATATTTTGTTGTGGAAATTTTTATTTATCAGAAATTACCTATCTCACTAATTTAAAAAAGAGGTAAAAAATTAGCCAATGATTACAACATTAATTGTCACAAAGAGCAGAATCCTGTAGGAAAGGTATATAGGATCTCATCCATGATACTTTTTAGGTACTGATTACCAAGAAAATCTACATATATGAAGCCCTTCCTGGGGTCTGTTGCTCATGCCTTTAAAGAGGCCTGAGTGGAACTGGTCAGATGACATGAGGCTTACATGCCTGTAATACAACCATTCCAGTGCACAAAGGCCAAGATGATTTTTACCTTTTTAAAGATTAGAGATTTGTGGCTCCTATGGCTTGTTGAATCAGAGACCGGAATGGAAGATCAAGTTCAAATTTTATATCTAATGGATTTACTAAACAGTGGTATAGACTAAAATGCACTTGCACTCTTAGTGAACTGCCTGCAGGCATTTCTCAGATGATGTTTTATTTTATTCTGGAGCTGAAACTAGAAAGTCACAAAGTTCATTTCTGACCTACCTACACATAGTAATATGTGAATCAAGGGCTGGCCCTATTCATTAAAGTTTGCTCATTATTTCCTGTTGTATCAGACTTGCAAACCACTCCTGCTAGCTCTTCTCCCTACACCTGCAGCACAGAGCCCAGATATAGAAATGAATGTTTTCACTTAGACAGATTTCTTTCAAGAAGGATTAATGCACAAGGACTGACACTGAAGGAGACAGTTGTTGATCTAGTTTATCCTGATAGCGTTGTGTCACAAGTCTGTATACTGCTAGGGCAGAGATCCACAATTTACGTTGGAAATTTTTTGTGAGGTGGGCACTGGAATTATTACTTGCCTTGTAAGGTTCTATTTTTGATAATTGTCTTGCAGTTATCAAAGAATCACAGAAGGGTTTTGTTCAGAAACGACCTTTAAGATCATCTAGTTCCAACCACCCTGCCATGGGCAGAGACACCTTCCTCTAGATCAGGTTGCTCAAAGTCTCAGCCAACCTGGCCATGAACGCTTCCAGGGATGGGGCAGCCACAGCTTCTCTGGGCAACCTCTGCCAGTGCCTCACCACACTCACAGTAAAAAAATTTCTTCCTAGTTTCTAATCTAAATCTATCCTCTTTCAGCTTAAAATTGTTACCTCTCATCCTATCACTACATTCTCTGATAAAGAGCCATTCCCCATCTTTCTTGTAGTCTCCATGGTCCTCCTCTGGAATTGCCCTAATGGATCCATGTCCTTCCTGTGCTGAGGACTCCAGAACTGAAAGCAATACTCCAAGTGAGGTCTCACAAGAGCAGAATAGAGCGACAGAATCACCTCCCTCGACTAGCTGGTCACACTTCTCTTGATGCAGCTCAGGACACAGTTGGATTTCTGGGCTGCAAGTACGCCTTGCTAGCTCATGTTGAACTTCTAATCCACCAGCACCCCCGAGCCCTGCTCTTCAAGGTTACTCTCAATTGATTCTCCACCCAGCCTGTAATTGTGCTTGGGACGGTGCCGACACAGGTGCAGGACCTTGCACTTCACCTTGTCAGATTTCATTAGGTTCATACAGACCCATCTCTCAAGCTTGTCCAGGTCATTCTGGATGGCATCCCTTTCCTCCTGCATGTTAACTGTACCACAAAGTTTGGTGTTGTCAGCAGATTTGCTGAGGGTGCTCTCAATCACACTGTTGGTGCCTCCAGCAAAGATGCTAAACAACACTGGCCTTAATATCGACCTCTGTGGAACTCCACCCATCACTGGCCTCTATTTGGACATTTTGCTGCAGACCACAACTCTGAATGCAACCATTCAGCAAATTCCTTATCCACTCACAGGTCAATTCATCAAATCCACGTCTCTCCAATTTAGAGATAAGCATGTCACATAGGACAGTGTTGGATGCTTTGTACAAGTCCAGGTAGTTGATGTCAGTTGCTCTTCCTTCATCCACCAATGCTATTATCCCATGGCAAAAGGCCACCAAATTTTTCAGGCACAATTTTGCCTTAGAGAAGCCATGTTGGTAGTCACCAATTACCTCCTTATTTTACATGTGCCCACACAATTTCCATGAGGGTCTGCTCCATGATTACTGGCACAGGTTTCGCAGGGGATTGAAAATTTAACAATGCTCTATGAAGAATTCACACAAGTTCACTCATTTGCTCAAGCAAGTCCAGAAGGGATCAGCCTTTACCTTTTCCTCCCTGCTGTCTGGTAATTTCCCAGTTTTGACAGGATAGTGATGCAGGTGGCAAGTGGTAAGAAGAAACAAAAAGATGCAAAACAGTCTGGAAATACAACATGACTTAGAAATGGAGGAGCAGCAAGTCCATTTATATCAGCATGATACGCACCATCACACTGACTTGTTTTCAGCCTTTAATTCTCCTCTTATAAATAAGAAAACTCCACTGTTATCCTCTATAACACAATTCATCATAGTCCTAAATATTTTAATATATACAGAAATACAGAGGAAATATTTGTTGTTTCCATTTTGTGGAACCCATGTGCTCTGTTTCCCTATCTGCTACTTTGAACTTTTTTCTGCATAATCTGCTTCTTTCCAATATGAATGTTCCTTGCACAACCATGTCTTCCTTTAGAAACATAGTATATCTTTTTTTCTGCAAGTACCCTACATATTCAAGCTCTGCAAGATGTTTCTTCCCTGTGGGCTGTTTTTTATCACGTCTCAGGGATAGAAATTACTTCATCCCTGGATGCAGGACACTGGGCACACGTAGACATGAGATCTATGTTGTTTCTAAAGAGGATGTATTCCCAGACTGCTGACTTTGTCTCATTATCCCTTCTAACAGAGATTACTGCAGCAAATATTCTAAAATCACAATTTTTCAATAGTTCAGGTTTAATTTGATTTTTTTCTGAAAGACACACTTCTAATCTACAGTAAGAAAAGATGGTCCTGAAGATGAGAGGCAGGACAATTTTCCTCAACCCCAGACCTCATTGCATCATTCAGAAGAAACTTTACTGTTCCTGCAGATGTTTTGTGCTTTGTATTAAACAACACATTTTTAATAAAGAAACCTTCACCTCATACCTTCATTTCCATGACCTGTGAAAAAATTGCTTTCTACAAGAATCAGCCAAGCTTTACAAGACCCACTACCAGGGTAGTAATGCAAGATCATGGACTCAGATTTGCAGGAACAGGTCATATCTCTCAGGCAAGTCCAGCAGGGATCATCCCTTACCTTTTCCCCCCTGCTGTCTGTAAACTTCCCGAGGTGATCTCATTTTCTTAATAATATGGAGCTGTTATAGCAGCCAAAAATCGCTTATTGCATTTAGCCGCTTGAATGTCTGTTCCTTAATTTTAATAACAAGCCAAGAAAGGATTGAAACTGAGAAAATGAGAATTCCTTTATGTGAAAACCACTGAATATGGTGCCCCAAAAAAAAAATCTATTGAAACCAACTACCTCTACTTTAAGGTGTAAAAATACTCAGGAAGCATGTGTAGATCACATGCTTCTCACTTCTACATGCCTGCTATTAAAACCTCAAAATATCAATAAGATTTATATAAAATAGATTTTAAAAAAAAGAAAACCAAACAACACTACTTCATATTCACAGTTTAACCAAAAGTCAGCATAAATACACTTCTATTTTGTAGCCTGTATCAATCACATAGAGAAACATCCAATATCCAGAGGACAGAAACAACACCTTCTTTTATTTTTAGTGTGATTTAGTACCACTTTTGTCTAAGGGGGAGCTGCTAAGGAATTAATTTTTCAGAGAATCATCCACAGCAAGGCTGGGAGGAAGGAGTGGAGTGTGCAGTCTGAAGAAGCGTATGATTCCACTTTCGTGCCTTGTTTATGGCTTCCATACACACTTCTGGAGGACTTCACAGCTGAATGCTATCCCAGAGTTCGGTACTCTGCTGGACATGTCACATATGATTTCTACATAAAAATCACTATTAAATCAGGCTACAATGTTCCCGATTACATCTAGTAAATTACAGCAAAAAGACAGGAAACTCCACCCACATGATGCCAGAATATTAACCTGACGTCACATGCTGAACTGCAAGTTTAAATTGGAATATTTGAGGATTCTGGACAGCTATTCCATAATGGCTAAATAGTTCATTTCAAGAGCAGAGAGTTAGGTTCTTTCCCCTCTTAGGAAAGATGCTTTGTGATATTCTTCTACACAGTTGCTGTACAGTAGCCTAACCCAAAGCTTGTTACAGAAGGTTAGGTCTGTGGAGGCAAATTTCAGTAAAACTCATCACATGGTTCAGACAACTACTGGCCAACTGCGTAGCACATGGAGAACCTCATTAAATCCAATGAAGCAGCTGTGCAGGTGCAACAAGGGCAGAGATGTCTCCTTTTGGGATTTGTACTATGTCGGCTTTCAGACAAGCCCAGAATTTGAACTCATTATCTTTCATAAGCAGCATATTCACACACCACAAGATGAAAGACATGAAGTTATATTACTTCTTTCTACTTTTTAAATGCAAGATTACCTGATGGGCACTACTCTTCCCAATGAAGTTACACCTTGCAGGTGTGCTGACTTTGGTAGGCTTAGAAAAGCAGAATTGGATAGAAACCCAAATTAAGCAGCAGACCATGGAACCGTTATTCATTGCCTAATAGCAATGAATAGACATAGCTGTCTATGAATAGGCATAGGTGCCTCTGAAAGTGCTCACCTAGCCACACAGGCATTCTAAAATTGCTTCTTAATGTAAAGGATAAACCTTTTAAACTCCTTTTAGCCTTTTCCCATGGCCAACATTGCCATTCTGTAATAACTCACCTCTGAGTAACAAAGTAAACAACATTACAAAATAATTTCTGAAGCCAAATATCTGATAAGGGTGATTAATCCTTTGTGAAATACCCAAGTCATATTTGCAATAATTGCAATATTTGAGATGGATAAGAGGAGACAAGTACGGGATTTACTGTAAGGCTGAATTATCTACAGGAAGTTCATATCAATGCCATGCTACTGTCTAACTCTCTGGTACCTGCCAGGCATTCCCCTTAAAAGCTAGTTTATTTGTTTTCTGGATTTTAGAAATAGAACATTTAGAGTTTTGAGATACCTTCTAAAAATACCCTCATTCTTGAGAGAAGCTATACTAATCCAGAAACTATTACCCAAATATAGGAATTGCCTTATGAATAGATGTTTTGGGTATTCTTGAATTGTTGCCCAAACCAAAATTTCACAACATTTGTTCAACGCAAAGTTTGACAACAAGTACACCTTTCTTCCAAAGAAAAATGACACATTTCTTATTCAGAATAAGCTATGGGGGCATGTTCTGTAGTTTCCCAGCATAATAAAATCCTAAATGTTTGGTACATGCTTTGGGAGAAATAAGATTGAAAGTTACCATCTTAGAGGTTTTCAATCATTTTCCATTACATGGTCCACAGACTACAAAAAGAATTTTGTGTAAATTCCTTTTTCCCCTGTGATTGGACAAAGAAGTTCTCCTTTTTGTAAACATAGACTGTCTCAATAGCTTTCTAATTCACAATATGATAACATTCGATGAAAGAAGACAAGGAAAGAAAAGTTACTATTGCTGGCAGTAACCCACTCCTGAGTTCTCATATTTATTAATGTAAAATTATCTATTACTTCATTTTGTTAATAATGAATGAACGCTTTTTGAGGATTGTTATAACAACTGGAGTTGTTATGACTGGACACAATTTAACTGTTTTGTTTTGCATTCATGATGCCTTAAGGTTCTCTTATAATCAGCCACCTCTCTGGTGCTAATGAAAAGCCTTGCCTCAAATACTCCAGTTTAATTATTATTCTTTGACCACTCCTCTACCCCCCAGCCCCAAATTGTACCAACACGAACACTGCTAGCAAACAAGCACAAACAGGACATGAAAAAGGTCAAAGAAAAATTGTTTTCAACTTCAAATGAGCATCCCAGTAAAATTATTTCTAGCACCTGCGGAGCCCTTATAGCCCCTAGAATTTTCTGTACTCCTGAAAACTGCTCATTTCACATGGAGAGGCAAGGAAGAACTATCTGGAAGAGGAAAGCTTTAAGTGAGGAAGATTCTCTTCCAGCCATTAACACCAACCATGCCAAACTCCAGTCTCCCTTGACTAGTCACGGCATAATGGGGGGAATGTGGGCAGACTTTTCCCTCCATTTCTAGTGCAAACAAGCAGAAACTGGGAAACGCCTTGCAGGTCTAACCAAGCACAGAGGAGTGGGTAGGGAATATGGTTGAGCCACCATATATTATTTTGCACAAGTTAGTACTTTATAGCAGGCTGCACAGACTCCTTCTTCTTAAAATGTGCTGCAATATCCAGACCCGCTTGCAGATGTCATCCAAGAGCCTGGCACTTTAGTGCATTCAAACTTTTATCCAGACTTTTTTTACCCACCACAAGACTCTGTAATTAATGGAAACAGCGCTACCTAAGCCCTTTCTGGGTGATAACAAAATCCTAGAGCAGGCAATAGAGCACACCTTGCTGCTAAGGCTGAACACCAAGGGCAAAACATATTTGCCAGTGTTTTTCTTCCCAGACACCACCATCTACAAGCACTGTGGTACAGAACACTGACAGAAGAAGTGGCATGGCCTTCATCCGCTTCTCTAATGTTCCTCTCATTGATTCTTCAGAACACCCTTGAATAAATACCCTTTACTTCTTTGGAAGTGAAGAGGGAATCTGGTCCGAAATCAGCTTAGTCACCAGTTCAATAACACAGTTCGTATTGGACTGAAGAGAACCCTTTGATAACCACACCCAATCCAGCATGTACTAGTCCCCTATAACTACAGCATTTTTTAAAGTACTTGTCGACAATTTTGCTAATAAATGATAGTACAATAGAACATTAGAAAACAAGCAAGCACAAAATCCTAAATTCACTAAATTAAAGACTTTGGACATTATTATCTTTCTTTAACTTATGAGGAACAAATAACTTTATGGCTGTCAGGAATAAATTGAAATCAGCTTCCAGTCCTCACAAATGAATAATCATTCATAGAACGCATAGCATTTTTGTTAAAAATAAAGATGTAAAAATAAAGATGTAATTTGCAATCAACTAGGGAACAAGAACTATTTCTTCTACAGCCAATCTAATGAGGTTTTTAAAACTGGCATATTCTGATCTCATCTGTTTCCCTATGGGCAGAGAAGCCAGTCTTGAGCTTTCATGTCACAGATCAAAGTGGCCGGCTACACATGTTAATAAAACAAAGTTTCTCCTAGTGTCAGGCAAAACAGGATAAAAAGCAAACAAGAAAGAAACTGAGCACAAGGATATAGGACAACAAAAGAGAGTATTTCTGCCATCCCGAGAAATCTGAACATCTACTAAATAAGGCATTTCAATAAATAAAACATTATTATGATAGGAGACTGGTTAGCATGTATGTGTCAGTTCTCTGGAGAATCCAATTTTTATCTTCCTTCCTGTTCAAGGAGAGTTCTTCATGTATTTATTTGCATTGCCATAACACGGAGATGCAGACTGTGATCAGAGGTCCATTGTGTAAGGTGCTGTACACACAGTTTATCAAAACAGCCTCTGCTTCATAGAGCTTACAGTCTAAACAGGGAAATTCTAGAAGTCCTGAGGGGAAACAAATGCTTGTAAGATTTCCAAGAGACAACCAGAAAGTCTTTGGAAAAGCATCTTTGGGTGGCATTTTAGACTAAACGGAAATCTTGATGTTCTCATTTCAGTGATATATTTCCCTAGGTTTGTATCATTAGGAGTTTTCTCTGGATTTTCTCAGCAAATACATCAAAATAGTTTCAGATAATAAAATTTAACTGAGGCTTGAAGTTGTGCCCATAGCAAAACTTTACCAGAGTCTCTTTCTAACAGTGAATTTGCTGTTAAATTAATCCTCACAATTCCTCCTCAGACATAAAGTGCCAGAAATTCCCTGGTCCTCATCTGCAAACTTTACAAATTCTAACTCCTACCACTACTTGTTCTACCTTTCTTGAAGACTAAGGAAACAGAAAGTGACTGTTATGCGGAGGAGAAATAAATAAAACATTCTGAAGGCAGGTCCACCAGAGCATTTTGAAAATTAAGGCCTGAAATATCTTAAGGACACTTTGAATAGCTTCTTCAGAGAAAATGATGACCTGCTGAATTCATGCAATAAAAATTAGCAAAAGAACATAACCAGATGTGTTCTTATGTTATCTTGCAACCATTCAGAGAAAATGACTACATAAAAGGCACAAAGAAATGTCACCCTCTAAACATAAATATACACAGGAGAGAGAAGTGTGGGTATTTTAAGCAGAAAATAAATAGATGGTGGTTTGGACAAGGAGGTCTGCTTTAATAGAAGTGCTGTTACTTGAGGTTATATTCCTTCTTCTGTCTTCTAGAAAACACTAGAACCAGGAGAGGAAGACAAAATCTAAAAGGTAACGCCAAGATAATGCTTACCCTTATCTTCATAAAGAATAAAGAGCATCTTGAAGCTCCTTGTCTCATGTTTGAAACTATTCTGACCTTTACTCAGCAGGAGGTGTGACCCCTTTAGTTTCTGCATGGACTTCAGGATTCTCCAAAAAGAAGCTGATAGATTGAAAACACTCTTACTCTTGAGCTGTGTGGTTCATGGAGTTTCATTGTAAATATGATTTCTGCTAAAATTATTGTAGTTCTGCATTACACTTCTGTGCTAGATATTGGCAAGAAGTGATGATCTTATAAAAAGTATCACAGTTGCTGAATGAACTGGAGGACAAGCTAGGAAAGAGAAGAGAGAGAGAAACATTTTTCACTGGTTAGTAGACCAAGAGGCAACTCTTTAGCCCTCCATTGTGAACATAAGTAATACACATTACTTCTGTAGATGTATAGGTGCTAGATCAACAACCATAACTCTGACACAGATATTTGTTGAATTGTTGGAATTTGGGGTAAAAAAAATTGTTAAAGAATTAATAGGCGGTACTTAATTGAGAGAAAATGTAAAGCAAATGCTAGCCATTTTACCACTCACTAGTTGCTAGGTTCTGATCTTATATTTGAACTTGAACTATACAGTTGAATGTAAAATTACTTCACTAAATTCAAACTGCAAACATAAGTGGTGCGTTTCTTTTAAATGTAAAATGGCATAAACTACTCTTGCACTGGTAGCTCTTAATGATATATGAATAATTTCATTTTTTCATACACCATCTTCTGAGTTGCAAAAAAATGTTAATCCCTTCTAGAGCTGTATGAGTTACTTTTGTAAAATACAGAACACGCCTAATTTTAGTAAATTTAAATTTCTGTTCCGAAGCTTTCAAATTTCCTGTTCAATTCCCTGTCAACGACTGATGTCAATGAACCATTTAATGGAAGCCATTTCTAATCTTGGTGAGAAACACCCCATATAAGAAAAGCAAGTTCAGCAGTATGACAGCCTAACATACTGTGCTGCAAACAGAAGACCCAAAATTCTTTACTTAACAAATAGCCCCCAAAAATACATATAGGTGAAGAGCAAGGGGAGAAGACAACCCAAAGGTATTTGAAAGAGAGTGTTATACAAGTCAAAGATAGGACAGTAGGGAGGATGACAATGCAAACCAGCCAACTTTGTCAACGTCAGTTTCTGTTAGCCTTCCATTTCCAAGAAAGGAGAAGACTGCAGAGTTATTGGACAAAATCCGCATGAAGCATTGTTATGTAAGTGTTTTTATAAATTTCACCAACAATAAATTCCTAGAGTGTAAAGATGTTTACATAACGGGGATGCATTATTCCTTTAAAACAGTTGCTGAGCCCTTATGTGACTGAAGCTGCTATTAAACGAGTAGTTTGACGGCATTTTTTAATTTTTTTACTTTTTGTGGGGTTTGGAAGTTTGTGTTTTTTTAAAGCTGAACCCCAAATACTAAATGGAGTCTAAAATATCATTTTGAGTGCTTAACTCATTTCCATTCAGTAGGGCTAGATGTTTGTCTGCAGATTTGATCTGCAGCAAAAAATTGTTGACATTTTAGAAATCCCTGGAAAAATTACTGGCATTTTAGCAAAGCGCTGAAGAGGTTAAAAACTTCATCACTCTTCATCTGACCATCTTACTTCCACCTATAGCCTTAACTGGATCTACTTCCCATACATTAGATAGAGGTTCCTATGGCTTGGATCAGGTATTTTAATGAAGGATATTTTTTCTCCCTGGTGAAGTTCTAAGGCTTTGAGGCACATATAGTCTTTGTTATGACTCATGCAGGAATAAACTTGAACTCTAAGTTCACCTAATTAAACCTGTTATTGCCAAGGACCACAATGAAAAGAGCATATTCAATATGCTTTTCACTAGAGCCAAGGACTAAGGTCATGGTTTATGGTTGTTTCTTATGTAATGAACATCAAATGAAAGATGCAAAAGGAATCCATTTTAAGACAGAATTAAAATGAGTTATTTAATATACTAAATGCTAGTGTGTACTGTATTACAAGTTCACTATGTTCCACAACATTAATTGCTGCCTATGTCACTAAAGAAATCAAATGGATTGAGTGCAAGCTGTTGAGGAATTATTTCTGCAGCCCCTCAAGATGTTACACTTGCCTGTTACACTTGCATGGTAGACAAGGTTAGCACAAAACTATCCCTTGATTTCATGCAGAACGGGAACATGCACCTCAAGCCTTCCAGTATAAGTATGAGGCTCTTGTGAGCTTGAGCCACCAAGTGAAGCTCTGCACTTCCTCCAGCTTCACACAAAGACCACAGAATACCACAATTTTATGTTCTTTGAATACCCACAAATAAAGTTGTCTGCTAAACTGGCCTAAGTTTATGCAAAATATGCATGAATATCACAGACAAGTAAAGACTGCTCTCAGCTTTTATTCTGCATGGAAATAAACTATTATCTGTCCAGCTACAGATGATGTAAAAAATTTTCCACCTGCAAGTTTCCTGCATATTTTCTTCTTGTTCTGTTATTTCTTAGCCTATTATGTGGTAATCAATTACTGTCAACAGGGAGATAAAACAGCTTAGATTTCTCTTACCTGGCAAGAAAAGGGAAAATTGCAGACATAATTAATGTTATAACATGCAAATAAAACATATTACTTTAGAGTTGTAATTTTTCATAGCGCTCTATCATTATATGAAGACTTTCTCTCTGGCTCAGGAACTCTCACAACCACAAATCACAGGAGGTCAGAAGAGCATCAATTTTAACTTGCCCTATCCATGCACTCTTTCCTTAGGCACCCACATTTAATCCTTTTTGAGACAAAATTCAAGGCTAGAAGAACCTTAAGTCTGGCTTGTTACAGTCATTCCTTTGTGTAACCAAGAACAACTTCAGAAGGATATTTTTATGCTATTTACTTTCTTATATCCAAATGTAAATCCTGTTAGATTGCTCTTTCATTGTACTCCGTGAAAGTGGAATCAAGGCCAGAGGAAGCATATCTGAACAGGGAGCTCAATCCAACCAGATAATACATAGCCAATATCTTGATTCTAGTACCAGTAATTCAGCTCCAGGAAAAATGACAGTATGGATATTATGACAAAAAAAAACCCCAAAAAGCCCTAATACCTCATTATAAGTTAAAAAAAAAAAAAAAAAAGAACCCAAAATATGATAGGTAGAAAAGAATTCTGAGCATTGTTCTAGTCTTGAGGTATTTTTTACTATTAATTGTCTCCTCCATATAATAATTTCATGCATTTTAGAATAAGAGCCCACCAAGAAATAAACATGTTTGCTATTCATTGTATTCAGCTCCTGGGCAAATTGGCGTCTAACGGGAGTCAGGTCTTTAAAAAAACATCCAGTTCCTCCAGTGGGTTACATTTTCTTCTCCATCAGCTCTGACTGCCACTCTACCTATAGGCTTGGTTTCTGTATTTTTTTGTAGGTTCTATTTCCTCCAGTCTCTGCCATTTCACAGCAGCATGTCCTTGCCCAACATGTAATTTAAAAAAAAAGAATTCTGGAGAACTGGGAAAACATTCCTCCAATTCTAAGAGAAAGAATGGAGTATTCTGAGAATTCTTAATCATCTCTCTTTTTTTTTTTTTTAAAAAAAAAGCCTAAATAAAGAGCAGAAACCTGTAAAACAAAAGTACAGATTCTTGTCTCATAACCAGTTACCACTGTTGCTTATCATGACACAGGCTTTGAAGGATAGTTTTCCTATTGTCCCATATTTCTTAAAGTCTCTTGTGTTGATCACAAGGGCCTAATAAAAGAAGAATTTGTGATGGGTACCTCCCGCTGCGACAAACTTGTCTTCTCCTCTGCACATTTATTCCAGAAAAGCTGTAGGAATTCCTTGTCTTTGAAAAGTCTACCTCTCCACAAGATTTAGCTGAAACAAACAATGAGTTCAAAAGTTCCCAGGAAGGTTGCTCAGATGGACAGGCACACACATGTCAGTGTTCTGCACACAGGCAGCAGTTTTGGCCCATTTCTCTAGGAAATCCAGACAGAGAAGGAATCCACGCTTAGAGGTAGACTGAGAGTTCTCTGCTAAATTGAGCTGAGAGCATTAAATGGTTGGGCCATTAGGGAAGAGGTGATATGAGGTTTATGTAACACAGCTGTGTAATGGCATTTGACCTACTGCTTCGCCGAGCACCACCAATACTACCAGCAGGAGTTACAACCAGGAAACAAGTAGGTGGGAGGAGACAGAGAACAAAAGGAAAGAAAGAAAGAAAAGAAAAGAAAAAAAAGGCTTTGCTAGCTGATCTGGTTGATTGATGTGATTAATTACCACCCACACAGCTAGGTGTTGCTACTGTTTATTTAGCTCTCTGCCAGCAACAAATGGTTGGGATTCCTTCTCGTTACTCCAGAGACATTGTCTACCTGGAATTCAGAACCAGTTGTATCTAATGCATCATCACTAACTAAACAAAACATCAGGAGCATAAGATAAACAATGCTAAACAGCTGGATAGCAGGGACATTTTATGCTCTCTCCACTTGCTTCGGAGCCACGGGCAATGAGATCCAGCCATCTCTCCTTCTTTTCTACTAGACCTTCGTCCTCAGTAAGCTGCTTGTGTAGCACTAAAACTCTTGGAAGCTTGTGGGTTTGAAGATTTAGAAGCACTTCCTCCATGTGCTGTTATGAGGGGAAAGGGCAAATTGCATATCAGGATTGTACTACAGGGGAAGGGCACTTAAATTCAAGAACATATAGATCATGCAAAAGATGCTTGGAGTAGGAAGTGACTGATTTGGGGTCTTGTTTCTCTATTTACGCATCCTTCCTGGACCAAGTTTAGTGTGAACCACTGCATTTATGAAGAATAGTTAAAAAGGAAGACTGAAAATATTCTGACTTACAATAACCATCTGCATTTTCATAATACAAATTTTTCCAACTTCAGTCACATCTGAGGAGTGTATTTTGAATACATATGTGTGAATGTAGAAAAGTTGGAGGACTCTTCTCTTTTACCCACTAGCATATCCAAAGATAAGTTACTACTCTGTCAGTTAGAGCAGTTAGCTTTTCAAGTATGGGTAATCTTTCCAGTGATCTGATTTATTCTCAGCCATTTCCATATATTAAACGTAGCAACAGTATGCACCAAAGAAACAATAATAGCTAGAGACATTTCAAATTTTTTTCTCAGGTTTCATTTCTTGTCTGACTAGCAAGAATTTTTCATCATGTCAGAATTTCCCAACTTCTCACCTAGTCAGTGAACATGTATTTTATTTAGTAACATGTACACCTCCATGTCTGCTGTACAAAGATATTTAGCTAATGCAAAAGAAAAATCTGAACTATACATTTTCAGTCAATGTCTTAGAAGAGAAGATTGTGGGAGAAAAGGAGGTAAATTGATCAGCAGATCTGTTAAAAAAGAAAAACCGTGGGCAGAACTTAGAGCACCTTGTCCTGCTACTTCAGTGCTTTGCCTTGGACAGGAAAGGTACTGAGTATGGCTTTCCCAGGTGAAAATAAGTGTCTGTTGTTTTCACTTTTGGTAAGAAGCCAATTCATTGTCAAACAGGCTCATCATAAAATTGTTAGTGTACATGGCAAAGCAAAAAATACTTGACTTACATATTCACTTTGTCAAGACCAAATTAAAATTCAAGAATTTCCAGCTATGATGGGGTGGAGGTATATTGTTCACAGGGCAATCAAGATCCAGACCTTCCTGTTAAGCTAGGCTTGAGTTGATGAAAATGTGTAGAAGACTGGTCTGTAACACCAAAACTAGATATTACACAGACTATTTTAACTCCTCTCACATAACAACACTACATCTTGATCAGATGTGTAGCACCTGGGATCTAATATATACAGTCAGATACTGAGACTTTTCTTTTGTTCTCGGTGATCTTTGCAGAGGACATGAAGAAAACTGCATTATCACAAATGCATGAACTCAAAGTTGTACAGTACCGGAAAGAATAAATCTGCACTAGCACTGACCAGCAACAACAGATTTGAAATACATCACATGCTTGTTCCCTCCCACTAGCATTGCAGCATTCTTTCAGTAAGTAATTAGTACTGCTTACCTATCTTACACAATATTTCTTTGCCTAATATGTGGCATTAAAATTAATCATCCAGGCATTGCAAATGCCACATTTCCAATTCAGAGATACACATATCCCAGTCATCTCATACTTCAGACTGTTTCCAGACCTTGCTTTGTACCAGCCAAAACAACCTTCAGCATAACAGTTTTCAGCAAGAACACTCACAGCACCTCCAAGCATAATGAGCATCTATTTGGGTCAGGGCTTCCAAGCTGCTCTTAGAGTCCAGCTGAGCAAGCTCAGGTGTGGCCACGTCCAGGCTGCTAAGCCCTATCATGCCTGGGGCCTACAAGACTGGTCACTGCATGTGTACAGTGTGGTGAAGGATGATGCGCAGCTGACGCATGCTAACCTTTCTTAATATTGCATAAATTCTTAATCATTTGCTTTTCCTAGCCACAGAAAAGCTAACCATTAGCACCAAAGACAATGGCTACTGAAGGCAGAGGAGCTCTGGGCTACTTGTGTAAATAGGTCTCCAAATGTTATCATAGGCTGGTCTACCACCTTGTTATGGTTTAACCCTGGCAAACAGCTAAGCCCCACAGAGCTGCTTGGTCACTGCCTCCACAATGGGATAGTGGAGAGAATAAGAAGAGGAAAAGAGCAATAACTCATGGGTTGAGATAAAGATAGTTTAAAAGAGTAAGAAAAAGCTGTGTGCACAAGTGAAGCAAAATAAAGAACTCATTTACTACTTCCCATTGGCAGGCAGGCGTTTGGTCATCTCCAGGAAAGCAGGGTTCCATCACATGTAACAGCTACTTGAGAAGACAAACTTCATCACTCCAAAGGTCTTCCCCTACCTTCCTCCTTTCCCACAGCTTTTATTGCTAGGCATGGTATCATATGGTAAGGACAATCCCTTCAATCAGTTATGGTCATCTGTCCCAACTCTGTCCCCTCCCAGCTTCTCATGCACTCCCAGCCTACATACTAGTGGAGCAGTATGTAAAGCAGAAAAAGCCTTAATGCTGTGTCAGCTGCTCAACAATAACTAAAACATTCCTATGTTATCTAGATTGTTCTCATCACAAATACAAAACAGAGCATCACACAAGCTACTACAAAGAATATCTACTGTACCACAACCAAGATCATTACATAGCTAAAGAAAACAGTTCAGGAAGATCATATAATTAGCCCATGATGAATAGATAAACTCATGGCTAAATCAAATCTAGAGCCGATTCTTTCACTCCAGTGTTTCATTTTTATATATACACCTACATCTAAATATATATGACACCATGAATGAGCGCCTCTTACATCTATAGCACCAACTTTTGTTCCTAGCCAGACTTTCTTTTCTAAGACCACCATATCTGTACAGAGCTATGCCTGCCCTACTAAACCTTCAGTAGACAAACTCTGTCCCTGTTCACTGAGCTGGTATGCCTGCTGATCAGGTAGCATGTCTTGAGTGAGACAAATTTGCTTTAGATTTTTTTTTTATTCAGCCACAACCCCTAGACGCTGTTCAATCCAGCCCCTTCACCAGGGAAACTAAAAAATTCCTGTGAATACTAATGAAAGCAAGCACCAGCACAATAAGGGCATGAAGTCAGGATGAGGGATACTCCACCTCTTGGGCAGGTTTGGCAGAAGATACCCAAACCAAGTGATTGTTTCCTCATATACATCTCTTTTATGTTTACCACAAACATACGTGACACATACAGGCCTGTCAGTCTGACCTCAGCACCAGGGAAAGTCATGAAACAGGTGATCTTGAGTGCTATCATGAAGCACATGCAAGAGTGATCAGGCCCAATGAATATGGGTTTACAAAAGGTAGGTCTTGCCTGGAGGAGAAGGACCTGGGGGTGTTGGTCGACAGCCATCTGAACATGAGCCATCAGTGTGCCCAGGTGGCCAAGAAGGCCAATAGCATCTTGGCTTGTATCAGAAACGGTGTGACCAGCAGGTCCAGGGGGGTGATTCTCCGTCTGTACTTAGCACTGGTGAGACTGCTCCTTGAATACTGTGTTCAGTTCTAGGCCCCTCACCACAAGAAGGATTTTGAGGCTCTGGAGCGAGTCCAGAGAAGAGCAACGAGGCTGGTGAGGGGTCTGGAGAACAGGCCTTATGAGGAACCGCTGAGAGAGCTGTGGTTGTTTAGCCTGGAGAAGAGGAGGGTGAGAGGAGACCTCATTGCTCTGTACAGCTACCTGAAGGGAGGTTGTAGAGAGGAGGGTGCTGGTCTCTTCTCCCAAGTGACAGGGGACAGGACAAGAGGGAATGGCCTCAAGCTCTCCCAGGGAGATTTAGGCTGGATATTAGGAAAAAAAACTTTTCACAGAAAGTGTCATTGAGCACTGGCAGAGGCTGCCCAGGGAGGTGGTTGATTCACCTTCTCTGGAGGTGTTTAAGGCACGGGTGGTCGAGGTGCTAAGGAGCATGTTTTAGTGTTAGATAGGAATGGTTGGACTCAATGATCCAGTGGGTCTCTTCTAACCTGGTTATTCTATGATTCTGTAAGTTGATATTTTCTTTACAGTGGCAGGTACCACGTCTAATGCTCCTTTCCCACCATGTGCACAGCTGAATGTATATAAAACACAACGCACGCCATCCAAGTTTATTTTCAATTACTTAAGAGGATGTTTCTCCCTGAGGCGCAGTTTCTGTTTAGCCTGTTTAGATGCCATCAATCCAAACCTTTGGAAAAAAAGTATATATAAATACAGTTGAAGAGCATAAACAAAGCACTGTGAAAGACTGCCCCTGGGAGGGAGCAGACACATTGCAATTTTAAAAATTAAAACTCCTGCAATCAGTTTACCAGTTTCTTTGCTGATGAAAGCAAATTTCATTAATGTGACAGCAGTTGATTTCCTGCAACTGCCTCAATGTCTTCCTGCAAAGTAAGGCCAATAAATATGTGTATATTTAAAGGTGAACAGAATGGACATGCCAACAGATCTTTAAGAAAGGCATCAGGAGCCTTTGCCTCCCCCTTCCACAAACACTCTTGTGTCAAGGCTTCCTTCCTGCAGCAGGCTCACCTTCCCAAATATCCTCCTGCCTTTGCTTTTCTCCCACCAGCAGGTCAGAGGAAGGGACAGTCTCCTCTAGTGCAGTGGGTTACTTGCTCTAATGTACCAAAATAGTAACTTGTTCAACTCACACAAAAGAAAGAAAACATCCTCACATCCTGTCCTGCTGCCAGCTTTCAAAAGGTAATTAAACATCCCCCTTTTTCAAAGAAAAGAGTTCTCCAGGATCATGGTGTTTGAGCTCTGATGTTGTCAAACAACAGGGGGTTGCTTAAGCTTAGACTGACCTTTCAAAAGACCTACAAGCAATTTAATGGGAGCCCTCCTTAGTGGTGACAGAAATGTCCCATTATCCCCTTAGTATTGTCTAGATTGCTTGGAGTAATGGGGAGCTTCGATTCTCATAGTCATGAGGGAAAAAAATGCACTTCAGGTAGGTTAAGATTCACATTCATCCACACTTCCAGTACAAAGAAAAGATTCTTTATGCAAAGTTTGGTAATATCTCTATCATATAATTTTTATTTCCCCCCATTCTGTTCTTTATGACTCTTGTTTGTTTCTTATGCTCAAAAAAAATGTAATTACTAAGCACTATAAAAATCCAACCCCACTTCCAGAATAGGAAGTTATGTTCTCCTTATGTTCCAAGACCATCCGTCTATCTCAGAGCTGTTGATGGGGGAAAATAACTCCAAAAAAACTGTTTGGCAGCCAAGTTCTTTTGGTACTCAGCACACCATGTTCCAGTTGCACCTTCTTCTTCCCTATCCTTTACACAAAATGTTGCCAGGATGGAGGTAGAATGGGAGTTGGGTAGGTTGATGCTATGCTTGGGTGAGAACTTCTTATACCCAGAAAATTTTCTTGTTCCTTTGCAACCTACTGGGAACATTGAAAAAGCAATAGAGAGCAGAATTGAGCTCCAAAATCACTCTAGAATTTTTATTTTTCCTTTTTCAGTTTTTCCTTCAATCTCAAACAGAAAAACAGGATAAATACTGGGTTGAAGTCTATGGGATACAAAGCAGTAAACAACTCACTAATTCTGGAAGAGATCTGCTCAATTAAGAACCATTATGTTTAGCTGTTTCATTATTTTATTGTTTGCTGAAGAGTCCCTGGCAGGCAGTGCCTCAGGGTCAAACCTGTGCAGCCAGTGCAAGATGAAGAAGCTATATTTCTGCTATTCCTGGACTCACTTGGTCAAGACCCTTTAATCTGTAAAGTGTAAATCAGGCCCTTGTTATGCCATCCCAATTCACGCATTTTCTTAGTCTCAAAATGAAAGAGGAAAAGCACAGTAGGTTGATTTTCAGCTGGAGAGAGCCCTGGTGCAGGTCACTTAAGGAGCCAGCAGGCTCCAAGCAAGACTCTAGCTCTTCCCAGTTTTCTTCACTTCTTACTCATATATCTGATGGACAACAGTGTTCTGGGACAAGTAGGATTTCAAAAAAAAAATAAAAACTGCTGTGTTAAGCTCTTTCCACAGCACAGTCATTACACAAACCTCCTTTTCACTCTCCCTGTGAAGTGAGCAAGATGACATGGGGATACTGAAATTCCTGGGGCAGTTTTTTCAAAACATCGTGGTGTGGTGAGGGTTAGTGACTGTTTTGACTCAGAACAGGCAATAACGGGACATGCTTAAGGCAGTGACTTTGCCTGCTGCTGCCTAGGCCAGAGCTTGGGAAATTCAAGCTTGCTTCTGTAGGCAGGTATAGAGAGGTACAAACTACTATCATGCAGAGGCGATGAGGTTAAAAAAGCAACCTTCCCAAAACAGGTGTTACTTTCCTCAACTTTCTCATCACACAAAAGACGGATTGGCAGCCGGCCTGACTTTTCTTCAGGGCACTTCCCCAGCTTGGTGGCAGGAGCAGACAGGCATTAGTTCTTTCACCTTGGGCCAGCAAATTTAATTCTGCTAGCTCTACCAAAAAAATGCCTAAACTAGCCGTGCTCAAACACTGGTCAGGGTCATCACTTCGGAGCTTCAAAAATATCACAGCAACCATAATGGCCACAACAAATTAAAGCAATGCGTCAAACAGTCACCAGCATTTCTGGAAAGTACCTTTAGATTATGCTTCTAGCAAAAGACATCCTCATTGAAAACGCACAATTTCTTCAGTCTTATGGAGTGAAGGTCCATTTTTTAATTTGTTTGTTTTACACTAGTTGCTGTATATTTGGAAAGAAAAACAGTGAAATAATCTGAAAGTTACTAAAGTAAATAAGCAACCTCCTCTGGACCATAGTATGAATCTTTGCATCATGCACTTACTTGCCTGTCTTCCTTTTCCCCTCTTCCATCCTAAATCACAACAGAGGAAAAGTATGCACAAGGCCAAAGGGAAAGTTTTTGAGTCCAGTTAAGATGACAAAAAAAAAAAATTCTGGTGTGTCTTTTTTCTCTATTTAGCACAGGTTAACAAAAAGACAGAAACCAGTATGAATCCCTTCCACCACACTAAAGCACCATCCTCTGAAATGGAAAAAAAGAAATTGAGTAAAATTTTCACAAGCCTCGTAATAGAAGTATCTAGATCCCACACTTAGTAGATTTCAAACCCCTTACATTTCTTAGGTGCTTGAGAAAAAAAAAATCATTTTGGCCTTCCATGAAAATAGAGGCAAAAATGTAAGACACATGAACTGTGAGATACAACTTCCACTAAACCAAAGGAAATCAAATGAGTTCATCTCATTTGTACAATAATGTATAGAGCAAAAGTACAATCCAATATAAAGAACTACTGCCTTCTTGTATGTGTGTCTCACAGAAGTTATCCATGCATCATTTTGGTTAATCAATATCCTTGAAGTAATTCTGACAGCAGCTCCAGTTTCTCTGCCATCCAGTATTTATAATTTTCCTGCATTGACTTAGCTTATAATAATCTTCTTTTATATGTCCGAAATTGCTGCTTACCTACTCATCTTGATTAGTTATTGTGGAATATTTTTAAAATTTATCACTGTGCAAAGTAATTAATTAAGCAAAGCCAGAAGCTAGCATCCAGGTCTTTGTTTTATGGTGTGCTTTTTGTTTTGTTTTTCTTTACTTTTTGGGAGGAGGCTGTAGAGGGGAAAGAGGGAAAAAAAGGAATTAGTTTTGAGACACAGCAGATACTTAACACTTCTCAGCCGGTGTATGAAATTGTACATAAGTGGTTTTTACTGAATAAAATTTTCAATATGCCTGAGACTGGCTCTATCACTATTGTCTGGTAAACCCAGTCAACATGGGTTTACCAGAGGCAGGTCCTGCCAAACCAACCTGATCGCCTTCTATGACAAAGTCACTCGGCTGCTGGATGAAGGAAAGGCTGTGGATGTGGTCTTTCTGGACTTCAGTAAAGCCTTTGACACAGTTTCTCACAGCATTCTGCTACGGAAACTGTCAGCCTCTGGCCTGGACAGACACACACTCTCCTGGGTAGAAAACTGGCTGGATGGCCGGGCCCAGAGAGTGGTGGTAAATGGTGTTAAGTCCAGCTGGAGGCCAGTGACGAGTGGTGTCCCCCAGGGCTCAGTGCTAGGTCCAGTCCTGTTCAGTGTCTTCATCAATGACCTGGATGAGGGCATTGAGGGTACCCTTAGCAAGTTTGCAGATGACACAAAGCTGTGTGCAAGTGTCGATCTGCTGGAGGGTAGGGAGGCTTTGCAGGGGGACCTGGACAGGCTGGACCGCTGGGCAGTGTCCAACAGCATGAGGTTTAACACGGCCAAATGCCGGGTCCTGCACTTGGGACACAACAACCCTAAGCAAAGCTACAGACTGGGAAAAGCCTGGCTGGAAAACTGCCAGGAGGAGAGGGACCTGGGGGTGTTGTTTGACAGCCGACTGAACATGAGCCAGCAGTGTGCCCAGGTGGCCAAGAAGGCCAATGGCATCCTGGCTTGTATCAGAAACGGTGTGACCAGCAGGTCCAGGGAGGTGATTCTCCCTCTGTATTCAGCACTGGTGAGGCCGCTCCTTGAATATTGTGTCCAGTTCTGGGCCCCTCAGCACAAGAAGGATGTTGAGGCTCTGGAGCAAGTCCAGAGAAGAGCAACGAGGCTGGTGAAGGGGCTGGAGAACAGACCCTATGAGGAGCGGTTGAGAGAGCTGGGGTTGTTCAGCCTGGAGAAGAGGAGGCTGAGAGGAGACCTCATTACTCTCTACAAGTACCTGAAAGGTGGTTGTGGAGAGGAGGGAGCTGGCCTCTTCTCCCAAGTGACAGGGGACAGGACGAGAGGGAATGGCCTCAAGCTCCGCCAGGGTAGTTTTAGACTGGAGATTAGGAGGAGGTTTTTCACGCAGAGGGTCATTGGACATTGGAACAGGCTGCTCAGGGAGGTGGTTGATTCACCTTCCTTGGAGGTGTTTAAGACACGGGTGGATGAGGTATTGAGGGACTTGGTTTAGTGTTAGATAGGAATAGTTGGACTAGAAGATCCGATGGGTCCCTTCCAACCTGGTTATTCTGTGATTCTGTCTTGATCATGTATCAGTCTACAATTCAAGATGCACTAGCTTAATATACTCTTGAAAGCTAGACCCACTTTTCTCTATCCTGACCTATTTTTAACAGCTGTAGCAGGAGGAGTTCAAAGGAAAAGCACTCTGCCTGGAGCCTTACCTTCACAAAATGATTGTATCACCAACAGCCACAAGAACTCAACAGTCAATATAGTGAACTCCGTACAAGCTGTGAAATATATTCACACATTAGAATTCACAAGCAACAATGTTAGCAGGCCAGGCTCTGTAGGTGGGGTGAAGTGATAAACAACCCTCTCCTCTCCCTGTTGAGACCAAGAGTCAGATTTTCCACCACAGCTACTGAAGGCAAAACAAATGAAAGAAGAACAAATGAAAGAAAACAAATGAAACAAGAGGGAAGGAGGGAGGCAAAAGCCTCCACTTAAATAAATCTCAATGCTAAGATGAGCAGATGAGTTGCTCAGTCGAACGCCTCTCCCTTTTACAGACAAAAATATCTCTCATATTTAATTAGCTGTTGTGGACAACCTAGTGCTGGAAATCAAAATCTGGAGGTGATAAGGTACACATGCATGGCATTACCTTACAATGAGAACTCTCTGTCTTGTTCAGGTGGGAAAGGAGAAACTGTGGCAAGCATATGAAAGGAAAAGGTAAGTTCAATCAGCATGACTGAGCAAAGGTATGACTGAGGTTTCAAAGGAGAAGCCACAGAAGATACCATAGACTAACTCTTTGATCCATGCAAATCAGCTGAGCTCCATCAAAATCAGTTGAGTGTCTGCACCAAATCACACATGATGAAGAACAGCTCACATTATGATATGCACACTGCCCCCCAGACTTGCCTCTAAAATAACTAGCTATTATTATTATTGAAATTAATTACTCCTGAGTTGCCACATCTTGTGTATATTAATTTAAGCAGGTGGAGGATACCTTGACTTTTAAAACATGAAGTTCTCCCTCCTCCAGTGAATCCACTCAAGGCACAGTAATTAAAACTCCAAGCTCCAGAAAGACAGATTCAAATTTTCAACTTTCAAGCATCTGGAATAAAACCTACAGGCAAAATTCTCTACAGGGACAAACAGATGAGATCCAGTTAAGTTCACACCACAAGTCAATTCCAGAAGAATTATTGTGATGAGCGTCCAGGTAGCAAGTGGATAGCTGTAAATGTGAAGCATGCTGCAAATATTGTTGGTTATGAAAAGCATGTTGCTGTAACAAGATTCCAGATGCCGATACTCTGTTTGGGCCAAGTGGAAGAGTAAATTTTTTTCTGTCAAGTGAGATCCTTCTGTAAGTTTTCTCCCAAGGCACTTGCTTATTTCCAAAGGTTCAGCAATTTTTAATATATTCTCTTCCTTGAAGATGTATTTTTGTGAAAGTAATGAGAGCGTACAGCACCACTCCCACCTTTTCCAAGATCACTTTTGGTGTTATTTTGGTGCCTCAGGAGTTCTCATGTCAGCCTTATAATAACCTGCTTACATAAGAACAACTCATAGCTGTCACCAAACGATGTTTCATATCTCCAGGCTTCCCATACCAAAAAATCTTTAGGCACGTTCTCTGTTTATGTTTCTCTGATGTGGGGCAATGGTGCTTTCCTATACAATGCTTAAAACTTTCCTTTCTAATAAATTCAATTTGCCAGGTCCTTGCAGTTGTCTATATACTGTATCATGGGAAAGGTAAGAGTTTATAAGTAACTTAGCAACTGGAGAGTAGCACTGGCTGGATCAAAGTCTACCATCCATACAAGTTCTGTCACCCCAGGAACTCCCTTGCTAGACAGATACCGCAGTTATGCTGCATCAAGAGACACAACATGGATGCAAAGTTATACCTGCAGCTCTCAGTGGCACAAGGGTAGGAAAGGAGCTCTCAGCAGAAATGGAGAGTCTCCAGGGCCTCTCACACAGTCACCCATCCATGCTCTGGGTAAGGTCATCATCATCTGGACAAAAAGAATGACTTTAAGATCTCTGGATGGAGCTCTGTCACCAGTCTTGTTTTTAGTAAGGGGCTCAAGATTTGATCTTGTTACCAACTACTGTTTGGACTGATATTAAACTAGAACACATCTACTATAGGGAAGAATTCACCTTGCTGTTTGATAGATGTTTTAACTAATAATACACATCTGGTTACAAATTGCCTGAAAAATAACTGAGAACTTACTGGATAGCACAAGACATTACAAGGAGAGGTTTTAACTCATATAGCCTTGGATCCAGCAAAACAACAAAGAAACTTCACAGATTTCATGCAGGAATGTGAATAAATTTAATTTTTTTTACTTCTCAATCTGGATTTTATTTCCCTCTTATTTGTTTTTTTTTTGCCTTGGCCTGCCCAAAACCTAAGAGATTTAATTCACAGATGCACAGCCCTTATGTCTAAAAAACCTCCCAGATTACTACTTTTGACCTCCAGTACCTCGTAAATCATTGTATTTCATACTATTACTACTTCAAAAGTTTGCATTTAACTAACTTGTATTCTAGAAGGGCTATTGATCTAGATTCAAAGGAATCAGAACTTGAGCAGAGTACGTCTAGTTTGTTCCAGGGTTCAGTCCATCTTTTCAAACTGAAATGTTCTCTTCTTCAGCTTTCAGACACTGACAGCTGCTAGGCTACTGATTCTTCCGGAAACAAACAACCTAGCAAGAAAATTCTTGTTCTTCTGAATGCACTTATCCGTAGTACTTCATTACCTCCTACTCATCTAGTAGGACGTTACTAGAAGTTCTTCCAGTTCTTCTCTCATTTACACAGAAAATTAGGAATTACTTGAAATCAGTGGCATCAAGCATAGCATGAAAACAGGGATAACCGAGTTCTAGAGTTTTGGACTGTTCAAAGTTTAGAAAGGATGCTGCATGCTACTCAGATTGATTTATTCGTGTTATTATTCTTCTTCATTGACACAGATGTTCTGTCAATAGAAAAACATTAGGGTTTTGAAGTAAACTGCTGTGGAGAAGTTAAGCAACTTCTGGTAGGGGAGACAAGAAGCAGCCTTACTACCACTCACAAAAATCCCTGAAAAATTAGAGAGGTTTTGGCATATTCTTAACGCAACTGGTGTAAAAGACAGGCTTTTCTGACTTCTCTCCAGAGTAAGAACACAGCTTTCACAAGACCTTTTCTGCAGTGAGAGTGGGCAGTGGGAAGGTATCTCTTCTGGCTGTCAGCAGCACCTGCTGTTGATGGGGTATTTCTCCCCTCATCTTCTTGGGGCCACAGGGGAACACATGGGGCTTAAGCACAGAGAGGCACTCGTGTATGCAGGCACACTGTGTGCAGAGCACAATAGCTTGTGGAGTGGCAGAAAGAAGTTTCCCAGTTTTGCCAAACAGCAAATGATGATTCAAGGGGGAGAAAACCCATCTTTGCAGTTCTGATTTTCTTTTGGAATTTCATCTTCTCCTTCTGATGGCCCCTGGCTTGTAATAAGAGTTGAATTGCCAAGAGGAACCTCCTGCCACCAGTAGTTCTAAATCCCTCTGGCAAAAAGGAAAACAAGGTCTATTCCCTTAACCCTTCCTAGGATGAAAGAGGAGTGTGCACAAACACAAGAATGAAAATCTCTTAGCTTTTTATCTTAAACTCTTGACTTGGAAAATATAATTACTACAACTCCCTAGATATAGTACAGCTTTTAGCAGCTCTTCCCTTCTCCCCTTCTCATTCCTATGTCCTCAGTTCTTGTTTTAGACTTGCAGGAATCAATAAAATAAAGGAGCCCTGTGCTGATGGGAAGTAGTGCAGGTAGTTGCTCATCTGACCACCCCCTTGACACCCCTATAATAACTTCTAATCAGGTGATAACATAGCTCAGTAACAGCAAGTGAGCTAAATTCTGCTCTCAGCCAGATCAGTCCAGTTTTACTGGGTTTGATGAAATTTCTCAAATATAACTGCTCATTGTAGCCCTTCATATTAAGAAAAACACTTATACAAGTGTTTACAAGCTCATTTACTGTTAAAGAGGTCAGTAATTTACAACTTCTGCTTTTCTATCTTTGCATATGACCCTCCTGCCTAAGTAACTTCATATAAACTACAGATGTTATACAGACTTCAGCAATCCAGCTTCTACTCTTTCAAGATTTCTAAACAACCTCCTGATGCTCTGAGTAAAGTGCACATATGATAGTGGAGTTTGTTCACATGTCCAGCTCCCCAGTAAAATGCTTTGGTTCCCTCAAATAACTACCATGGTAATAAATACTCCTTTACATCTGCTAGCCTGTGTGTCTCCGCTTGTATAAAGACAAATGCAGCAGCTCCCACTGCCTATGGTCCAGGTGCTCTTATTCCAGAGAAGCCCATTATACACACAGACATGAGAGCCTGAACATATGAAGAGCATATTCCAGAAACTGAGATTCCTTTGCTAAAGAAAAAAAAACAAAACAAAAAAACCCCACCAAAACCCAACACCTCTGCCAATAAGCAAATCCCAAGGTGCTCAGCCCTAATCCATGTGCTTTCGGGGGCCTTTTCATCAGTTATTTCACCTTCTAATTCTGTCCCGCAGCTCTCCACCCTAGCAAAACTGAGCGAGCAATCCAAGAGCAAACAATAAATTGTGACCTCTTTTACATCATGCACTTAATATAGTATAGATTTTGCATTCTTGTAAGACTTTCTGGGGACTTATTTGGTTTGGTTTGCATCTACCAGGGGTTAACTATAACTTAGTTCAAAAAGTCATACATATGAGCACAAATTTATACGTACATACACATATATATGTACATATGCACAGATTTTTCAGCTTCTGTGCCTATATGTACATATTATGTAAGCTAGGCTATATATATATGCATGTATATATAGGCAAATCTCCCATAAGAAATTTTGAGCAGGAGGGCAGGGTAAGTGAAATCTAACAAAGAGCTGTCCCTTTTGACCTCAGCATACCTGCCTTTTGTAGGAAGGGGCTGTTTATTTATTTTATTGTTTTGCAGATGATTGTATCTTTGGGAGATACAGCTACATGCACACATATTCTGCTGGCTTTGAGTAGGCTAAACTGCAAAAAGGGAATTTGGGACGGTTGGAGAAAAGAAAAGAAAGACTTGTTTCAGCAGAAAGCCAGTGCACTCTATTATGCATAGAGTGCTTCACAGGTACGTTTTTGAAGGAGAGCTTTTCAAAGGAAAAGATGAGGGAGAGGGTGGGGGAAAAATTGTTTAGCCAAATTTTCTGTGAACTTCCTTAAGGAGTTGCAGAGTTTACAAATGTTGGTAGACACAGGAAAACACCTGTCCACTCATAGCTGATTAGAGACTGTTACCCTCTGGTTACCACAGAGCAGATGTTTTTTCACTTCCAGAAATCAGATACACCCATTAGACACAATCTGATGAACCACACAAACATCCAAATATTAACAAAAGGAGACTTCACTCCAAGGAAAATCTACCACATGACTTCAGATTCCTATCTGATTTGCCCCTCAGTATATCATCTATCACCTTTCAAAGAACCTTGTGTAAAAGAAAGATCACCACCCTCCCTACCTGCCCAAGTTAGACAAACATATTGGAAGCCTTTTCCCCCAAAAAGCAGCAATTGAGGAAAACATTACCCAGTCAATCCCTCAGAAAATAGAAACCTGGAGTCTTCTGATATCACAAAGTCTTTAGATACAGTCTTAAAAATCTCACTGAGTGAGTTCAGGTTTAGGTTTGTTGTAAAACATCAGTGCTTTAGAGTGTTTAGTGTGCTCACAGCAATCTCAATTCACTTTGTAACAACTAGCAGATAGGATTATCCCTTTCAACAGACTAGAAAACAAAAGTACATTAAACTTAGAGGTGCACTGAGAATGCAAGATGGTTCAACAGCCTGTAGCGTGTTCAATGCATTCAATATATTTCATGTTATTCCAGAATTTTTGGATGATAAACATGGAGTAGTTCCTTTGCATGAAAATCTGCAAAGCCATTGCTAGTCTTTTGAAGAAAGGTCCTTTGATTGGTGCTTCTTCTCTAAGTTTCAATCAGACACCGAGGATTTTTTCATCATGGAAACATCCAACATGCTAAAAAAAATGCTGCAGCAGTTCTTGAAAAACAAAGAAGAAAAAGGAAGAAAAGAACACAAGCACTCATCTTGCCTTAGGGTTCATTGTTTATCCAACCTGGATTTAACCATCCCATGTAACAATCAGCCCAGCCCAGCCTATCTCTCTAAAGACAATGCTCCACAGCATTACTGTCAGCCAACATGATTGCAATCACTAACCTGGATTCAGACTCAGTTTATGGAAATGGCAAACTGAATTTTACCAGAAGCAGAATGAGGTAACACAAACACTATCATGAAGCCCTGCCCTTTGTCAACACTTCGCTCCTGTCTCCAGTCCTGTGTAATGGATTTGTTATACACGTTCCCACATAACTTGTAAGTGTGCAAAAGAAATTATTGCTTCATTGCATCATATGAGCACTAAAATAGGAGAGAAAAAAAGGACTGTTAGAAGGGAAGAAGGAGACATTAGACTCCGGGTATTAAACAGGATTTATACAGAAACCAGGACTGGAAGACTTTGGACAGGAGTGAAAGTTACAGATTATTAGAGCCAAGTAACAGAAGGGATTTGAATGAAAACAGACAGGTGACCTCGAAGGTAGTTGTTGCAGTAAATAAAGTATGCGCTCTCTGTGCAATTCACACTGTAGCTTTTAAAATTATTGATGGAGTCTTTAATTTGAAACATTTATGAACTTGTTCAGGTATTATTACTAGCCCATTGTCCCAGGAAAATAAGATTAAGAGAGCAGGTCTGCCATGAACGCAAAAATCTGATCACTTCTGTTAATTCAAGGCTGCTGAAAGAATAAGCTGACTCAGACAGAATTACAGTGAGTAAAGAAAAAGGAAACATTGGCTATGTGAAAATATTTGCTATTCCAGCCAAGGATTGTTGAAGGTTTCTGTCAAACCTTATGTCTCCTAGAAGCTTACCTGTATTTAAAAAAATCTAAAGAAACTACAGTCAAAGAGAAGACTTGAGAAATGGGAATTACCAGAGGGGGGGAAAGAAATTTTTTTATTATTATTTTTTCTTTTTTTTTATCTCCTTTCCCTTGCTGGAAAATGGTGGTGGAAAGATTTAGAAAAGTATAAGAAATGAGGAAAATTGTCTTTTTGACCCCTCAAATTCTTTTGCCACATTTATTAAAAATAAATAAATTAAAACTTCCCTCAGAAAGGAGGAAAAGAACTATTACATCCCCAAATTCTTCCTTCAACAGGAAAAAAAAAAAAAAAAAGAGACATTCTACTTGTATTGATTTTTTTGTCCAACAGAAATAAATTTTTACAGTTGCTTGGAGTTACATATTTTCATTCTTTATAAGAAAACGTTGCCTCATGCCTAACCACATTTCTAACAGTTTTCTGCGTGGCCTCAGTTTGCACACACTAATTCCCACCACCTTGCCACTGGAAGAGTAAAGGCATTGTTGCATCCTTGACACTTTGTGGTTCTACACATGAGGAAAAGGCAAGATAGGACCATTCACAGTAGAGGCTTGGAAATCCTACTTAAAATCTCTCTCTTTCTATCAACTCTTGCTTGTTGAACTGCAGTCTGCACAGCCAGTGTCCCTGCTTGTCAGGTGGAACAAACACCAGCCTGATTCTGCAACTGGATCTCCATCGCCTACACAGATGATGTGTCTTGCATGATTTATAGTCACTGGTGCTGTTTGTCTTGGCTTCTGTTGGACTACATGTTAGTACCACATTTCTTTGAAAGTAGTAGCATTCACCCAGAAGAGGAGTGTTACTCAATGGGAGGAAGAGACCTGGAATCCAGCCTGGAACTGGTGCGTCTGGGGAAGAACAGAGCTACCAGTTTATGCACTGAACACTGCTACATGTTTCCCACTTCCTTCCTGACCACCCTCCCACCCCCCCTCCCCTAGTTTGACTAAGGTCCTGGCTCAAATGCATTAGAAACCTATTGTAATCCTGCCAATATCAATACAAGTGCACAGTAACACATTTCTCCAGTGCTTGCCAAGACTGGAGTGACCAGGTAGGATGTGCAGAAAGAAGTGGATCCACAACAGCTAGGAATGGTCCTAAGATTTTATAAATGGGTGAAAATTCAGCTTGCATCCTGCTGGAGGACTGGAAGAAAATAAGATTATGCCTTTTAAACCAGCATGCCTACAAAAGACAATAATTAAGCTTTACTCTTTCAGTTATTCCCATTAAAAAATAAAATTATCACAAGTGTTTATTCAACAGCGAATAAAATGCTCACATCAGATAGGTTTTATCTGATAGTAAGGTAATGACTGACTACCAAATCACATGACAGCAAAACATTTTTCATGGATGTGGTAATGTGCCCTTACCTGAAAACCTCTGATTAACAAGGGGGAGGCACAGATAAGAACAGAGAAGTCACGTAACACAGCAATAATAGCAACAAAGAGCAAGTCTCTTGAAGGGGAAAAAGAAATCCTTTGAGCATCCACCTACACACACGATTCTACTCTGCTCTGCCCTGTGGTCCTATAGCCTCTCAATTAATTGCCCCTTGACTGTTCACCTGGACAGTTGAAAATGATCAGCTATTCTTGCACTTTACTTGTATGGATCATATTGCAGACTGACAACTTTCAACAGGACTTCTACTATTTACATAAAAATCATAAATAACAATTCTATTTGTAGCTTTATATAACTAGTACTGTGTAATTTATCTATAAGTTTCGGTTTTGCTCCTAGAGAAAGGAAAAAAACCCTCTATGTTCTCTTAACCTGTTAGACAACTACACAGCAACAACGTTAACAAGAAGCAACATACTTTCTCTAAATTTGATGTACACTAAGTTGCCAACAATTTTCAAACCTATTGTATCATAGCTACTTTAATGCTCTGTGGAAGTAGCAATTCCATTGCTAACCATTAATCTTCAAACATTTTTAGAAGCTCCTAAGAGTAAGCCTGGAAAGCCACAGTATCAGAGAGCAAACAGATGAAACAGACCCCATCTAAGCAGGATCAGCAATGCCTAAACCACTCCTGGCAGATATTGGCCAAGCGTGTTTGTTAGAAGCTGTGGTGATGAAGGAATGAACACACGGCAAGTTACTAACAGAGATCAAAGCCTTCAAGCTAAGAAATATTCTAAAGCATACTTTTGTTGCATGGATATATTTCCCTGTTAACCTCAGTATAAATGCGTTTATAGAGTGGAAGCTATTTGAGCTATTAGCCATCAAACATTAGGGATCTATGAGACAAGTAAATTATGTCTTATTTTGGATGATGCATAGCTCTTTCCAATTCAGATGCTTCTTTCCTAGATACTGCCAACTGCAGTAATTGAAACGGCTATCACACAAGTGTCAGAGGAAAGCCTCACAGCCTCAGATGCATGCTGTTGGCAGACAGAGGGCGCTTTCAAAACCTGAAGACGTTTCCAGAAGAAATGCGGTCTTAATAAAAACTTGAGACACTGGAGACCTTCTTGGTAGTCATCGCATAGAACCAGCACTAAAATACCAGGAAAAAAATAAAAAGACTGTAGTAAAAATTCCTATTTTGTCCATGGCAAAAATTTCACCACATGCTGTTCAGATGTCAGTGCATTTTAAAAAGTTTCCCTTTCCCTCAGCCTATGTCCAACACAGTCTACAGAAAGAAGGGAACTAAAATGACAATTCAATAATCCAAAACTGAACTTGGAGAAGCCAAAAGCTACTGCCACTCTGAAGAAAGATCTTATCACTCTCCACAACTACCTGAAAAGAGGTTGTAGTGAGGTGAGTGTCCATGTCTTTTCCGCAAGTAACAAGATGAAACAAAACAGCCTTGAGTTGTGCCAGGTTATAAGGGAAAGAAGGCCATTGTAAAAACCCACAGTTCTGTCTCATGGATAAAGTATTCTAATAGTCAGATTATTTCTACCTAATTAATAATAAAGCTGAATGTTGTTGCCATAATCTTCACTATCAGCCTCATGATCCACTCCAGGTTCACCAAGGTGAAACCACGAAGAGGGATTCTATTTTACTGTTTGAATAATCAATCTGAAGAGAAGCTGGATATTATCAGTTACACACTGCATAAATATCTGTTCCATTGCAAACTGCAATTCATGTTACATCAATGCATTACATGTACTACAATTACCATAAGAGTGAAGAAAATGAAGAATGAGCTAGCAAGTAAAATATGAATCGCTTTGCCCGATAAAGCAAGTAACTTTAAAACAAAGTAAAGCAGTCTACAGATGCCTTTTAGTTAGCCAAAAATTGCTCATCAGAACACAAATAACTGACATTTGAGTCAGAAATTTCACCAATATGAACATTTTGACTAATACTGAGATATAAAGAGGCTGAAAACATATTTGTAATCTTAATAAGAAAAAAACACTTGGGATTTGAGAGAAAAATGCCCAGCAATTAACTTATTCTCTTCTTAAAAGAAAGATTTCTATTTTGGATGTACATTGTGTTCCCATCCTCAAATGGCTCCATCCACTGCTCCAAATGCTAAATACCTATACAAGAGCTCCAGCTTTGAACTATGCTAATGACCAGACATTAAGCAATCTTTTCCTGGATATGAAAACAAGGTCACTCTTGGACTGAGTTATCTAAAGGAGATATTTTGTATGCAATAAATAAATTTATGTATTTGCTATCTGAAACAGTACAACGTAGAACTAGGGGATTTAGATGAAAACTGTCTTGGCAAAACCTGTACAGCTTATGGAAGACTTTGCCTTCTCTTCAGGTTGGCCTTAGATCCCAAACATTTGCAGTAGACTAAAGTTCACCTGTTCTTTGATGCACTAAGGATTAACCTCCTGCTTTGTATGTTCATCTAATGAAGTACACAATAAAAAGAAAACACGCTTATAAGTCACCCAGAAAAATGTGACTACAATTTGGATAAGTCAAAGATTACAGCACATGAGGCTCACTTGCCTGTTACGCTTAGTAACGCTTAACACAGACAGCATGATGTCTGTTAAAGATATGTTAAACATTCTTACAAGCACAGAAGAAATTGCAACGCTCTCAATGGTTAAAATTCTTATTAGCTTGTAGTGAACACCAAATGCCTAAGGAAAAGAAGTTCAGCAATACTTTCTGGATTCTCCATGCTAGCACCATCAGGTTTCAATACCACAAAGACTGTTTCACAGATAGTTTCTCAGGCAATAGTATTTCCTTATTGCATGCAGATTATTGTGACACTTCTAGCATAAACTCAGAGGGGGAAAAAATGCATTCCACAAGGCTTGGTTCTATTCCAAAGTAGAAAGAAAAACACCCACTGGCCTACTTGAATATTAGAATAGGACCTGAGTATCTGGAGCCAACATGACCTGGAGTTTGTCAATGGAGAATGAGAGCATGAAAGTTCCAGTGGGCTTACATACTTGCTGTTCCTCTAGCTCCTAAGAATAGGTTTCTGGCCTGCTCACTTAAATGCTTGCCACATAGCTCAGCAATGGATTCCAGGCACCAAAACTTCAATGGCACTTTAGAAGCAAAGGTTTAATTTGGTTTGGCTTGGTCTGAATTTTAGACACTTACCTGCCATGTGGTTTGATCTCTGCCTAGCAATCAGCTGTACCTCCTATGCCCTAATGCTCCTGGTACCAAGAAATCAGCTGAGCATCAAAACCGATGATTATTTCCTGCATGAAATTTTTTTAATAAAGCAGATAAGCAGAATATTCAGGCAGCCGATCTCCAAGTAAATGAAACAATTTCTCCAAATCAAACTATTAGCATGAAGTGTTTACCCACAACATTAAACATGCTGACAAGGTATGGGCTGAAGTTAGCACCATTTATCTTTTTTTTTTTTTTTTCCACAGCTAGAATATAGGAGTGATCTGCCAAACCAGAGGATGAAATTAGCAACCACAATGTCACTTGGCTTCACTGTTCAATATGCACACATGAAGAGGCACGACAACAGATCCAGACTGATAACACAAGGAAACAGTTGGTAAATGGTGGGATTGGTATGTTGCACAATTTAAACAAACTCAGTGTCTAATATCATGCAGGATGAGTCACAAGCGTGCATATGAGGTTTTTTAGTAAGCAGATGCAGATCTTCATGCTTCCTTCAGGCACGTGCAAAAAACTGTCTTTAAATGTGAAACTCCTCCATTCTTCATGTCATGTCGAACACATCACATAGTAGCATAGCTCTTCACAGACACAATATTAGGTACTCTGTGATGACATTTGACTTTCTGCACTGCTATCAGAAACAGAGCAGCTTTTGAATTGTGGCAACGTGCCAGAAACTAAAACCACTTAATATTGCAGGCAGTAGTATTTCCACTGCTAGTTCAATGTGAGAAATTACTGGGTACTCAGAAACACAGGGTAGATAGGAAACTAACTCAAATTACAGTTAATAACTGCTCCTTCCTATAGATTTAATCCCAGCAAATTACACTTCTGTGGATGCAATTCTCATTAACCCAAACCAGAGGGAAGACTTAACACTTACAATAGGACAAAATGAATGAGTCTGAATCCCCAGGAGATTTCAAACCATTGAACAAACAGTTGAAACTCAATTGCTCAGTCTTGAAAAAAAAAAAACCAGCAATGCCCCCAGTTTCAGTTTGTTTGGAGAGTGTCTGACTTCACTAATGTACCCAAGATTTATTTCAAGGTACACTTTATGAAGGTTTCCAGAGAAGCTGGCCCATTCTTATTTGAATAAACTCCTCGTGTTTGACATCTGGCAAAAGACAAAAGATAATACACATATATTTGAGTGTGCACATGGATTTACTCCTCATTGTACAAAGATCCTGTGTGTGTACCCAAGTACCATGCAAGAGATAAAAGAGAAAATCTAATAATTTACAGTGAAGGATAGATGTCTAAATCCCATAATTCACTGCCTGAAATGTCCTTGCCCAACCAACTATCATATGCTCCAGAGGCATGTTCCATCAGTGTTTGTAAGCACAGAACTGGTTTGTAAGACCATCTGGAGGAACGACTTCTCTTAAGCCTAAGAGCAGGGCCTGTTTTTGTGCAGAATACTTCACCATTCATAGAAAGACAAATACTATCATTGGCAACCCTAGCCATCCTCTGATTTCTGGCAGCGGAGATTTTAAAGGCATGGTAAAAACTTAAAACTTTTATGTAAACTGACAGATTATTTCTACATTAATCTAGGAGGGAAGTGTTTGTAACCTGCCCGAAAAAGCTGAAGAAATGCAGGAGGTTTCTCTATAGGCATGAATTCTTCTGCGTGTGTCATAACTTCCTAAGCTCTACAACACAAACTTCTCAGCTTGAACAGTCTGGCATTATTTTATTTGGTCAATTATGAAGCAAAGTCCCTTGCATGTATCATGCTATGGTACATGGATGCCTAAGCATCCATGGGTTGCTTCAGAGATGTATGAGCTGTATTTGGTATGGTACAGTGCAACTGTACTGGCTGTACTGGTACAGTACAGTGCAACTCTTTCCAAACAGCTGCTGGGAAAGTGGGGTAATGGCATTAGGCATGGCAGGTTAGGAGCCAAAAATACTGTGAAACCTGATCTAGACCTGATCCAAAGACTGGATTTGCAATCTAGACGCCATAAAGAATGTATAGGAAGTCTGAAATGGAGAGAGGAAATAAAGAAGCATACATGCATAAATTATAAGCATAAATGCTTCTCATCTATAACAACTGTCAAAAAGTCAACGCTCTCCTAGAAGTTACATACAATGCATACAATGCTGTACTTCTTTCTAAGAGCACAAACCCCAACTAAGCAGGTGGAAGCTTGGGGATGGGGTTCTGCAGAGCAGCATCCGTTTCTGCCATCAGTAGAAATCCCACCCTCCCAGGCAGCACAAACACAGCAAGTTTTCCAATCTTGAAACTTCACCATGACTTTTACCTTCCTAAAACTGGACATCAGGAAGAACAAACCTTTCCTCAGCAGTTGCTGTGCTACAGTTGCCGGGGTTCCTGGCTTAAGTTCTGCTCAATGCCACCCAAAAAAACCTGCTATCTTCCCCACTTATAGAAATGGAAGGCAAGTCATGGTCTTGAAGACTTTTAGCATTTATCACACAGTTTCTTTGTCTGCTTTAATGCTTCAAATATAATATCAAGTGCTCATGGGCATCTGAAGCCTGGTCATTCTCCCTTTTGGATCAGTGATGAACGAATAACCACATGATAAAAGAGGGACAAACGTAGATTAGGTTTAAGCTCTTATACTGTCCTCCCACAAGTAGGCTGTGTCTTACTCACAGGTATTCCCAGCCCTGTTCAGATTGAGCATGTGAACAATTTGCTGTGACTAGCTGGTACTTACAATTCAAGCTATTGAGTAAGTCCCTACAAATTACACTTCAGTGGATAATGATATGCAATTCTCATTAACTCAAACCAGAGGAAAGACTTGACACTTACAGCAAGGCAGAGTAAGAGTCTGAATCCTCAGAAGATTTCAAACCCTTGAACAAGCAGTTCAAACTCAATTGCTGAGTCCTGGAGGAAAAAAAAAAAAAGCAGCAATGCCCCCAGTTTCACAGTTTGATTAGAGAGCATCTGACTACACTAGTGTTTCCAATACTTATTTCAAGGTTTCCAGAGAATACAGGTCACCTAGAATATGATGATTCTCTTCCCTGATGAATTAACCTATAGAACTTGATTTCTGATGTAATACTTATGGTTCTGCATTCATCATCTGTGTTAAACACTCACAGCTTTCTTAAACATTCCTGTCAGTAAACACTCACTCAAGAGCTGGAACACAAAGAAAGA
Source organism: Coccyzus lansbergi (assembly GCA_033558105.1). Taxonomy (NCBI): domain Eukaryota; kingdom Metazoa; phylum Chordata; class Aves; order Cuculiformes; family Coccyzidae; genus Coccyzus; species Coccyzus lansbergi. The sequence continues at coordinate 889,527 of JAUMJK010000160.1, forward strand.
ATTTGTTGAAAATTTCTAATGAGTCTTTGAAACAGGGAAAGTAATTTTGCTTCATATTTATGACCACATCACTTTTATTCACATTTCTTTCTACATCTTCAGTCCAGCTGCAATCTTAGTGAAGACTCTCCCCTATAAATCTGCACAAAATCTTAGTACAAAAACATTTGCTGATCAGAAGATCCTCCATCCCACAAGCCACTTCATTCCCCATACTCTAGTTCTCTGCTTTTCAACTAATGATTCCCCTCAGGAATACAGGGAGAAACCTAGATAATGTTAACAGGGGGACTACTCTCACCTAACTTTAGTCATTTAGGAGATGTCTGGTTTAAACTAGTTGTCCAGTCAGTGCAAAGAGCTGTCTCCAAGGAGCAGATTCAATCCTTGTACTCTAGAAAGCCAGAAGACTGCTTACATCTTTTTTCTGTATCCTTGTCCAAGCTTCTGATCAGATTAAGTGTTGGATATGGGAGAAGCACTCCATGTAATGGCAAAAATAGCCTTAAAAGATTCCTGATCCATCCAAGAAAACACAGATGTGAAAATTCTTGAGCTAAAAATTCCCATGGGGCGATCATCCTCTCAACAAATACAATAGTTTTAAAATAATATTATAAAATGTTTCATTTTTGAAAAAAATTCAAAAATTGTATGGGGTGGGGGAGTCAGAAACAGCAACATTTTTTGATAAAATGATACTCCAACAGAAAATCAGTCGTCACACCATTACAAGCCTAAGTTTGCTTTTTATCCAGCATTGCTATAGGAGAGTAGAACTTTCAATCTCCTGCTCCTTATACTCCCAGGAGTAAAACAAGATATTATTGCCAAGTCTCCTGTTGCTATTTTTTATCCTGAATGTTGGCTTTCATCACTACAGAATGGGAATTCTGCCACCGATTTAAAAGTCTCCATGATCATAATTGTAACTTTAACTTTATATTAATGTACATGTGTTTAATTTAATTGCTTTGTTTAAAGATAAAAGGAAAAATGGATTTCAAATCTGTCAACCGATTTCACTGCACATGTTCATAGTTCTGTAGTTCAAAAACTTATGCAGCTTTTTCCTCCCCCCACGGGGAAACAGCTCTGCAAGAACCACACCTATCTCTGTAATGAATGTAGCTATTAAATATTTACATTTTCTCCATTGTAATGGAAATTTTACACTGTTCTACTGGAAAACTGATTTTTAAAGTCCTTGTAATCTAATGTTTTAAAGGTAATTTCATGCAGATCTTTCTAGAGACTAGGCTAGAGGCTTAACCACCTGGATAAAAATGCTTTAAGGCCATAGCACTGCAGGTGTAAATCAGTGCAGTTCTATTAATGCAGTTGCATTCATTTACACTTGCATAATTTGTTTCAGAGAGTCATTCTGAAGCAATGTGTGACAATCTGTAATCAGTTTTACGGAAGAAAGCAATACATTCATCTTCGCATTCACACAGATGAAAAATAGATGATTAGATCATGCTTATGTGAGTAAAACAATATTCACGTGTGAACTCTATGCCTGAATCTCTAGACAAGATTTCTCTTCACAGCAGTCCTCTTCAGATTCAGAGAGGTTACACAGAACCATTTACTATAACTTCTTAAATCCACTGTAAGCTTGGGGTTCTGTGCAGCAGTAAGCCTGCTCCCTATTCTGGCTTGTGGCTAAGAAAGAATGGATGGATCTGGAAAATCCCCACTTTCCCTACACAAAAAAAAAAAAAGATTTTATTTCCTTTATAATTAGACACTTGCAGTGGAGGCAGAGCAAAGGATAAGGGGGTTGTTGGTTTTGGGGTTTTTTTTAATCCTAATTCAGCGTTAAGGATTTGAAAACTTTATCTAAAAAGCTGTTGTGATCTCCATGAGTTTACGAAGTATAATGTCTTATTTCTAAACCCCAAGACTAAGACCTGAAGGACGTTTAATTCTTTTAATCACAGCAACTTGGGACTTTTTGGTTTTCTGTTTTTCTTTTTTTTGTTGGTTTTTTTTTTCTTTTGGTGGTGGTTTATTTTGGGGGGTGGGGTTTAGAGAGTGGAGTAGGTGTTTGTTTTTAATGCGAATATCTAGCTTTACTTTGTTTTTATGCTGGGCCTTCACTTTTGTATTCAAATGAAGTGAGAGATAAATTTATGGTGTTTCCATTACTCTTACCCTGAAGCACTCTCTTTAACTCATATTTAATGGACTGATGTACTGGAAAGATAAGTAAGTGAGAAGAACTGCTTTGTACTTTTTAATGGGAGCAGTATTGAATGTTAACCTAAACCTGGGCAGAACAGTGAAGGAAGTTTGATAAAGTTCACAACATCTGCCTAACTGTAAAAGGGCGTCTGCACACATAATCCTGCATATAAAAAAAACAGACAGATCTTGTGAGCTTCTTTCTTCCTTACGCTCATATTGGGTATTACACAGAGAAACAATTATTTGTTATAAGCTAAAATTCACTGCTAATGGAACAAATGAGGCTGAAATATTAGGAGAATCTAATTATTCTAGTGATATCATTAACTGTGTATTAAAATAATCACTGCTGTTTAATTTATTGTGTATTTACTATTTTTGAAAGGTTTCTTATTGCTAGAGCGAGTCAGAATTCAAACAGGCTGCAAATGGGGCATAATATAGCTGCGCCAGAAAAGAGATTAAGTAAGTAGTACAAAACCAAAACTGCCTGTTTTTTACGTACTGCATTCTCAACAGATACCAGGTTACTGCAAATAATAATAATGACCATCAAACCTGCTTTTTCACATTGTTTTAAGCAAGTAATATGGTAAAGAAGGTTTAAGCTATTGGAAGTCAAATGGCATGCTACAAGGTCAAGTAAGAAGTACCTTAAATCAATGCTCCTCTAAATGGTTACCCTGATGCTCAAGAATCAAAGGGAGCCTGAGCTAATCCTGGATATGTCAATTCATTTGCCTTCTTTCTCTACCGAAAATTGTACACCTTATCTAGCTGTGGACTGGTTAGACTCAGGTGAACCGGTGATACTTTTCTTTTAGCCTCTCATGACCTTTTAAGAAAATTTTGCCATCTGCAACTAGTGGAAATAGGATTCCAGTGTCTGAACAAGCAATTAGTCAAAAAATGTTTTAAAAGCTTAAGGTTCCAAATAATTCTGAAAACAATTGTTCTTGTGCTATTATACCAGGTAATGACATCCTGGCCAGCTGTGTGACATCAGACCTTATTTGTAAAGATGCAAAGTGGTTCAGAAGCATCCCCATTGGCACTCATTTGACTGTAATGACCACCAGCTGGCAACTGAAACGACCTTTGAAAGGTGTTATCTTTTGCCTCATCTCTGATCTGTCATATTTAATTATCTGTTCTTCTCTAGCATTTATAACAAACCTTAGAGGAAAACCCCTCCTTTGTTTTGAATTCAGAGGAGATCTTGGAATGAATCACTATTCTGCTGGACAGGCACTTTCTTTGAAAAAAGAGATTACCATAATTCCCTGATGACTCCACCTCCCTATATACACCCAACATTTAAAAGTTACAAAGCCAGAAGTAACACCAGTTGTGTTCAGATTTCTACTGCTAACTTTACCCAGTCCTCTCACTCTTTCTGTATGCCAATATGAGTATGGGTCAGCTGAGGGGAACCCTGTGCTGAAAGTCATGCACAGGACTACCTCACAGACCAGCATTCCTATGCAGGAGGAAAGCCCTCAGTGCTATGGTGCTGCCTGGGCAGAGGACTCTTCTCCAAGGGTCGTCTTTCCTGTTTTCCAGCCTCACACCAGACAACCTAAAGGCAAAGAAAATACCAGGTATTGGACTGTTATTATGTGTTCTGAGAACGCTAGGGGGGCTGCAGGAGGCAGGAGACAAACCGGGTGCATCTCATGATTAAGACTAATTTGGCAGCTCTGCTTACAGAGAAGATGATGGAAGAAAGTTATTAATACAGTATAGCCTGAAGCCATTATAAATTTCTGCACTGCACAATACTTCTGTAAAACAAAGAAGGATTTTGGGGCTGTTGTAATCAGAAGCAACAAGAACAGAGACCACTGGGTGGCTATTCTCACTTCACAGTAGATGCAAGAGTGCTTTTATGTTGTAGTGACTGTAAGTAGCATCTATTGTACTCATCACAGAGCTCCAACTCCCGATAAAGTCACAGCACCCTCCCATAAACCTGCTCAGATTCAAAGCAAAAAGGGAGTTAACAGTGTGATTGACAAGCAGAGAAGTCTGAACACATTAATTAAAATGGTTACACCTAATCACCTTTGTTTATACATCCTCTTCCTCGTTCTTCAGCAAGAGAGTTCTGTTAGGAGAGTAAGTTTCTGCATCCAAATTCATAATATCTACTTGCATGTAAGAAGATCTCGCTGTATTTACAGAGCCTAGCTCACCATCTCTTAAAAAGACATTAATGATTTTTCCAATTTTTTTCTCAAGGGCCATAAACCTCATTGCTTGAGGAGTTAGCATCATTTAGCTAACAAGCTTTAATTCTTGCAGTAATCTATCAGTCTATGGGAGAGTCTGAAATGATAGGATTCCTTGACACAACCCTGTTATCAGAACTTGCTCTCATTTCACAGCGATTCCTTTTAATGCACTCCTACAACATGCAATACCTGCAGATGCAAAGTCATGTGCCACTTGCTGTTTGAATTCTATTTGCTCATCAGACCATGGGTAAGATTTATGTTCACCGATGCAGTTCACTTTTCAGTACTCCTCAGGTAGTTAGGCATGCTATAAGACAACCTCCCTTCCTGCTGAACACCAGCACATTCTTAGACAACTCATCATCCTGAAAAGCAGCTGAAACAAATAAACAGTCTGACTGAGAAGCAAAAAATAGTAAACTGACTATGGGTCAAATAGCAATAGGTGTTTCCGGCTCCCTGCATACTGAAAGTTGTGGAGTTTTCTGCTTACTTGGGTTTTGCCAACTGCTCTAGAGGAGAAACTGATTCTATCATTTATGTGGTTTTTGCTATCGTATTGGCCATTTTAGTTCCTCATGCCTGCGTTTCCACACCTGCAGGATGTGGTGCATAATCCTTACCATTTTTCCTCACGAATTGTTTATGCATACAACAGTGACCTATTACCAGTAACCAAACTTCCTCCACCTACCTGTCCCAGGAGATCTTTAACCTGTACAGGTTTCTCCAGAATAAGCTAGACAGGGGACTTAAAACTTCCTCAAGGACTTCTCCAAGTGATGTGGCAAGAACCCATCATAATGTGGGACTGGATCAGGCACTGCATGACACCTTCATAGCTGCTCAATTCCTTGTAGATTGCAAGAGGGAAAGTTGAAGACTTCCCCAGTCTATCCACACCACCCCTTCACATGCTGACAGTCCATTTGGAAAGAAGCAACCCACCTTCAAAGGGATTCAACTCAAGACAAGAGTGATGAAAAAGTACTCCTTCTCTCTGAATAATCCTTCTGTAGTCGTCTTATGTCAGTAGAATATATACTTACGTAGATCTTAGGAGTCCAAGAGCTGTGTCACACACATAGGCCAAGGCCAAAATTTCCTATTTAGCCTGAGTATATTAACGGTTCGTTAACATCTATAAATTACAGGCCAGATTTCGAAGAGAATGCTTTGGAGGGCTGCACCAACTCAGTGTGCTTGTCTCATAGCACCTTATATTAAGTCTTATTTAACTCTTTCACTAAATACCCACGTCCTACAATCATTGCTTCTAGCTTCAGTTTTCCAAAAGATCTCAATGTCACATCCCGCCTCTCCTGAAACGGCTCATCAGATGGTGATGCTTCCAGGCTGCAGGACCAACCTGCTACATTAGATATGCTCCTCCTCACAAAGATCACCCCACCCCTAACCAGGGTTCCCTGGCTTCTCCCCCTCATCTGCTTGGGCAGCTACATGGTACACATAAGCCTTACTGAATGAGCTTGCCTTAGAAGCTTTTTGTTGCACAGACTATGTATTTAGGAAGAGAAGGGGTCTAACTGCTAAAACTGCAATTACCCACATCTGCCACTATTTTCCTGATCTTTTTCTCCATGATACTTAAAAATTGGAAAGAATTTTATTGTTTCCTCAGTGTACTGGCAGACAGCTCTGCAAAAACATGTAATGTTAATGTGCTTCCTTGCTCAGGTGTGTTTGGTTTAATTGTACACAGATGAAATAAAAGATGTATGACATTCAGCTGCTATCTTCTATCTGATAGCACAGGATATCAAAGCCCTGCATCTCGTAGCCAGTGGCAGTTAATTGTCAAAGAACATAAGAACAAGGCAAACATACAACAACATATACCCTAACTGTTATCCTTATGGATGTTAAAAATCTGCAGTTTAGAGACTTTGCAAACCCTGGGGCTGCAAATAGTCTTTTCAGTAGTCTCTGACTTCTTCCTCATGATCCGAGATATCCTAATCTTTTTAAACTGAATGACAGAAATACATAAATACTAAAACACATAATATATTAGCATGGCTTCGGTATAATGGCTGTTTGCTGCTGAAGACTTGCATTATTTTGCACTGTCTGCTCTGTGACTTAATTATGATGAAAGTAGAGAGATATTAAGAAGAGGAAGACATGAGTGATGTCATTTTGCAGATGAGTTAATCTGAGACAAGTTAACCATCCTCAGAATTACATGGTTAAGAAATACAAAACAGGTAGACAAAATCTGCCCAAACTACAATGAATTTAATAAGTGAAGCTAATTAAACATCAGACTTAAGTCAGCCCTTCAGAAAAGCAGTACACTGGACACTGTTTCTTATTTTAGTTTTCTAAGGCTAAATCCTCATTTCTGAGCTCTTGCAAAAAGCAAACCACTGCCAGCACCACTCCATGTGTCCAATTTAAATTTGATAGCCGTGTTCCTTGTATTCAGACCCCCATGCTGAAAATTTTGTGCTTCACACTCAGATCATGTCCACAGCACACCTAACTTTGTTTTGTCTATAACCCTACAGACTCCCAAGCTAAGCCTTCATCATCTGTTTTGATTAGTACTGCATTTTTTGTGTGACCTAGCCTAGCTCTGCTCCTGTCCCAGTCTGTGCTCCACATATATCAAAATAGTTGCGTAGGTCACTTTCCCAGCTCTGATCAGATTATTGCTTTGCTCACTGAGAGCTTGGCATTTAGGTCACACGCAATCTTCTTGCCTTGGATCCCAACTTAAAAAATCCCTGCTCTCTGCAAACCTTTTCATACACTTCTTATCAGGAATATTCTCCTGCCACACCCTTGTCACTTTCTTCCAAGTACTGATATGCATGATAGCTCCATGCAACTCCTGGAAAATCCCCAATTCTACTGCTTCCTCTTCCTTCAGAGCTTACTCCATGACAAAGGGGTACAGTAGATGGTAAGTCAGGGTCTCAGCTAATATTCTGCTGTCATCTGTCATTTTTCTAAGTGTCTGCACGTACATAATGTTCAGATCACTAGTTCAGAAGAATATATTCTCATGTCACCACTGATGGACTAATGCCAAACACATCAAAGACCTTCTGTATCAGAACACAACTACTGAGCTGCTCTGGGACAATCAAGAGCAAGAAGCCAAGCATAAACTATGCAAGAGCAGTATACAAATTCTCTTGAGAGGGAAGGGAGCAAAAGGGAAAGTCTTCTAGAAATGCGTAGACAGCCCTTGAGTGTAATAATTTTTAGAGAACCCCATAAAGCCACTCTTTTGAGAGACCTTGTTCACGTAACACAGTTCTCTTTTTGGTCAGAATGGCTTAGGGCTAATAGGAATGCTTAAACTCTTAAAGATATCTCAGTATAGGCTATGACACCAATACGACTTTTACGCAGGGCGTGCTGATGTACAGTTTCCATGCTCAACAGAATAAAAACTGACAAAAATCCATAATAGCTATCATCACTCTCTTTTCACAGAAAAAAACCCCAAAGAACTCTTTCTGTAATTTGCAGGTTAATCCATGCAAGGCTTCCCTAAGTTCTGTGTAATGAGGAATTCCTGTTAAATGCTTTTCAAGAAAGATATGATTTGAGAGAATCTCAGACCCCACACTATGAAGTGAATCCGAATATGTATGATACAGAAGTAAATGAGAATGGAAATTATATTTTTTTTTTTTTACTTTTAAAGTGGCTTGAAAATAACAAGTACTGTGATAGATAAGTGTGATAACATGTAAGTATAGGAAAAGAAATGTGAGGCTGTCCTGGAAGTGTGGACTAGCTTTGCACTGACATTACCTTCCAACCATACTTGTTGTATTGCTTGCAGTAAAACTGGGGCAAGGAGGAAGACATATCAGAACTGGAGATAGGCATAAAGATCTAAGAGTAGCTGAAAGTGGAAACAAGTCTTGATGTAGAGTTTGGTATTTCTAATATTGTCATCAAAAACCCTGCCTCAGGAATTAGGTAAATTTGATCTTATGAGGTGTATGAGCTATATCTTGGTGCCCATAAAAAAGGTCAACTGCACACAGTTGAGATGGACTTGTTTAGCAAACACAAAAACTGTCCACATCTTCAGACATAATTTTGCCTGAATTACTTTAGCAACAAAGGAGCAGAGTTGCAGTTTTCTCCATTTCCACCCAATGTAATGACTTTCCTCCTAGATGAAAAGCAAAGGTACTAAAATAAATAAACAAACAAACAAATAAAACTGTTCCCATCTCCCACCCCCCACCCATTCCTGAGGTATGGCTGGCCATTTCATAATCAGGAAATGTGTGAACACTTGTGAGGGGAATAAGCAAGAACTTATGAGATTGCAAGCCTTTTCCAATGGCTTAAGTGCACTTCAAATAAGAGTATAAAGAGATAGAAAAGCTCGAGACATCTTGACCTTTACCCTTCACTAGTTTCTAATTCAACTGGTCTAGGTGCTCTCTTCAAAAAGGGGAAGAGAATGCACCCATGTGGACAGCTCAATTCCATTCTGCACCATGTTTCAGCTTGAAAATTATTTTTTTTTCTTGCTGCAGAACATCTCATTTGGCATTTTCCTGCTTCATGAGTTTTAATTAAAACAACCCTATAGCAAACTACATCTAAGCCAACTCAAGTATGTGGGTTTAGAGTTTTTATAGTGTTATTATTTTTCCTCTGAACTGACATTTACTTATTTCATTATTCCATAGTCACAAAATCTTCTTCTACATCTTTTTAATAAGTCAGACTCTTCTGCCATTATTTGGGGAAAATTTTCCTCCATTCCACAGAACCCTGGAAGAACATTGCTAAAACACTTTCAGAGGCCATTCATTTATGTTACTCAAACAAGTTTGAGCTACACTTTTTTTCACTTGCACCCCATGAGTGCTTGTGGGCCTGAGAGTTATTAGCACAAACCTGACACTGAAGGTACCAACACGTGTGTATGCTCAATTCTCCCATTTGCCTCCCACCTTGCAATCCATGTAACTCAATAATTAGCATTCTGTTTGGAGCATCAGGGAGCAGAAATACTCATGGGCTATAACAACTGAGCAAAACAGAGTAGATGCAAAGACAGAGCAAGAGAGATTTTCCACAAGAGAACTTGCCTGGAAAGAAATCAGCCCTGAAATAGAACAAACCATTTGGAGGCCACATGAAATCCATTATCCACCCTTTCTGCCTCACATTTCATGCTTGTATCTCCCAATTAAGATACTCATTAATACCAGGATCCCAAGTCTGGCAATTCTAGTTGATGGGTCAGTTGTCATAAAGTCTCCTGTCAGCTGCTATTTGTAGTGACTGTGTTATGAGCTTGATGTGTTGCATTGTTCAGCGTGGTTTTGTTCTTTTATTTTGCTTGGGTTGGCTGCCTCCTGGAACCTCTACTCTGCCTACTTCCTGAGGATTAAAGCATGTCTTCTGGGCAAGGAGACACAGGGACCACCTGCAGATTCTGTTTATGTATCCAGCCTTGTACCCTGATTGATCTCACAATAGGACTGCATAATGTAAACACTTCATTATTCCACTAAAGGATATGTGCTGTACCACCTAAGGTCCCCCCCAACTAAGAATCAGTTGTAGATGGTTAAAATCTGCTAAGCCACACCAAAAGACTCCAAACCAAGAAAAATACATCCTAGTAACATTATGTAAAGTCTCCAAGTTAAACTAATTAAGAGCTATTAAGATGAGAATTTTATCCTACTCCTTTAGTCCAGGATTTTGCCATCAAGCCTCAGCAGTGCTCAGGCCCACTGCTTCTGATACAGCCTTTCAGCATGCCTAATAACAACCAAAATCCAGATTACCAAAAGGATTAACTTCTGCTCTGGGACTAAGACATCACAAATTCAACCTTGGGAACTTCTTTCTTGACACGGGAGACCAGCGGGAGATGAAGGCCATGTTTTGGCTCTGCCTGGGATCTACCTCAATAGAAATGGGAGCTGGAGGAGACACCTCTCCTTGTTGTCTTCAGCTTGGCACCTATTAACTGTACTGGTTCCTAATCTGGCACAGCAGATGGGTAATGGGAGATGGGGCACAGTTTCTGTTACTCCCAAACCGGAGAAACAAAGAGCATCAATGCCTCTAAGTATTTCCTACAGGAATTTTCTACCAGTATTTCCTTTTGCTACGAGAGAAGCTGAGAAAAAGAAGCCAATACCTACCCCCAGGTTTTGTGAAGGCAGTCACAGTCTGTACCTGAATCAGCATCAATCAATTCCCACTGCTTCCTGCACTGAGCTCCCCTGCACCTTTCCCCCTCCTCTCAGGAACAAACGTCTCCTCCCAGAACAAAAGGACAAGTCAAGGGCAGATTTGTGGCCATGACACTGCACATCCTGGGACTTGGGCTTTAGCTCTTATGAGTATTTCAACATCATTTTTGTGGTTTATTTCCCTTCAGGATTTGTTTGTTGGTTGTTTCATTTATTTAACAGCGTTAATTAAAAACTAAAGACACACCCAGCTGAAGCAAGGAACGGTAATCTGAGGAACTGCCCAAGTTCCTCAAGAGGGAGGAGAAGTTTACCCTGAATTTATCTAGGTAGCTATAAATAATAAAAGAAAAAAAATACACAGTACGTCACTATCTGTAATACACTCTGCACACAGACTTCTGAAAGCATAAATCAAAATTATAGAATTTAATTTGGCTTTAAACAAAACAGCTAATTTTGATTAGAAAATGAGGCATGAACATGCACAGATTGTCAGCGTATCTGTTGCATTAGGCATTCACAGCTCCGGTACAGAAAGCAGCCATAAGGCCTTGATCGAATAAAAGACATAAGGCATGAAAGCACTTACTAAGGTCAATGACACTTAAAACACATACATATTTAAATACTTTACAAAATCAGAACTTAATTGTTCAGCTAATTACAACAGTCTGATGATTACACCAAGCAGATTATCAGCTGAAATGCATTAAAAAAAGCCATTACTTTTTCTGCTATGTATCACATTACAGGCCTCTAACAAGATGATCCGTGAATCTTTACAGTGCTCGAGTCAGTCAGAAAAATGGATATTACTGGGTTGGCTAGTGTTGACCCTTATTTATCACAGACATCCAGATTTAATTTCCTAAATTCACATGTAGACTAGTAAATGAGAATAATTTGAATTCTGAGAATTCTCTGAATCTCTGAAATTATACTCAGATCCTTCCAGTCCTAAGAGTAGGTTTTGTTCCTTCTGAACTAGAATCCCAAAAATAAAATGAAGCTTCAGAATTGGAGAGGGGAGGCAATATCAGAATATAAGTAGAAGAATTATATGTATTAGAAAAAAAAAATTATTTGCGTTTGACAGAGGATAGATACAGCCAAGATTTTAAACATGGCACCAGCATCGATCTGGGAAGGATTTCTGTCTTCAGGTTTTGATAGATTACACAACTTTAAAAAATGCTGTGGGCTAGAATTTCCTCTGAATTTCTCTTCGTAACCTTTATCCTTGGATGTTTCTTTTTCCTATATAAATCTACCATTTATCCTATCTTTACCAACACCTTATTGGAGAAACAGCTTCTTACTGTGTGAATTGTTCATAATTTTATTTAAAAGAAAATCCCTATTGTAAGAAAGGAAACTGAACATGACTCTAAATTCCTACGTGCATTGTGCTTTAAATCAATGGAAATTAAGAATTAAACCAAAAGCAGGATAAATCCACTGTTTCTAACAAAACTCACGAAAATGTGAAATCTCAACTTCTTCACAGAAGAATCCCTCACCAGGTCAGGCCTGCTCCTATCACTGCATGCAACTACTAACACACCAAACTGTTACTTACCTCAATTGCTGCAGCAGCAAGCTGTTCTTTCCTGAATCCTGCTAGACAAGACAGTCACTCCCCTCAAAAACTTTGCTAGCACCATCCTTACACAACAGAATACTCTTTAACTTTTAAAAGGTGTAGACATTGCCTACAGAGAACACTGCTGTGCAGAGACGTAAGAGCAGTCTGAAGAAGTAGGATCTTCCTCTTGTGCCTGCCCTGTGAGGGCTCAGCAGGTGAGCCTCATCAAGTCATTTAGACCTCCAGGCCTTGGCTTTTTCCTCTATAAGCTGATGGGTAAATACCTCAGCACCACAGATAAGACTGACAATGCTATGCTTTATAGTATTCCTAATGCAACCTGAAATCTCCTGCACAATAGAAATTCCTCTTAGGGAATAGGTCTGTAGAGCTTAATAGAGATTTATCTGTTTTTAAGAATTGCATAGCTATAATTCAATTCATTCTGACTAACACGTCCAGACTTGTTCTTCATGTTTGTGTCTTATGCCCAGTAGTTTCTCTTTTAATCAACTTCCCAGTTAAAACCTTTCCCACCATTGTAGGACCTCTCTTGCAATAACAAAGCAGATAAATTTAGATTTATGCTCCCTCTCTTCAGTTTGCAGCAGTAGAAAGTAAAAAAAGATATACTCCTTATCAGACAAAGAAATCCTCACTTATTGCTTTCCCTTCTTTCCCCTGACCTGCAGTTCTCCAGTCAGGAAAGCTGCAGTTCTCAGCTCCCTTGTGACACATAGCAGAAGGAACATTGCTGCCAGGTTGGCAGCCTCTGCTGGAACAGCATCCCTCTTACTACACACATCTGGAGGAAGAGCTGGAAATCCAAATCTGTGTAACATCAGGGTTATTAGGGATGAAACTAAGTTACAAATTTGGAATCCAAATCTGAATTTATTTCCAAACTGAAGAACCAGGGACTTGTTTCAATGCTTTATAGAAACAAAGAACCATGAGGTTTTGATCTCAATCAGCCTGGCACTTGTTTTGGGCCCTATGCCTAATCACAGTTGGTTATAAAGTGATTACTCAGCACCACTTGTCCAGTTCATTCATCTTGTAGCCTTTGTACTGCTTCTGTGCTGTTATGTATACTTGGCATCCTTTATCTGTTTATGTCCACAATCAGGTAAATCTAAATGTATTTTTATTTTCATGGAAAGGAGTTAAAATATTGGATGGGAGTTTGAGGGGGGATCACCTCAAACATTTCAGTTTCTCATTTCTGACATCCACAGAGAGCCACAGAACATAGATGTTTAGTGCAAATTCAGAGTTCCTAAGTTAATTGAAGTGAGCTGCTACTGGTACATACCACACAATGTTCTTTGTTGGTGTTACCACTTTATAGTGTTCAAAAATAACCCAAACAGGTTAGGTAGTAACCAAGATATTATCTGAGTAAATTTTACCTCAGGGGATTCCTTCAGAGTCAAAAATGTTTTAGTCTGTCTGCACGAATGCAGCCCCAAGGAAGACTATACAAGCAAACAAGTTGAACGGCACAAAAAAAACCCAGCAGCAGTAGAAAACAGGGGAAAAGGAACAGAAAAAATTGTGAGACATCATAGCAGCTATGTTTTTTAATAATTTAGAACTTACAATTGTCTGTCTTTGCAAAAAAATGAAAATATATCTGGGCTTCTGTAAAAATGACTGCTTGCTTGTTTAGGTTTTGTAATAGGCAAAGGCAGGTCCAAACAAAAATCCCAGAACCAAACACCGTTTGTGGTAGGAAGAATCAAACTCCCAGAATACATGCACTCCTTTAATTTAAGTACTTCACAATCCAAATCCTCTTGTGTCTCTGGATTACACTGCTGGGCATTGTCTGACCATAAAGCCAATTTAATTTTCCAGGGTACGAATGATCTTTTAGTGCTTTTGAGTTGATCTAGAGAATTTTATAGTGCTTAATTCATTCACTGCCAGTTTAATAAGGAAAATAAATTAAGCCAGAGGTGTCTATGTCCCTCAGTAACCTTGATCTGCATACACAGACTCTTGTGTTCACAACAGCCTAGTTTAAGTTAAAGAACTGTCTTCCTTTTTCATATCTATAGATTCCACTTTCTTCTTTTATTATAAGCAAGAACAAAACTTTAAGATAATCACACACATGCAAACTATTTCAGCAGTCATATATATTGTTATTTGGAATCCAGGTAGGAAGTAGTAGCAGTAGCAGTAAAATTGAGCAAGAAAACTACCTATGAATACAGAACCAATATTAGACCAGTAGATTCGTATCATGTTATACATAGACTATTTAATATGTGCATTTTAGCTCCTATTTTCCCAACAGCATGAAATAAAAAATGAAGAAATATGGAACATACCTTGACATGACTCCCTTCATATCTTCACCTCATGGGCATGCTGATACAAATAAGTTTTTTTTTCTTCATCTGTATATTTGCACAAGATACTCATATACAGACAGGCAGACAAATAAATAAGTGAATTTCTGTTTATATAGAATTTATAATTACTACATTGCATTGCATATATATATAACGTGTGCTACACACATGTAATGGGATTTTTATATTTGTCCACAAAAGAATACATGTCGTACTATGTTTAAACCTATCTAAATGTGTCATGCAATACAGCAGGTTTCATAACGTAGCAAATCAAAAGCGGAAATGAAAAAAAAAAGAGTGCTTTACCATTAATCCTCCAACAGTTTACTAGGTAACCAGAGCAGACAAAAAAAAGCCATGGGATTTAAATGACCAGATATACAACTCAGCCTGTACTAATTTCACTGCAAGATGACACTAGGCAGAGTTTTGTAGCCAATTTATTTCCAGTTTCCCCATTTAATTTAGTGTTGCGCATAGGGTACACCAGCTCTTGCAAGGAACTTCTGGACTAAACATGCCAAATGATGAAAAATATTTGCTCCTGGTGAGCAGTGACCAACACAATAAGCAAACCATTCAAAATATTGTTCTTCTCTGTGGTTTGCCTAATCACGGTCTTCAGCAGGGCCGCACTAAAGCTGAACTGCTTTAGAACAAGCCCAAAATGAGTTGAGAGAGAGAGAGAAGCAGAGGCAATTAAATTAGGCCTCTACCTAGGAACCAGTCCCAGAGGGTCCTAGATGGCTGGTATAAGCCCAAACAAAGCCTGTAGGAAGTGAAGAGGGTGCTCAGCAACATGTGTGCTCGGCAGCCCAGAGCTCCCTCCTTGACCCTGTTTTGGTCAGCAGTCACAGCCTACAAGCCTTCAATCTCCTCACACCTGGGATATTGGCTACTGTAGGACATTAGTCCAACTTGTTTGGGGAAGTGCTGTAAATATCCCCATTGTATAGATGAGGAAATAAAGTATTGCAGAACAAAATGTTTACCATGAGCCCAGGAGATGTAAAGATTGCGAGAAAAAGGGTCACATCACTACCTTATGTCAAGATTTTTCAGTACTAAAAAGATCAGTGTACTACTATTAATTAGAAAGGAATAGACCATCAGGTAACCCCAGATATCATACTGGAAGAAAGATGAGGTCATTTCCTGGATGTACTTGCCTACATCTGTTCCTGAAGTCTTTCAAGTATCCCCCATAGCCAAACCTGTTCCAGTACATCAATACAGTTTATTACTTATGATAGGTACATTTGCAAATTTTGCATTTACTTTGTTTTCTAGCTTTCTTTTAAAAAATGTCTCTCCTCCCAGGGATTGGTTTTGTATTCCTTCAGAGCACAACAACTAATGAATTGATGAGTAGAGGTGAGAAGGATCGTAAGAGGAAAACAAACCAGCTCTCTGTGAATGACACGAATGAATTGCTTCATTGTCTAAAAGTCTTCATGGCCTTTTACTCTTAAATTTCACCCATCAGTCATTCTTGCCCCTGAGGAATAACAAGTCTGAGAATTTCTGTATATCAAGGAGAGCATGTTTTATTTTTTTTATATTTATTTTTCATAATACCTAAAGGAATGGTGAATTCTTGGTTGTTTTTCTATGTTTCATAATACTAAGAGCAGAGCAACAGATGCACAGACCAATGAGTATGGGCGGCTGTCTATGTAATCATTACCTTGTCCTTTTAGGACAAGGATATTGTTCAGAGGAAAGCATCCTGAGACAAATCCTGGATATGAGACATGATTCCCCAACATGTTGAGGCTACTTTAGATCTTCATCCAGGGAAAAAAACAGAAACAGGAGTCTAATTTTGAGTTGATGTCTACGCCAATCCACGATGCTATTATACAGCAATGTTTCTCAGTGCATAGGAAGTTTCTTGGTGTGAATTAGAGCTTCACACTCTCAAGAGACGCAGATTTGCTTGAAGACTACAGCAACATATTAAAAACTGCTGCAAAGCAAAACAACATTGCAATTTCAGAGTGGGAGAATACAATTATAGCTCCAGCCCTTAAAGAGAGAAAATTTACAGATATTGGCACCATGACAGGAACTTCATAGAATTGAAAGACCCAGATCTTCATATTCATCCCTACTTTGTTCTTCTGGACTTCATTGAGTCACAGAATGGTCTGGATCAGAAGGGGGTGCTGGTCGACAGCCGACTGAACATGAGCCAGCAGTGTGCCCAGGTGGCCAAGAAGGCCAATGGCATCCTGGCTTGTATCAGAAATGGTGTGACCAGCAGGGCCAGGGAGGTGATTCTCCCTCTGTATTCAGCACTGGTGAGGCTGCTCCTTGAATATTGTGTCCAGTTCTGGGTCCCTTACCACAAGAAGGATGTTGAGGCTCTGGAGCAAGTCCAGAGAAGAGCAACGAGGCTGGTGAAGGGGCTGGAGAACAGACCCTATGAGGAGCGTCTGAGAGAGCTGGGGTTGTTTAGCCTGGATAAGAGGAGGCTGAGAGGAGACCTCATTACTCTCTACAAGTACCTGAAAGGTGGTTGTGGAGAGGAGGGAGCTGGCCTCTTCTCCCAAGTGACAGGGGACAGGACGAGAGGGAATGGCCTCAAGCTCCACCAGGGTAGATTTAGGCTGGAGATTAGGAGGAGGTTTTTCACGCAGAGGGTCATTGGGCATTGGAATAGGCTGCCCAGGGAGGTGGTTGAGTCACCTTCCCTGGAGGTGTTTAAGACACGGGTGGATGAGGTATTGAGGGACTTGGTTTAGTGTTAGATAGGAATGGTTGGACTAGAAGATCCGATGGGTCCCTTCCAACCTGGTTGTTCTGTGATTCTGTGATTCTGTGAATATTTAAGATCACCTAGTTCCAACCCCCTTTCCATGGGACATCTTCCCCTAGATCAGGTTGCTCAAAGCCTCAGCCAAATTGGTCTTGAACACCTTCAGGGATGGAGCATCCACAGCTTTTCTGGGCAACCTCTGCCAGTGCCTCACCACACTCACAGTAGAAAATTTCTTCCTAATGTCTAATCTAAATTTCCCTTCTTTCAGCTTATGATAATTATCCCTCATCCTCTCCCTACACTCCCTGATAAAAAGCCACTCCCCAGCTTTGCTGTGGTCTCCTAAGTACTGGAAAGTTGCTATAAGGTCTCCCTGGAGCCTTCTCTTCTCCAGGCTGAACAGCTCCAACTCTCCCAGCCTTTCCTTGTATGGGAGGTGCTCCAGCCCTCTGATCATCTCCATGGTTCTCCTCTGGACTCATTCTAGTGGATCCACATCCTTCCTGTGCTGAGGACTCCAGAACTGAACACCGTAGTCCAAGTGAGTTCTCATGAGAGCAGAGTAGAGGGGACAGAATCACCTCCCTCAACTTGCTGGTCACACTTCTTTTGATGCAGCTCAGGGCACAGTTGGTTTTCTGGGCTTCAGGTACACATTGCCAGCTCATGATGAGTTTCTTATCCACCAGCACCCCCAAGTCCTTCTCTTCAAGGCTACTCTCAATCGATTCTCCACCCAGGCTGTACTTAATGCTCGTCATGGCACGGACTCAGGTGCAGGACCTTGCACTTGACCTTGCTGGTCTTCATTAGGTTCATACAGACCCAACTCTCAAGCTTGTCCAGGTCATACTGGATGGCACCCCTTCTGTCCAGCATGCTGACTGTGCCACACAACTTGATATCATTGACAAGTTTGCAGAGGGTCCCCTCAATACCACTCTCCACATCTGTGACAAAAATGTTAAACAACACTGGTCTCAATACTGACCCCTATAAATGCCACTTCTGTAACAATGAATCAGTATCTAAAAACAATGCTATACCTGGAAAGATTTTGGGTCCACCAGGCAGCTTTTGGAAGACAATCACCCCATAGAGGCAAAGCTTACTGAAGCAATTCAAAATAGCATAGGGTTGTTGTTACACAAAGCTGTCTGGCAGCAGCATTTGCTAGAAAATAAGACCTATCAGCAAAGCCTCACATGCGAACTGTTTCATTCATCTGGGATAAAATTAAATGCACGCTGGCTTATGTTTGAAATATGCCCAAAGTGGTTTAGCTGAATACTATTCTTGTCAACAGTTTTATCATCTTTAAATTGTTTTTGTTTTATTTGCCTACTCATAAACCATTCCAAGAAGTGTTTATGGTTTATTTAAAGCCTGATAGTATGAGGACAAGTTGTACAACATTGCTAATTTTTGCATTTCCTTGATCAGATTTACCTACTGCACAGAAATAGGAAGGACTGCCTAACTTTGACCAATGGTAACAGAAAAGCCTTTTTTTCAGCATCTGACTGAGACAGCCACAAGGTCAATAAATGCCTTATCCTACAGTTACTTGGAAGTCCTTCCAGGCTGCTTTTACAAAAGATACATCCTATCACAAATAATTATACTAGCTCCACCTATATATCTGATATATTTTGAGCAAAAAATATTTACTGCAAACAGTAAATGCAGAAAAGATTAAGGAAATTTTGCTCTGTTGCCACTGAGCTAATATTAAGTGCTGTGTTTAACTAGAGCACATCTCAGGGAAGACAGCTGGTCTCATGGTCTTGATTTGGCCACATCTGGAGATGGAGAGTTCAGCACAGTCCTGAAAATGCTTTGTTATCATATGAGGAATATAAAAAAAATTCTCCCAGGCATTACCCATTTCCCCATCCCAACAGGTCTCTTCTCCATCTTCTCTGCCTCCACTCTGTTTTTCAGCTTTCTTTTGGATTGTGAGTTGTAGGCGACATTCCATTTCATGCAATCTTCACCAGTAAAGGACTCTTCATGCAGGTAAATAGAAACCTTAAGCTCCAGTTCACTGCTCCTACCTGTTTCTTTACATTCATTACTGTCTTAACCCTTTTGGCCACAATACCAGCCTGGGAAGGACTCTGAAGGCACTTGGCCCCCAATCTGAAATCCTGTGCAGAACCACTGCCTCCAGCACATGTCACACTTTCTCACACCACCAGACCCTCTTGCAGGCACCTCACAGCTCTTTTTGTTCCCAGATACATGCATTTGCTTGCATTCAAACACAAGGCCATTTTCCAAGAAATCTTGATTATTCTACACACCTTGTCTTTCTTAAAAGAAAGCCACAGCTACACACTCAGACTGCACAATGGCCGTCTCATCTTTTTGGAAGTGATTGGTTTATTTTGCATTTAGACTAAATATGTAAGCCAGCATAGACCTTCATTACCTTGGACCAACAGCTCTAACATCCCTATGAAACCAAGCTATGGTCTACTATTGTTCTGACTGATTGAGCAGTAAATGTAAGAGCTAACACTTGTGTGCAGCAGAACACATTTGCTAGAAAAGGAACCTCTTGCATATATCATGCATATTTTTCTAACACATCACTGTGGGACACAATAGTCTCATGCGAAAATTCCCAACAAACAGTGCTCTTCTTTCACTGCCCCGTTTACATTAGCAACTTTTTGATTTCAAAGTCTCAATGCAAACACAGAAAGAAGGTTTGAAACACTTCATGTCACCATGAATGCCTCTGCTCAATTCCAAACAGGAATGCTGCAAGGTGCTGACCCCTGGACTGCCCCTGCCAGCAGCAGCACAGCCAGCACAGGTGCAATGGTGAAGCTACATCTGCCATCTTATGTGCTACATTTGTGCTCTGTCATCAGGTCCTTGTTCATCTCAGATGGACACATTTATGGAAACATGATGGCAAACAGAATTCAAAACAAAATTATGTGAACCTGAACCAAATATCTGACATTTTCTAGAACAGTTTAAATAAAGTACCCTTTCATTTTGATTAATTATTTTCCCCTCTTGGAAAATATCTTGAAAATTATCCCATTTTTCAAGTAACCAGGCGGTATCAATTTCAGTGAGTTTTCCAATATCCTTACACTGAAGTAGAGGCCAGGCATATTCTGGTTACAGTTATTGTTTCTCTGTGCTAATTGCTGTACACAACAGATGTCAAACAATCCCTTCTGTCTTTATGGAGCATTTATTCATATCCTTGGACAGAAAATAAAAAGAGCAAATCTAAAAGGTATTAGAAAACAGTTACATGAAGATGACTTTTAAAAGTATCACATGATTTATTTGAATAATATTCTACCTCCATTAAGAGGAAAAAAATCCAGTTGCAAGTAATTTTGTCAATGGTGGGAAATAGCAAAGAAGACAAGCAGCTCAGCTTTAGCCAGGTTAAACAATAACTTGCTACTATTTGTGCCTGGTTCCCAGAAGGCCAAAAAAATTAACTTATGGTTAGTTAAATAATAGTTCTAATAAAACAATGATCAGATCAAGTAACTGGCATGTATGTGCAGGAAGCCTTTCAAAATACTCAGGTCGTGCAAAAAAAGTTAGATCAAGAAAATATCTTTAAAATGCCTGATCCTTGAAGTAACTGAAACCCGTAGAAACTGGAAGCCTTAAAAAGAAAAAGATTTTTTTAAACCTTAATCCCAACATTCTCTCCTAAGAATAACACAGTTCTCTACTTTCAGTGTTTTCTCTTCATGCAGATGTTTTCATTCCCTTGTAACAGTCAAAAAATTATTTTTTTACTGTGACCACAGCTTTCTTTTAACCTTTTATCTTATTTTTAAAAAGAGAAATAAATGAAAGAGATCTAAAGCTGTGTGGTTTCACATCCCCCAGATGAGTTGTCCAGTGAAAGGAGCAAGTAACTAGAGAAGCAGCGTGCTGAATGAAAGACAAGCCTCCAGAAACCCCACAAGTTGTGGACAACTGCAGCTGCAGAAGTGCAAATGAGGAGCTATGGTAGGTACAGCTCCTAAGGGTATGTAGTCCCTTTTACTGTGCCACCATGTTCATGAGTCACCTTTGCACATTCACATATTTGCAGACAAGAAGAGCAAATTCAGTGCCCAGTTGCTGTACCGTGTCTGAACAATGAGACCAGATGGAGAGCACTGTGGTTCCCTCAGTCCCTCACATATCACGAGGAACACTGCTATGGGCTTGATGACTGCAGAGTCAGGACTGCAATGAAATCGTGGCATATGGAGCAGACTGCATCTGAAAAGGGCCAAATTACCTCACAGGGTTCAACGAGAGTGCATAAAGGCAGGGCGCCTGCAGGCAGTCTTTGGCCCCTATTCTCTGCACTTCTGATCCATGAGACTAATTGCTCAGTGGATGCTTTGTGACTTTCAGGGTTTGGGAAGGCAGCTTGAGGTACACTAAGAGTTGTTTATACAATCCACAGTGCAAATGGACGCTGTCAGCAAAGCCACGAGTGTTCAAAGAGAACAACAACATAGTGTCTGGTTTCTTCAAAACTAAGAATAAGTTTTCTTAAGTGTAAACACATGCACACACTGGTGGTAGATATCCATCTAAAGGTAGATTGCTGTCCCTAACCCAAGCTTGCATCTATCAGTTTGCATTATATTCAGGTAGCGGTGAACACTGCCTTTTGGGTGGGTGTAGAGTACTTGATGAGCTTTTTGGATGAAGGGCAGGTAAAAACTTGCTTTGTCTTGTATCCAAGATTCGAGTATTTACCTGTTGGAGCACTGCATATTAAGGCCCACGCACTTACCCTGCAACACAACGTGGAATTTTAATGAATTCATGGACTCTGAAGGCCCCCACCCACCTCTTCTTAAACAACTGAAATCCTCTGCATTCCTCTCAACTGCACCTACCCTGTGTGCAATGGCAGTGAATCAGACCACAAACAACCAGGCCAGCTACTAAACATAAAAAAGTGACAGACATTTCTAGGTGCCATCCCAGTCAAAAGCAGATAATATCCCTCCTCTTTCAAAGCACAAGAGGATCAAAAAATAGCTCTCCCCTCCTATGTCAAGCATATATGGCATTAAGGTGTGCAGCATCACAAGTTAGGCTTGATCACTTAAATCTTTTGATTGAAGAAATCACTCTTGCTCAGACACAGAAAGTGTACATAATCAATTGCTTATCTGAAGGAAAATCAAACCCAGCAGTGAGGCACACCTTGGCAGAGCCTTGAACAGATTTACCATGCTGCACATCAACCCCATCCAAGGAGAAAGGGGGTGCAAATGGAACCTAACACCCAGTTTGCTGCAGAATCTGTTTTTAAAAATGATGTTGTAAACCTCCAGGTATAAAACATTGTCTTAGTCCAAGGGGAAGGACTGTGCTGGCTGCCAGAAAGAGAGAGTCAGAGACATTTTCTACTCCAGTATCTCAAAATGTGATGAAACACTCAAAGGATAAACTCTAGATATCATCAATCTCGCATATCATCTTGACAACTACTGCTGAAAAGGGAAAAAAAAAACATGTCTTGTGAAGAGGAAGAGAATACAGCAGAGAAAAGGAATGGGTAGCTGAAATGGAGGCAAAAAATAGAGGATCGAGCATAAAAGCTAGCTAATCCTTACCTCCTCTAGTTGGAGCTCAATGGACTCTTCTCCAGAGGCAACAGTTGTACCCCTTCTGCCAACACATTCACTGTGAATTGGCTTGAGAAATCCCATAGTGGGTAAGAGGATTTCAGTTAGGATGATATTTGACATTTCAAAGCAGTCTTCTTAAAAATACAACCTGCCAATAAGAGTCAAACTGAAATTTTGTAGGAAAAAACATTGCACAGCCCTGTGATCTTCTAAATCACAGCCTCTGCATTAAAGAAGAAATGGAGTGAGTGACATATGCAAAAGGCTATATTCATATCTGAACACAAATAGAAATGCCTGTCAAAGAAATCCATCAGTTTGTATCCCACCCTAGGAGTCAGAATGTATAACTGAACACAATAGCATTCATGTGTGTGTATATTGAAATTAGCTTGCTTGTTACACTCCAGGACTTGAATGGCTGTTTCACTGACACATACACAGTCCTGGTGATATTCAGTTATTCTGTATCTATTATATCAGTGTTTTCCTCCTTATCACCCCCTCCCGACAGGTGAATCCCCACTTACTGCACAAATTCTTCTTGCAAAAGCCTCACATTTCCTTTCACCATAACTGACCTCACTACCTAGATCATGCTAAGTCTACTCTCTTGTGTTTTATTGCCTTTTTACATTACTATGTGCCCTTTCTTTCTTATAAAACAGTTGCTACCAATACTATGCAACCCAACAGGGCTGTCTTCACCCCTTCTTCAAAGCCATTCTCCAGTACCTTCCTTCCTTTGTTAAGTCCGACCAAAACATTGTTCTTGAGCCCACAGTTATGTGTATTGATTCTTCCAGATACCAAGGGTAGCGTGGTGCAGCCTTCTTCCAACACTGAACTCCTTCAGATTTTTGATCCCACTTCTCCTGGTCATCATTGCCACTAAAAACCTGCTATGGCTGCCTACTCAGAATCCGCATCCTAATTTAAACACAGAAGCTAACTGATAAATTGTTGGGCCACATCCAGTTAATTCCGTTTTTTCCTTTTGTTCGTGTGGCTGAAGGACCTCCTACCATTTGTTTTAACTTTTTTTGCAGAGTCTAAGCCTGCCAACTGAGTCTTGCTGATCCTCCTTTTACCTGTATATTTCCTGACCTCTCTCATATGGCTTTCTTTGCTTACCTGTTCTTTTTTCTACTTCACATTCAGTCATATCCAATAAATTTTCTTCCATGTTTTTAACTTTGCAAGATATGCCTATTCCAGGTCTTTTTTTGCACCTTCAACTCAAATAATGGTCAGTCTTACTTTATAACCCAGTTACCTTGAGCTCTTCAGGCTTTTGCTAGCTCCCTAAATGTATCAAATGCCACCTGAAACTGAGAAGTGTAGCCATGCATCTGCCCTTAATTATCCTTCACTTTAATTGAAACCGAAATCACTCAAACCAAGTTAATTTCCTACTTCCTTCCACAACTTAAGAGTGTTAGATCTAAAACATTATTGCCCGTTGCTATTTCAGTGACTATCAAAGAACTCTGTTGGTTATTGCATTCAGAAGCATCTGAATTCAGACATTTGTCACCTTGCATAATCTCCCATAAGAGCAGAACTTTAACAAGCAAGATCTGTATCTACCAAATCCAGTTCTCAAGGTCATTGGTAGATATACCACACTGCCTCAGCAATCGTACTTCCCCAGAAAGTCTTTGGCTCTATTAGGTTTGTTATTTAACTCATATTATCTCCTTATTTATCTCATTAAAGGCATACAGTAACATCACACTGTTTACCTTTACTTCTGTCCATCACAAGTCATGTGTAATCCAGTGCTTGCACTCCACTCACAATTTCTTCTATTCCTCTTCTTCTCACTATCTCCTTAACTGCTTCAAGATCTACAAATATACATGTGCTCCCTACCCCATCTCCTTTGTCATATCCTTAAGTATTCACTTAGATGCCTCATATAATTTCCAAGTGAAGCTGAAGTCCTGCGATTTACTCTTCCGGACCCACCATTCAGAAACATGTCATATCTGAATAGTTTCAATTAAGTACCTAATCAGGGATAATGTGTAATTGTTATCGCCACAATTGTTTTGCCAACTTTGTTGCACCCATGTAGTCAACCTCATCTATAATCCTTCCTCAGAGTTCTAGGTAAAAAAAAAAAATTAAGAAAAAAAGGAAGCATCCTTCTAGTCCTTCTGCCCCAACCAATCTTTAATTTCACATCTGTAGGATCTCTTTCTACCCCTGACTCTTGGCTGTTCAATCTTCTTTCTTGCTTAGTACAACCTTAGGCCCTCATTTAAGTGTAATGTCCACAGATTGACTCAATATGCAATATGGATTTTATTTTGGCCAGATTTCATTTCTAGTTCATATATTTTTTTTTAAGTATGGCTAATTGACTATTCATATTTTTATCTCTACATCATGCTTTATTCTCTCCCTCAGTATTCACAAGTATTCGAAGAACCAAATATAAACTGCACAGAAAGAGAAGTCTGTTGTACTATGAATTAATAGAGTCCAAGTTACTTGGGTTATCTTTACAGAGGGATAATATTTCTTACATAATATCCTTAAACTATAACGTTCCTTGTTCCTACCTTAAATCAAACATAAAAGTGCTAAAACTCTACCAACTTTCTCTGTTTAACACAAATAAAAATAACTGTGTTTGGCAAACAGGTTGTCTACTCTCATATTTTCCTGCTTGCTGGAATTTCACCTTGCAGGAGCTCATGCAAACTATTTTTTATTGGCTTTGGTTAACATAAGTTCAAATAAACTCAACACTCAAAGCCAAACTTTCAAAAGGTGTCATATATTTTGCCTGCTTTGAACTCAAGGATTTGCAAGCTTTCCCTGTAGATCTGCCAAGGTTAGCAAAGTTCAGAGAACCTAGCCCAAATTGCAAGGCAGCAATAAAACCTGAAATGGAGATTCATCTAGTTTGAATGTTTATGAAAATTGCTTTACATAGGCAGCTTCTTAGTCCTTCTGACACCCCCCCCCAAACAAGCAACAGGAAGGGATTTTCCAATATTGTCACCTGGAGAAAACTGCATTGGGAATTTAAATAGCTGTGTTATTTATTGTTATTGTCATCGCCACCCCTGCTTCCACTTTACAAGGAACTCGTGCCTGTTTGAAATGGGCCTCAGATTTTGAATTCCAGCTCTTCAAATTACCCATGTGACTCAGTTTCATATCTACTCTAAAAACGTTGTTTCCAACATAGATTCCAACTCTCCATTTCCTAAGCCATATTAAAACCCAATATCTTGCTCACATGGTTAGCCTCATGGTATACTGACATCATTCAAGAAATCAGTCATTCTCACAAAAATCACAAGATGATCAAATTTTTCCCCATAACAAGTCTCAGTCAATTACAATATTCCTGGTCTGCCTATAGATTGGAGGTCAAGAAGTGATATACACATACTTATATGTGTTTTTACATAGTCACACGAAAAGTGATTCCCTCAAATGTCTACACTGAGAAAGGGCTGAAAGCTAGAGTTCATTTATAGGTCATGTCCCACCCCTCACTCTGAAAATAAAGATGATTACAAACTATAACCAGAAGCATTACTAAAAGCGTATATATATTACAGGCATTTCTTCCTTGTTCTCTTCTTCCTGCATCCTGTACTGGCAATCTCTACCTGCAGTGGGCATAGAAAACTATATAGTGACCCAGCCTATGATATTAATGATGTATTGTAAAAGAGTTGACTGAAGAATAAACCAAATTTATCCGTTACTACAAAAATATTACTCTGAGAAATAGGAAAAATATAAACTGTGAGGGCCATAAAGTGTGAATGCCTAGATAATTTTTCTATAGATGCATAAGCATTTCAGTTATGCTCTGTTACTGGCATTTAGCCAGAATATCATTTTCATGCATCTCTTTCAACCAAGGACTGACACTACAAGTTAATTCTATAAAATAACAGCACAGCCCCTCAACCTGTCCATTATATCCTCAGTAGAGCTGAGGCTAAAAAGCCCCAAATCCTCAGTACTACTGCTGAGATCTCTCTTTCTAGGTGGCATATCTGCCATACAGTAGGCTAGCTTTGCCCTCTGCACTATTAAGCAAGAATGGACAAAGCAATTTAAAGAGGACAGGAAAGCATCAAGATACTGATTAATCAAATCTCAGGTGACTGCCACTGACACATTTGCTAATCTCTTAAAAAATTGAGGTGGGTGCAAGGCAAAACCAAATAAGAAGACAACTCTCCTGTCAGAATGGTTTAAGGTCATATGATGCTTGTTGCGATGTGTTTATGTGAGTCGAGGCCTTTAGTTCTCAAATATGGACATATATGAATCAACAAAATATGCAGAAATCCTCTATTAAAGGTGCACTCACTCTGCCAATCCACTGACCTTCAAATCCTTTCCCTAAGACATACTTGCTCACTCTCGCTCTCTTCACAGATTAGTTCTGTCTGCTCCTAGGCGCCTACTCTCTCTTTCTCTAATGTGATTAAATAAGCTCCCTGTCTCTCCAGGCTTGTGCAACTGCCTCTCGCTTAGTCACCCAAGCACTCTACAACACCCCAAAGGAGTGGAGTCAGCTGAAACAGGAGCGTTCCCAGCTCTGACATGTAAAGTACTTGTACTCGGTACTAAATAAACTTGGAAAAATGTTCACAATGCAGCTGTATGCACAAGATGCTGCAACCTCAGGGCAAGAATAATTATACACAAACAAGATACTTAGGATTTATGCTCCCCTCAAATAAATATGTGAACTGCTCATGCCAATCTCAGCACTTCATGGTATGCCTGCAATCTGAGGTAGAGGAACAGATTCCCTGCTAGGGTTAACAGATTAGATACCATCAATGCTTTATTTTCAAATAAACTTCATAGGCATTCTAAGCATTGTGGGTACACACTGATATATTTCCACCATGGGAGGATGAGGATTCATGGGAGGTCTTTTAAATGTTCTGTTGTGTTAATGGTATTTATTCAGGTAATTTTCTATTGGCATATGGCGAGCATTCCTTTTCAAAAGTCACAGGGTTAAAGCTGAAGCCCACAGGAATGCCAATTCAAAGGAAAACTGAAAAGGTTTCAGGAAACAAGAATAAAGTACCCCTAGATCCTTCCAAGCAAAGTTTTATCTAACTTGCTTCTTAAATTCTGTCATGAGGGAGAACACCAACTGCTTTCCCAAGTAGCCTGCTGCGATAAGCATATAGACAGAAGTCTGTCTAGAAAGCTGCCTGGAGGAGAGGGACCTGTGGGTGTTGGTTGACAGTTGACTGAACATGAGCCAGCAGTGTGCCCAGGTGGCCAAGAAGGCCAATGGCATCCTGGTTTGTATCAGAAATGGTGTAACCAGCAAATCCAGGGAGGTGATTCTCCCTCTGTACTTTGCACTGGTGAGACCGCTCCTTGAATCCTGTGTTCAATTCTGGCCCCCTCACCACAAGAAAGATGTTGAGGCTCTGGAGCAAGTCCAGAGAAGAGCAATGAAGCTGGTGAAGGGGCTGGAGAACAAGTCTTATGAGGAGTGACTGAGAGAGCTGGGGTTGTTTAGCCTGAAGAAGAGGAGGTAGAGAGGAGACCTCACTGCTCTCTATAACTACCTGAAAGGAGGTTATAGAGAGGAGGGAGCTGGCCTCTTCTCCCAAGTGACAGGGTACAGGACAAGAGGGATTGGCCTCAACATCTGCCAGGGGAGATTTAGTCTGGACATCAGGAAAAACTTTTAACAGAAAGTGTCACTGGGCACTGGAACAGGTTGCCCAGGGAGGTGGTTGATTCACCTTCCCTGGAGGTGTTTAAGGCACAGGTGGATGAGGTGATAAGGGGTATGTTTTAGTGTTTGATTGGAATGGTTGGGCTCAATGATCTGGTGGGTCTCTTCTAACCTGGTTATTCTATGATTCCATGATTCTATCTTTCAGAAGACTTCTATTTCTCCTAACAGACCATATCAATTAACTTCATTGCTGAAAGGTAAATCTCTCCTTTTCTCAGTGAACATGGTTAAAGATTGATCACTGCCCTCTTCATAATGACTTTTAAATCATGGTCATATTCATTTCTTCCTGAGGAAAAATAAGTAAAACTAATTCCCTGATCCTTTGAGTTTTCTAGACCCCTCAACATTCTTGTGCTTTGGATCTGTAAGTGTTTGAATGTACCACACCAACTGGCAATGAAAAAAAAAATCAAAGAAACACGTAGAAAGAAGACTTGACTGCAATGGATCTGAGATTTCTCATCAGCCATTCTCCTGGACCAGACTCAGAAATGAACATATGCATCAGTATCCTAATAATACCCTCATTGTCTAACTAATCTCACTCTAAAAATCAAAGAAGACTCTCTTAAAGTTGCTCTTAAACTTTTCTTTGTGCAGTGGAACTTCTAGTGGTATGACTTACGGAGCTGAAAGGGGACTTCATGTTAAAGTTGCTGAAAAAAAAAAAAAAAGGAAAACTCAGTGAACAATTTTCAGGAGTACTTTAGCTAGCAATTGCTTGCTGACTATAATGCAAATTACACCACGATATACCCGTTTGATATTTTACCCCAAGGAACCATCAAGCAGAGAGACCCACAGGCATTTCCACCAGCCTGTCAGGTTGGATAAGCTGCAAGAATAAGCAGTCTGATATTTCTGCCTTCCCTTTCACTACCTCAACAACAAAGAGGAAAAGTTAATTCAGCTTTCTAACTTTATTTTTAGGTCAAGTTCAGTTAAAAAAGAAGAAAAGGTAAGAAAAAAAGGTTCCAGACTTCATCATTTTCTTAGCCAAATAACAACAAAGATGGAACTTGCATTGCTCTGCTTTGAGGATTTACACAGAGTGAAAAGATAGCCTATGCAAGTCAAATATGCATAGTAGCAGGCTCTTTACAAGAGCCTTCAGGAACCAAAAGACAGAGAGGTGGTAAACATCTGACAAGCTACCAACCCCATACTGGAGATAGCTCTCTCAATCTTTTTTATAATGCTGTATCTGCAGATGACCACTATTTCCATGGTGCCATCCTGATCCTTGCCATACTCTTCGCTACATGAAAGAAGAAAAGCATCAACCAGGCATGGGAAAAAGACACTGGTCCCAAAACCCAACGAGAAGGAGGAAAATGTTACTTTTCCTGCTGGCAATTTTGTTTGAGTTGGTAGAATATGCCATTTTGACTGTGAAAAGGAGCATGTGTACCAAGTTCTGTGAGCTCATCTTGGTGTCTCTACCAGTGCCAACTAGTAGCAACTCAGAGCTCAGCTTGTTATTGAAGATTAATCCATCACAGCTGTCAGGTATCTGCCAATTTAAACGTTAGTGAGAACTGGTCAGAAATCGAGTGACTTGAGAAATCAATACATTTTTCATTGTTTCAGGAGCTCAAATGGGCATATGCAAAAGATACTATCTACCAGCAGTGCATTTTGCAATTGATTAGAAATTAAATCCTTTGTTCTTGAATCAGGGTGGGGAAAATATTTTGAGACTGCAGTTTGATCTAAATGTTGCTCTTACTTGTGGTTTGGCAAAAGACTTTGAAATGCTGATAAATCAAAAAGGCAAAGAAAACCTGCAATTGCCATGTCTCTGCTTATAAAAAAAAAAAAACATTTTAAAATAACCACATGCATCATTCACTACACAGACACCACATTCTTCCCTACCCTTATTTAATAGCTAGCTGTCAATCTGTGTTGAAGAGCAGTTACCTGACATTACCATAATAATGCTTCAAAGCTTCATATTAAAGATGGGTATCTTCCTAGGCAAGCCCATAGGAAAAGAAAAAAAAAAAAAAGCAAGCCTTTTCAATCTAGAGCTGCAAAAATGGACTGCTCTAAGAAATGATAAGAGGATAAGCAGGAATGATGATCACAGATACCCCTAACTTCTCTTTACTGTAATTAAGCAGAGAGATCAAAAAATCTGGCTGTGCATAAGAAAGGTTTCTCATCTCTATTTTTATCATCTGTGGTAGAGAGGAACCTAAATGTGAACTGAGTCCTCTATCCATAAACATAACATAAACACTTCCGCCATCTTCCAGAATAATCATTACACTTCTCAGGACAGCTCACACACAACCACTTTGATGTTTATTCATTCTCAAAACATGCTCCTTTCACATGCTCCTCCTGTGAGCAAATACTGCAATGGAAACTTGCCTGTGTCACAAGTTTGGGTGGTGTATGTGTACAAACCAGAAAAGCCTCACCAAAATCTTTCAGGTTGTGTTAATTTGATATTGAGTATGGGGAACTTGAGCTGACATTAAAAGTGCCATTTTGCAAGGTGGATTAGAAGGGGGTGATGGGAGTCAAAGACCTACTGAACCTGTGGAACATAAAATTGCCAGCTCTTAGTGTAAGGAATGGTGAGAAATCAAAGCACAGAAATCCTGTGAAAAATGGGACCAGGTGCTTTGGTGGAAGGGAAATACAACTGAGTGGTAGCTTACTAAATACATAGCGCTTTCCATACCCTCTGCAAGACAGTCCCCAAGCCTGGGACCAGAAGGCAGTTGGAAAGCAGAAGACAACAGGTGCTTCACAGGAGAATGTCTAACAGCAAACACAGCAAGAACCAAGCATGTCCTCACTCCCCCTATTACGTATTGTGACCCCATCAGATGAGCCCCAGAGCAGAGACTTTCCTTAAGCTACTATCAGGAAAGCTATTGACACAAGACTCCATGATCTGCAAATCCCTTGTGCAGCCTCCCATTGACTAAGCCTTCCACATCTCAGCTTTTCACTGACTAGAAACTGAATGTTGCAGGAATGTAGTTATGCCAGTCATCAGTGTTAGGATACAAGACCTCTGACACATGAGACTACACAAAGGGAAGCCATTAGTAAATGGGACAAAAACTCGAGCACCTATGAAAGAAAAAAGAGGGGCAAAGATAAACTTCCTTCCTGAACTCACTCCCACCAGACACAAAGAGATAAAACCTGCTACATGCACTCTTTAGCATGAGAAAAATATGTTCCTGGAAACCCTCTTCCAGTAGCCCACTGCTGAAGGATTTGTCACCCTGCAGAATATCCTTCAGCTTTTCTTTCTCTGGATGTACACATTATACCAACTGAGAATGTACAGGGGCCATGTCTCTCACCACCTTCCCCCCACATTCCACAGTTGACAAAACTACCTACATGAGAGTAATGGCACCTACTCAGTACTCCAGGACACAGCATCCATTCAAGGCAGGGGAGCTGCTTACTCAAACATAGAATGGTTATGGGCAAGGCAGAGTATTTATAAATTTGTACACAATGTTGTTTACTCTGATACAATTGAGTTGCTTCATACCAGTGTTTTGACTGAAACAAGATAGTGGGAACCCTGACTGCTGGAAGCTAGCTCAGTTTCAGTTTGAACATCGCAGTTCACTTTGCATCTGTGTTTCTCTCTTACTCTGGAAGAGGGTTTTTCTGATGTACAATAAAAATGAAGAGTGGGGGAAACCAGTACAAGAATGCAAAGAAAATCTCTTTTACTTCTTCATGTTGAATCTTCTATTAGCATATAGAAAAGTTCCTGCATTGGAAAAAAAATATAAAATATAAAAAATACAGCTTTTGCTGTGAATCAACATAAGACCTATCTCATACAAGCAATGCATGTTCACATGCATGCGTGAACATGTACACAAACACACATACCAATTCACATATGCACATACCCAGAGGCCCTGACTACCATCCTTTCTCCGGGAGTTTAGTCTGTACTTGGATTTAAATTAACAATGGGCCTAAGCAGCAAATCTTAATTCAGGTTCAATCCTTTTTCAAGGCTCACCACAAAAGATACAGTATCCAGGCTTTCCATGGGTCTGTCATAGATCAAAATGTTAATACTAACTCATCCAGTTTGTGGACCAAAAAAATATTAACATAGCTATGAAGAATTAAGTTCTTCAGTCAAAAAAAATCAACAAAATAAGTCAGTATCATTAAACATTTGCACAAAGTATAGCAACCATGACAAAATAATTTGTAGTTTATGCATGTATATAGCTGCATCAGACTGTACAGGCCATTTAAATAGTGCATTATGTTAGCAAATGTAGGGTTACCAACAATGATAAGAAGTGTGGGCAGACACCTCATTAATACATACACAGATTACCAAGATACTCTGCTGTCTCCTTGCTGAAAATATAAAATACAGTAGCAAGATTGAGTGGGATGATGAAGTCATTTGGCAAATCTCCACCGGGTGACGCACCCAGGAGCAAATGACATAGCATATTCACACCACCCACTGGATACACAACTGGACAGGAATTCAGGTGTGGATAGACATTTCAGTGATCCCCATTCAAACCTAATGTGCTGTATCTTAGCAGGAAGGAACACTATTTCTATCTTTTTTAAATTCTGAGAAAAAGTACTGATGGAGCTACCAAAAGATAGTGTTGCTGAACATTTCCCTTTCTAAGTTCTTCGGATTTTGTTGACTATAAATTGTCTAAACATGAGCTATGACAAGATCTGCTTCCAAATACTGGGGTTTTTTGCTTTTGACATTAGGATGGTATAAACAAATCAGTCCTAATCTTGGGAAATGGAGATTTCCGCATTACAAAAAAAGTTCTGCCTAAGCAAGTGAAAGACAGGTTTCTTTGATTCTTAGATCCCAGTCTACAGATATGAAAATGATAAATTCACTAACTGAAGCATATTACACAGGGAAAATACAGAAGCAGGAAAAAGGAGCTCTCA
Source organism: Coccyzus lansbergi (assembly GCA_033558105.1). Taxonomy (NCBI): domain Eukaryota; kingdom Metazoa; phylum Chordata; class Aves; order Cuculiformes; family Coccyzidae; genus Coccyzus; species Coccyzus lansbergi. The sequence goes on from JAUMJK010000160.1 coordinate 923,231, forward strand.
CTTTAAATGTCACATAATCTAACCATTGTTCAACAGCTATTATAGCTAATGGCTAACACAGGTGTCACAGAAACAATCCTAAAAATAATTTAAGGACAGAGTGCTGAGGACTCAAGCTTCAACAACAACAAAAAACCCCAAACAATCACAAATGGGAAGAAAGAAAGTTTAATAATATTGTAACCTGTACTGTCTACTGAGAAAGCTCTTTTATTAACCTTCAACAAAAGTAGAGCAGGAATTTTTCAGAGAGGCATGTTTCCTGGTCTTCTTCTAATGCATTTATCAGTTTCTGGAGAACATCATGTAACTCCCAATCTCTTTAGCAAGACGCTTAATTTAAATAGTTATATTTTGTGGGCAAATTAAAGCATTATGATGCATTGAGGATAAAAGAGGATATTCACTAACAAACCAGAATAGAAAACCAACAAGCAAATCATGTATGTATTTTACCAAATACTTTTTTCCACTTCAATTTTCTTTTTTTCCAAGAGAATGCTGGTTTTACACCTTTCCTGCAATTACTTTTCAGATCAATTCTTTCCTGACAGTTTTTCCCCTCCCTCCAACCTCAAATCTATTTCCCCGCCTCCCAGAGGAGAGGCCAAGTCCTACTAATTTGAGTGTAATGTTGACGCCCACATGGGTGGGTGCAGAATTAGACAAAACAAATCCTTGCATTCCTTAGGATGTCAGCCCCCTTTTGCTAGTTCTCTCCTAATATCTTATTAATAGGTTAAATGTCTCTCCCAATTCAGCCTTCCCCATTCTTTCACATTGGAAAAAAATAGAAATAAAAAAACTTCCTTAAACAGGTGCCCAGGCATATTTACAGCAAAGTTTTATGCTAGTTAGGCAATTATAGTTTTTCAGTTGCCCAATTTAAATTCCTATAGGTACCTAATAAACCATCAAATGAAGAAGAATTACCAGTAAATAGCAATTACTTTGAAAGAACAGTGCTTTAAATATTGAAGTGACACTTCATTAGCTACGCTGGCAAACAGGTCAGTTTGAATCAAATGGCTATTTTAAATTAGTGGTCCTCTTGCAGACATGGGGTGTAATTTTTATTACCAAATACCCAGCCAAGCGAGTGACCTTAAAAATATTACTCAAGAAATGGTTGAGAGTTAATTAGAATACTATGCCAGGGGTAAAAAAAGACTGGTCTTTAACGTCTCTGAATTCTTTCCAGGAAGGTGTTTTTAATAATGACAGTAGTTTACTCCATTTAAAGGTCCATATCCTCAAGACAAATGTAGGCTTTTATGAAACCAGCAAAATATAATACTAGAAAAATATTTCCATCCTTTTTCTCCAACTGCAGTGAAGTATTTTCTTAAGAAATAAAATGAAGAGCCTCTAAAGCATATAGAACTTCAGAATTGCATCTCTACTAGAGAACATCATAGACTAGACACTGACTCCAAATAGAAGCTTGTGCCAGTTTTTCCTTTTGCTGTGCAAGCTGGAGTGAGGGCAAGAGGGAAACCTACAGATATATGTAATCTGACATTTTCGGTTTTAGCAATCCCTGGTATTAGAACTCATTGCAAAATCAGTTGGTTAATGTACATTTTTTTAGTTGCAACCTCTCTATTCTTAACATACAAAAAAGCAAAGAGTTTTCAGACTGATAATTCAGCATACTGTTATATATAATGCCCTTGCAAGTCTGTCATCACCTAGAAAAGTTCTTGTATTTTTATCACTCCTGAAAATTGTCTCCTTCACTTTTCTCAGCAGAAACAATAAATAAGCTGGCACAATGCAAAAGGAATAGAAGTCTCACCATGGTTTATTTCTTTTAGGTTTCTGCACAGATGTGTTCTCTCCACATTCTCCTTTTCATCTCAATTTCTTTCCAATATTTTCATCAGGTATTCCTCTTTACACAGTTCCATACAGTGTATTGTGTTGTAGCAGTAACCTCAGTCACAAGCAGCTATGGTTCTTAGATTCTGCCGGGGTTAAGTATAGCATTTAAGGATTTTTATGCCATAGCTGGGGATAATTTGCTAACTACTTACTACACACAAAAAGAACATGATACTACTCATAAGAACCACCAGAACAACACTAAAAATTCAACATAACAGTTAATTCCTTCCGAGGCAGAATGACTTCTCATAGAATTCAAAGGAAGATTCAAAATTAAGGTTTAATTTGGGTAGAAAAATTTAGCTAATCTTTCTATCCAGAGATGGAACCCATTAATTTCCAGGAGGCACACCTGGTAGAGGTATAGGGAAGATCCACAGTCTAGTGAAAAATCTTTGAATTCCAAAACTGTTAGAGATCTGATGAAGGATTTGGGTATCAGATGGGCCTTGGAAGGAATTTACTTACCTGAGAAGGGGAGCCCCAAGATCTGACCTTTGCTCCTCTGAGCATTACATAAAACAGTAATGTACATTAACAGCCCTAGAAACAGGGACCAAAATCCTGGATTTCTCCTCCTTGGCTGAGTTCACTAGCCACAAGGCCACAAATACAAACTTTAGTATATGCTGTCTATGGCTCCCTTGAATTATTGCCCAACTAGTGGAATAGTTTTTGCAGGAGCACTGGAGAGCACTCCCACAATTCACTTAAGAGATGTGAGACAACTTCAAGCAAAGTGGGAAACTAGACGTGGATCTGCCAGATCTTGGATGAGCTCCAGACAGTAAGGTGTTGTGTGAAGTGTGAGGAAAAAGCTTTTCTGTCAAATTTTAAGAGTTAGGAATGAATCTTTCTCAGCAATTTGGGATCTAAGCTGTGAATATCCATCAGCAGGAAGTAATTCAGGTCTCTGGACCTATCTCTTTAGGATATCAGGTGGTTGCATGGAGTCATGTTAAACTGGAATATTGTGTCTGGTGCCCTAGCCCAAGAGTGGTAATATTTCAGACAAATTCTTGTTTTCAGTATTTTTTTAGCTGGTACCTGGCACTTTTTGAGTCTGCTGTTTCAGATCTCATTCTAATGTGTCTAACTGTCCTTGATTACTATACAGGGTTCTAAAGCACCAGACACCAAAGATCTATATTGCACCCAAGGTAGTTCAAGGCAGACAGCTGCAGAACATAGGTCTCCCCTTGAATCCAGACCTATGTGCCTGATCCTGCACTTCACTGGGAGCTTTGCTACAGGTTTGAATGGGAATGGAACTCACACTGGTCTCAAAGAAGCTCTGACTTTGCACCACAGAGATCTACACAACAACCAAGCGAGGACCTACAATGGACTGTGTATGATTGTAGGCTTGTAGTGATAGGACTAGAGGCAATGGCTATAAACTGGAGAGGGGCAGATTTAGACTAGACCTAAGGAAGAATTTCTTCACCATGAAAGCGGGGAGGCACTGGCATAGGTTGGCCAGGGAAGTTGTGGATGGCCCATCCCTGGAGGTGTTCAAGGCCAGGTTAGATGGAACCTTGGGCAGCTTGATCTAGTGAGATGTGTCCCTGCTCATGGCAGAGGGGTTGGGACTAGATGATCTTTAAGGTCCCCTCCAACCCAAACTATTCTATGATTCTATGATTTTAATTTGTATTCATGTCCATTGGAAGCTGTCCAGAAGCAGCTGAGAGTGGTGAAAACAGACCCTGCAATGCTTCTGAGCACACTGATCTCAGCCATAGTCATGCCTTGGCCCCCTCCAGGAATGATATCCACCACTCAACACTATCTTGGTTGCTTCAAAGGAAAAAAAAAATTCAGTTCACATGCTGGACAGTTAGAAGAACAAGGTACCAGAGTATGTCATTCTGTGCACTCAGCTTCATCTTATCCAGAAATAGTACAAAGCTAATCAACACCCCATTTCAAGAAGCTCTCCTCACATTCTGTATAGGCCCTGTGATTTTGGTCCATTAGCATGGCCCTCATACAAAAACAGACCACAGAGTTAACAAGTACTATTGCTCAGTTGTCCAACTGCCCAGATCACTTGAGGAGAAAAAAGAAAAACCAATTATTTCCAATTACTGTGGACTTAGCAGCCTAATTTAAGCATTCACACTGGAAAATTAACTGTGAAGTACAGCTGTAAGAAACAAGACCTTTATAATCAAAGAAATTAATTTGTTCATTTCAGCTGAACAGTCACTGAAATGCCTATCTCATACAAATATTTGTCTGACATATTGATATACAAATATAATTTCAGTATATTAGCTGAAGCACTAATTAGATTAATAGCTATATCTGCTTTGAAAAGGTCTCCTGTGCTGAAATCAATTAAAAGTGCATGACAAAATTTCATTAATCTGTACAATGTGTTTTTCCATCAAGTGCAAAGTTACTATCTCCTGGCTATCTTATTACAACAGTGCATGGTAGGATTCTCAAATAGATTCAGAAATCCTTGTGCCAACACTGTTTTGTACTTCTTTATCACTAAGAATGGAGATTTTTTTTCCCCTCCTCCTGAGGGAACATATTTTCCTCACACATAAATAGCACTGAACTCATGAATGCAAATTTACTGAGGGGTACACTTGTGGAAATGTCAATCTTGTGCTACCCAGGGGGGGTTCCTTCATACAAAGCAGTACATGTTTCATTCCACATGACCTAGGTCACAAGCTCTCCCTCCAGCAACCCACAACATAATGAGTGATAACCATCATCCCCTTTTCATCTGACAAAGAGTGCGCTATAAACTGTGAAAGAGAGAAACAGGACATTTACTAACGCATAGGTATTTACATGTTGCTCAAGAAGAGCTACCACAGGGCAAAGGAGCACCAGAAGCAATGGACAGAGGCTGAGCTAACCTGAGGGGCTCAGAAGACAAGGAACATATGTCTCCTTCCCTAGAAAAATCATTAAATTTATGACTGGGCAGAAGAGAGTTGTGAAAGAAGGTGAACAGATACACAAAGAGAGAAGAGATGGAAATGCCATTCCTACAGTCAAGAATGATACCAGTTGCACCCAGAGAGACAACGATCTGTTCTTGTCCCAGGATCCTTTCTGTTCTCACTTCCTCAAGTCTCAGTCTAAACAACCCAACTGGTTTGTCACAACTGCATGATCTGGGAAACTACGTCAGTTCTTTGCTTCTGAGTGTGCTCTGTGTCTTGTGCCTTTCTTTCTTCAGATTGCCAACACACAGATATTGCAGTGGTGAGCATAGAAAAGAGCCTTTCATAAGCTAGACTGGACCTGTCAAACAGCAACAGGTTTTATTCTCAACTTAGACACCTGAGGTAGTAAGGTCCCGATCTCAGGTATTTTGTGCTTCCATAATAATTTTCCTGCTGTCTCCAATGCTTGGGGCCCAAAAGGAATACAATAGAGTAGGAAATGAAAGACAAAAGGAGTGCTAGCAGTGCCCAGAGATACTGAAAGGCAGATCTCTGTGCTACAGAGCTGTGCTCTTCCTGAGAAGAAAGAATTAGAAAGCACCTGGTAAATGTGGCATCCTTAAAGACATAAAGGGGCCAAAATTAGGTAAAATACCTGAATAGTTCTGGAGTCAAGAGTTTGATCTCAGACCACTAAGAGCCAAGAAACTACTTTACATGGCAAAAGTTAAGCAGGTATCTAAGTACTTACTCTGAAGGATTGACTCATGTTGGAAGTTTGCAGTTCTTAGCTTGTAAGCAGAACAGAACCACTGTCTTCACCGAGGGACCCTAAAAACAAGCAAAAAAATACATATTTTACTAAAGGCACAAAAATGTATTTAACGTACTTTCAAACATAAAAAAAGAACAGGCATTTTTATACAGCCAGACAAATACAAGTTGGGTTTTTTTCAGGCATTATACTTAGAAGCAGATGAGAAATATGTCAGCACTTGTGTGGAGTTTTATTCCATCAATGGCACTATCATCCGTCTGAGTCTATCCATTTGTTGGTGTGCAAGAGTGCTGTGTCTTCCTGCAACATTCATGTCAAAATTAAAATACCTTGCATTGTAGACACATTAGGAATGCTTTATCATGCTCAGCTGATGCACACAATAGCTCATTATGATTGGGTAACTCAGCCACAAAGCTCTACAATAAGCCCACACTGAATCTTAAAAAGGGAGCCATATATAGGCTGTGGAGGTGTTGAGTAAGAGAAGATTTACTGTGCTCTACATAATTAATTTTGCCTTCAATTTCTGGCAGTTTTAGCAAAGCTGCTAGCTGAACCCACTAAATAATTATATCCCTGGTCTAACGTCATCAAGCATCTTCCAACTCAATGGAGTTCTATTTTATTCAGACCACAAGATGAAGCTCCTCGTTACTCTGGACCAGGGTTAGATGTTGCAACAGCCTCTGCATCCTCTGTCACGTATTTTAGCAGATGTCTACCTTCTCATTTGCAGGTATTATAGAAAAAACAGGTTTTGGACAAAATCAAAGGAAAAAAATAGAGAGGAAGGAAAGAAATAGCAAATTAATGCAAGAAAGGGAGACTGGGAGCACTTGGGTAAAGAGACTTCAATTGAAACCAGTAAAGAAAAAGGACTAACTAGAATCAGGTTAGCTGGTAGAAGGAATATGCTACACCAAAGCTAAGAGAAGAGATCTCACAGTCAGAGGGCAGAATGATGAGCCAGGTAGTGGTGGAGAAAATGAGAAAAGGTAGGACACTCTTCTAGCACTATTGGGAAATGAGGATGACTGGGGTCTGTGGTGATGAAGGCCAGGATACAGGGTTACCTGGTTTAGCCACATGCTAACATTATAGCTTTTTTGTTTCTCTATTTTACCTCAAAATACAAGCCAAGGTTTTGCTGTTAAAAAAAATCATAGCAAAGTCAAGGTTTAAGACCTTAAAAATGACTACATTAATGCATCCCTTTTGTCCACTAGGCATCCTAATACAAACTATGTTAAGATGACTACTTGCTATTCTTTTGTTCTACTCTTGTGTGTGAGTGTTTTCTTTCATGGTTGTGGTATGAATCTTTCCAGCACGTGCCTTTAATTCATAAATATTAGGCTGGGCTGTTTCTTCCTTCACTGATTATGAATGCAATTAAATGTAGTTTTTTCAAATTAAGTTCTCAATATTCATTACTAATGTCATTCAGAGCCCTAGACTGCAGTTCATCTGCTACATCAGAAAAAAATTTTAATGGAATCTCCACGCTGTGCAAAGATTGGCCAAATATCATAATGAGCAGATCTATTTAAATCCCATCGTATTGAATGATATAGTAAATGACTCACCTGGCAACCCTGGAACACTTCAAAGAAGTACAGCAATGAAGAGCAGGTGTTCATCTCAGGACAGCAGGGCTACTCCTACACTTTTTGCAGTTTGTGATGGGTACTTACAGCTGTGTATTTTCCTGAAACTGAACACTAAACCCAAAGCTAGGCCTGTATAAACAGAGAATCTTAATAGTTTCATAGTTTTAAGCCTAACTAACCAAAAAGCAAACAAACATATAGCCTCACTTGGAAAAAAAAGAGATGAGAATGCAAGGAAGTAAAGCATGAAGCCCAGTATAAATTGTGTGACTACATGCATTATATAAGCAAAATGTTATTCTGTGAACAAGAAGACAGTTTATATAAGGTAGAGGAGTTCTCTATGAAAAAAAACCAGCTACACACATTAGCGAGAGGGCTATTGAGATAAATAGAATCCATGGATCTGATCAACTGAGAACACTGAAATGTGTTATATACTATTTTTATTACCTTCAAACTTAAGTTTCTCTGATTATAACCCAAGAATGAAAGGGATGAGTCCCTCCACTTCTGTGAAAACAACTATAGCAGTAACAACAGAAGCAGAGCAATGCTTTGGTAGCCTAGTCCAACCCATGGAAAATAGAAGCTGGTAAAAGGACCCTTGGGTGACATAGGCAAGAAACTGCTTAGGTCTATTCAATCTAATGAACCATGTAAAAATTGACCACAGTGATGTTTTTCAAACAGTCTTTTGTCATCACAAATTATTGGCAGTAACTGCATTGCAGGAATTTTCTTTGCAATTCTTTTCAAACACCTCAAAAAGCAATTTTCCTGGCACATCCCCAAATGTCCTTTTTGAAAGCATACCAGGTGCTCAAAAAAAGATAAACATAGTTCATTGAGGCAAAGATCCATCCAGACCAGTACCTTGTCCTGGATGACGATCAACAGGTACAAGATGAAGACAAACTCACGGTGATCCAGTTGGAAGACTGTCACTGTTGATCTAATCCAGCTCACGTGATCAAGTAAGGGCTCTGTTTCATTGGGTGAAATACCTGAAGCACAACAGGCAAGATGTGTTTCACCCTCAAATTCCAGGAAAGCATTGTGTAAATACTCTGCATGGGAAGGTTGTCTTTACATGGCCCATGTAAAAAAGTATGGAAAAAATGTATGGAAAAAATGTCCCAAGTCTCTCTCTGGTATAACAGTACTGCATCCTGTGGTGTTACATCAGAAACAAACTGACTTACAAATCTGATGATAATTCATGAAGGAATGGTCAACAAGACAGTAGCAAGAGAGAGATGAGGGGAGAGGGTTCATTCCTGAAAGTGATGTCCTTTTTTACTAGATCTGTGTTACGAACACCTGAGGTTTGAATCCTCCCTTGTACTTATTAACCTCACATCACTGAAACCTCACTGACACCAGTAAATTAATCCTGAGGAAGGTTAAGGGTAAGACCTGTGACAGATGTGACAGACCACCCAAGACTGGCAATGTCTGAACCTTTTATTTATTTCACATAAAACAACACGAAGGAGCTGATCTAAAACCCAAATAGCACATAAAGCACATCTGCCCATAACTTAGAAAATGGGAATTAAAAGCAGCAGTGGTTTTATACCTTCAACCATTTCATTACTCATTACTCTGATGGATTATCTATCCTTAGACAACGTTGTTCCAAAATACAGCTTCAATACCTCTGAGTAACTGTGTCACTAATGAATAAACACTTTTTTTGGGGGGATTGGGGGGGGGGGGGTGGACAGAGAGAAATGGCAGGGAAATACATGTAACGTCTTTATATTCCATATAATAACCTCCTAGGCAAAAATTCACAGATGACCAGTTAGGTCAGGTCTGTGTCTTTTCTCCTAGAACAAATATCAATATATTCAGTTGCAAACTACCAACTATCATCATCTCTCACAAACCACCATGTAAATCTTGTCAGTTGACTTTCTCAATTGAAAGCAGTGTTGAAAGCAGTGTTAAACACTGGTAATAGTTCCAAAACTTCCTTGGCTTTCACCCATCTTGGAGCTCTTGCCACAGGACAGTCAGGATTTGTTTATTAGCTTCTTGTTGGATCCAGATGACATGCTGGCACTACATGAACAACAGTGGAACACAAACAATGAAATAAAATATAAAGTATGTCTTCCAAAAAGTCTTTCAAATATAACCCAGCGAAGGAAAAAAAAAAGAAACAAAACAGCCCCCCACAAAAAAAAAAAAAAAAAAAAAAAACAAAGCAGAGTAGAAAAGTCAATCATGAAATGCTTTCATAGTCTCCCAAAGATAAACACGGAGAATAGGAGCAGGGGAAGTGGGGAGTGTGCTTGAGTTTGGTTTGGGTTTTGTGCTTTTTCAAATTGTGTAGAAAAACATATGCACATACACTAACAGTAAGTGCTCTGTCTGATGACTGCTCATTCCTGCTCTGTGGGCTGGATATGGGAATAAAAATGCCAAAGACAAAAATTATACTCCAGGTTTTAAGGCTCTTCCAGCTGCTAGGGAAATCAAAAACTAAAGAAAGGAATCCCAGTTTACCCAGTTCTTCAACTGGGAGAACTGTCTGGCAATGCTGCATCACCTGACGGATGATTTCATCCCAAATATAGCATTGTGAGATGAAGCTTCACAGAAGTCAAGAGTACAGTTGTACCTGAAGGGAACCTCAAAGCTGCAAATCTATAAGCAAACTGAAGCATGAATTATGCTTCTCTCTCTTTGGTTATGTTATCCCAACCACATTCAGTAAACAAATACCAGCACATCTTTAAATCTCTAATCATGTGCAAAATGCACCCAAAACAGATAGAATACATGGGCTAATGAACTGGCCAAGTGCAAAATGATGTCTAACTATAATTTCACATCAGGCTAACATCTGCACATCAACTAGGCATGTTGACAGTAAACACATACTTCTTTAGTAGAGTTACTGATGATTAATTCTTTATTCCCACTAAGTTAGCAAAGATCCCTGATACAGTTGAATAGTACATTCATTAGACAAGTATAACAGATATGCAGCAGGGGTAAGATGAAGGACTTTAATTATCCTAGTTTGATCAAGAGTGTTTGACTATCTTGCCTTTAGAAAGTAAAGAAGCTTGAAGGATTTTGGTCCCAAATCCCACATCTAAATTCTTTAGACTTATTTAAAAATCTAGTTCATGAACCCTGAAGCAAGTCTCCTAAATGTCTTTTCAGACACCTGTCTGTTTGAGAGCCTAGTACCTAGCCACTTGGTGGATGTTCAGCCTCCCTGAGCAAAAAAGGCTATCCAAATAAGGAAAACATAGAAGGGACAGTCAGCAGTGATTCACTTGGTTGACATTCTCCCTATAGTTTTCTGAGTCCTCACAGAATGGGGTGGAGAATAGGGAACTAATAGGTGTAAGGTCAATGAGCTGTTCTATGAGCAACACAGTTGATGAAGCTGAGCTTCCCGCAGATGTGTGCTCTACATCCCCCAATTACAAGCCCTTTCCTTTGTAACCATGATGCCCCTCAGTTCCCTTCCATGTCCTCACCTATTAGCCTGCTCAAGTACTAGTGAATGTTTTATCTGGCTTGGAGCTACATGCTGACAGGTCAGCAGACTGCAGTCTCAGGCTAGGTAAGGGACTGATCCCTAATGCTAGTCTTTCACTATAACAGAAGAGTATGGGAAATTCTAATAGGAATAAAGCATTAATAGGAGTCACTCTCTTCCAACCAGCTATTGAAAAGCATTAAAGCTGTAGACACCTAAAATCCTGTTGTCTTTTACCTCATAACTCTCACCTATCTCATTTGACCAAGGAACTAAAAAATCAGAAAGGAATAAAGTTATGTCTTTTGTCCTGAATTCTTGATTTCTAGGAATCAGGCATTGTATAAGCTGAAAAAGAAGTATTGGGGAATGGACAAACAGATGTCTTCATAAAAACAACGTCAAAGGGCCATTTATAGAAGCCCATTTCCCTGTTCTTAAAGCTAGTTTTATTAGTTGCCCTAGAGGTACGTTTAGCTACTTGCCATCAATAAAAACTGTCACAAATACTTTCCATTTTTAAGTCTCCAAGTTAATGCAATGCCATCTGAGCCACCCCCACAGAGAATGCAGATTCTGGTAACAAAGGTTTCTTTTTGCCAGCTCCCTGCCAAGTGTTATAGAAAGAAAAAAGTTTTTATTTCTGACAGAGCATCATGCAAAGCACATTCCAGATGGCAAGGGAAGAAATGGAGAAGGCTTAGTCAGTAAGGATTTAGCTGGGGGAAGTGCTTTGCACCCAAAAATGTGGCAGGATCCAACAGGAGCTGTACCGCCCATCAGAAACTCTACAGATCAAGTTTCCTTAAAAGAAATCAGTGATTATTTTGCTAGAATGTTTCCTATGGAAAGTATAAAAATGGAAGGTGACAAACCAGAATTCTATCAATCTATCACTCAGCAGCAGAAAGATACAAGGTTTGCATTTATTACCTTATGGGAACCTTTTGCCCATAGTGTCCAGCACAATGCAATCCAGAAATCTACTGAATGTTTCTAGGTTCTTCTATATTACACACAACATATACAACATCAGAGAAGGCCATAGAATGTCTACACACTAAGATCATGAAAGTGTACAGCCATCTCTATCAGAATAAAAGGGTGTCCTTCAGTTTGTGCTACACTCATGAATCTTTGTGACAATAAATATTTCCTGCACATGGCAATGTTGTGATAATGGCAGATCTTGACTTAATGCCATCCCTGGTACCTACAACCTCAAGTTGAAGCGCTGAAGACTGAAATAAGCCTAGTATGTTTTCAAGCACGTCTTCACTACAGTTTGGATGCTTTATCTGTAACTATTACCTGCTGGTTGTCTTAATAAGCAGTATTGCAGTGTTGGCTAAATAATTTCCACAAATCCAAAGGGATGCCAGCAATGAAATGCAAAGAAAACTTTAAGAGAAGTCAACACAAGGGTAATTTTGATACTTAGCTGCTTAGCTGCAGAATATGGTTAATAGGAGAGAAAGGTTCTTATATTTGCTTTGAGGAACCTAATATCATGCCTTGACTCCCAATACAGTAAAGTTATGCTACTCAAGCATCCATTATGCTACACTACTGGAGTATAAATGCTGTGACTATCTTTTCCACGCATCCTGAGATGCTCCTCACAAACAGAACCTACATCTATATCCATCTATGCAGGAATAATTCTTGATTAGTCAACTTTACATTGTCTCTCACAGTGCCATTAGGTGACAAAACTGGAACAGTCACCTAATTAGGTGACAGAACAGTGCTTGATGCTGTTAAAGCCTAGTAAAAGCACAAAGAAGAAAAATCTGATTAGCCCATTATATTAAACAACTCAAGGGTAAAATTAATTCAGTAACATTGCTGGGAAATACAAGAGAGTATAACGCAACAGATAATTTACTCCAGAGTCTGTCAGCGTACTCACTACAACCATGGATGTGAAGATATATGCTATGGATTAATTAAAGACAGGGAGGAATCATCTATGGATGGGGTCTGGAGGGAGCATTCAAGCTTTTTATCCAAGGGTGTAAAGCAATCTCTGCAAAAACCCCTGGGAATGACTGTCCTCATGTCCATACATATGAACAATTACATTGCATATTCTTAACGTTATACTCAGCAACATTTGAACCAATATTCTCTGCACATTCAGTGACCAGGGAGAAGGGGAAGAGCACAGAACAGCGGCAAAGTTAACTGCAGCAGAGACAGAAGCGTGGAGGATTGAAGCAGTGGGACTTCAGCCATCTGAATGTCTGCGTCTTAAATTCTGCTACAAGTTGGATATTATTTTAAACCTTAATGATCTGCATTGATGTGGCAGATCTCACATTGCTAGAGAAAACAAAGAGCAGGACAGAGCACCTTAAGGCATAATGGGAATTCTGAATAACAGCAAATCCACTCTCATCCAATGGAAAGTTTCCATGTTGTATAGTGCTCTCACTTTTCCCAACAGTAGCTGGGCATTCAGCTGAGGACCTTAGAAAACAAGAACATTGGAGATTGTGTAACTTCTGAAATTTCACTACACCATTAGAGCTGATGACAGAATTTACCGTTTATTATGGGGCTAGGAAACCAATACAAGCTTTCTGCTATGAGCACAGCTAAAATCAGACTGGAACTTTTCCCAGAGTATTGAATGAACAAGAGGAGCCTGAAGCTGAGTTGTCACCACCTTCAAATACAGATGACTTAACTGAAATAAAAAAGAACATATCTGATTTGACTGGCTTCCCCTCTTACCCCAAAGTCAGCACATCAGAAAGTTAACACAATTTATCTTACTTATGAAGTACATGTCCAGATGAATCCAAAGGAGGGGCTGAAGAGGCTTGGTAATGAACCTTTCTTTGCACAACTCAGGATCCTAGTTCCTCCTTATGCCCTAACCATTCTCTGCTGCCTTAGGATTAAATATAAGCCTTCAGGTGGGTGTAAATACCATTTATTCCCTCACTGAAGTTCCTCTACACTGCCACAGTGATGCAAGTCACTTTACTGTTGGTCTGTACCAGTAAAACAGCAGCAGTAGAATTACACCAGCCAAGGATGAGAATCAGTCCTAGCAAGAATACAGTTACACAAGTATCTGGGGAATCTTACACCAGTAGAACTTCTTCCATTCCCTCAAATAGAATAAGATATCCCTGGAACAGCACTTTCATCTTTGAATAGATCTGTCCACACTGTGTATACTATGCACCCCACAGAGGGCAACCTCAAAGCCCTCTTCAAAACCAGTTTCATGACCATACAAGCAGCAAACCATTACACATGCTGACATAGCTGAAACACATAGACCTGAGCATGCCTGGACACATAAATGAGGTTAGTGGACCGTCAAACATGTCTGACAGGCTGTCCACAAACCAGTCCTGTAGAAACGAGATGAGCAGTAGATACGCAGTGCTACAGTTAAGATTGTGTACAGGTAAACAGAGGCAAAACTGTAAAAGTCAATTAAGATTAGGCAATACATACATCATAGATGAACCCTATAAATTTTAAGAGCAACTGATTTTGCAAACAACCTTGAATTACACCTTCTTGTGGGAAATTACCTGATGCAGAGAATCTATTTCCTTAGGGTCCCTGGAATTGCCAAAGTCCCTCTTTGAGCCTTCAAAGTCATGCCTAAGAGACTAGCACCAGCCCTAAACAGGGCAAAAAGGACACTCTATTACAAAAGATCCTTTTCATTCTCTCCTCCTGGATCTAGTACAAGCCAGTTTTGTAATAGACAAGTTAATGGGCCTATGTGAAGTTCACTGACTCTTCACATTTTACCAAAAACCGCAAACACACTTCTATTTATACAGTATAGAGTTGCCATATGAACTGACACTTAAGACGAAAACAATCTGCAAGTTAATGATTTTTTTCCTTTCTGTGAAGCATCTACAAGATGAAATCCCATCTGAATCTCAGTTTCACAGCCTTGCCTTATTTAAACAATTCCACTCCTTTTGTCTGTCATTTGTACTGCACTTCGTGTGTCATTCTGGGTTGTTTCGCTGCCTATTGCACAATTACAAGTATTCAAACATATAGAAGGCAAGAACAGCTTAGCTTGTTTCGGTTGCCTTACAATCAATACCTCTGCCTCAGGCACTGAAGAATGTATGAGAGAATGAGTTTTATGTTTTTATAAACTTTGTCTATCTTTAAGCTCACTTTGATCCATTCTTCTACACAAATGAATAGGGTGGGGCTATTACAGAACAAGTAGAGACAACAACAATGTTCTGTTAGACTGAATCTCAACAGAGGTGACCACACCAAAGGCCACCTTCATAATGATTGTGCTTTAATTCTGCAATTCATTTGGAATCTTTATTCTCCCTGAACTCAACAAATGCAAGCTTTGTGATATCTGTTCCTTTTCATTTTGTGGAAGCAATAGTTTTTTATTTTTGATCTGATCCAATACACAATGCTGTGATGGCACTGGCTGTTAAAATAGGAAAAACTATGCAGTTTACAATTGCTGGAAGTGAAAGCTATTTGTGGGGGTGTTTTTTGATAACATGGTGTTTCAGACCATATCCTTACACAAAACAACCAGGAGAGAAGCGGAGTATTACAATGTTGAAAAACTGTTAGAGTATTTTCACCACAAAAGACTGTGGTTTACATAAATGAGGATTTATAAGCCTAAGGAAGAATTGCAGACATTTTAAAAGTAGCACAACATTTTTTAAGCTGCTTAGCTGCCTTTCAATCCAACCAAAAAAGTAGTTACATCTCCAGTGCGCCAACACTTTTGGAAATCCAGTATTTTTTTTCAACCCTTGAGATATGAAAAAAATCTCCCTTAAAAAAAAAAAGAAAAAGAAAAATCAAAGCTTATTTTGATCACTGTTTGGTTGAGATAACAAGAGTTTGCCAGAATATGTACAAAGAGCAAAACATCAAGGAAAACTATAAAGAGCTGGTACAGAATTCCTTTACACCACAAGATAGTTCAAATACAGATCTCAGTCTTCAGCCTATCTCTAAATGTCAGCACAGAGGACCCTCATCTCATCATCATCCTCCAGCAAAAGGAAGCTTAAATTCTAGAAGGCAGTAATATCATTAACCCATTTATAGCTGACTCAAAGAAATACATCTTTCGGTTCAGTCTGCACAAGAACAGCTGAGCACACTGCTGTCCACATTCCGTCATTGAGACCTTTCCTACAGTTCGCTCTGAGCTTGATCTTTTTCCCATGGATGTAGCGAAAAATCTCCCTCTGATATCAGTATGGCCAGGAGGGTTTTGCATGTGTAGAAATCTAATTAATTGTTGGGCGGTTTCTCTACCTTTTGTGCTTTTTTAGGTGCTGAGTAGGTATTTTTTACGTAATCTCTTGACAGCTTCCAAATTCACTGGGCTATGCTGCAGTTTTTAGTGAAAATACTTGTTGTATTAGGTTGTCTTTTGTGAAATGCCTAAAGGCTTACAAGCATACAAGCATACAAGCGCCCTATAAAAATGCATTTGGATTTTATTATCATCAATAATAATGCCACTGGGTCAAAAACAGACTAGACTTTACATGTGGTCCCAGCTAAATTGAACCACCCAGGCTGGATGATTTTTGTCTATTTGTCTACAATTCCAGGAGGGGTTAGTCTCTCCATTGTTAAATTTGAGCTTTGTAGCTGAATATTTCTGACTATATAGTCCAGCCAAGAAGGATTACTGTAATTGCTTGTACATTATCAGTGTGCAGGTCATTTCAAGACTTCCTTCTAATCCAAGGTCTTCACTCAAGTGAATGGAAAGCTATCATTCCAAGGACATAAGGCATAATCATAAGCTTCTTACTGTCCAGCATGCATTCACGTCTAACTGCTTATAAGCTTACATCTATCATTATATTAAAGAAGATCCAACCTTCAAAAGGAGCTCTTGGGTTAAAAGCAGTGAATGGAACTAGCAGGCTATTTGTTGATGAAGTTATGTTGTATTTCAAACACGTTACTTGATTACAGTTATCAAAAACTCATGCAAACACAAACATGCACTCCTGGCAGCTGTCTACTAATTAGGAAATGTAAGAATCACTAGGAAAAAGTGAGTTCGAGCCTTTACCACAACCAGATAAAAGGTAGTGTGGGGTGTGGGTCAAATAGTTTGGGATGAAAAGAATATTCGAATTAAGTCCATCTGACCTCAGCTCCTCAATGATTTGTGAGATCACAGTACTCTTTTTAACCCTTCCTGAAAGTATTTGAGCAACTGCTAAGTATTTGTAAAAAAGGTTTCATGAAATTTAGCACAAATGACTTTATCAGAAAACTTATGCCAGAAATGTCTCATTTGCTATTCATTATATTAAAAAAACCAAACAAACTAAAAAAGATGTTCAGTCATCATGAGCTGATGGAAGCGGGCAGACAGGAATAGGGTGGATTTTTTTTTTTTTTGTTAAGAGAAGATGAAGTTATACATTACTATCTCATATGTAATTGCAGCTGATCTAGAATTTTGTCCAGATAATACATTCAAAAGGGAACTACAGTCCCTCCCTCTGATTGTGCTATTGGAGCCATAATAGCATCTTCACCACAGGAGAGGTACTTCTCCCTGGCTATGGCACAAAAGTAAATATTCAAGAGGTAGAATCATCTCATAACTTTGGGTAACCATACTCTAGAATGTGATTCATTTGACCTACTTAAAAGTTTGCTTTAGCACAAAATGAATGTCATTCTAGAAATGCCTCTTTCTGTACAGTGGCTAAATGGAGCCAAGAGTGACATACTGAGGTGGGGATGTCTACATCATAAGATCTCACACTTGGTCAGTTGGATTCCAGACAGCTGAATGTGCCTCAACTTCCTAGTGCCATTTCAGAACCTGAAAAGAAAATGTGTAGTACTATAACATCAACGTATATTTTCCAACAGTCATTTCCTGGATCTGTTTGGTTGGACTTATGGTTGAACTTGATGATCCAGTGGGTCTCTTCCAACCTCATTATTCTATGATTCTATGATTCTATTTTTGTTCCTTGTGAAGGATTGTTTAAAGGCTCTGTAAAGGCTTCACTTTATAAAATCAATACAAAGTTCTAGTTGCTTCAAATGAAGACGTATTTATCCCAGATAGCATTGATATTTGGCATGGGAATTAAATCTCTCTCTTTCCCAATCTGATCTTGCTGTACTAGGAATTATAGTATCTGATGACACTTAATCATATAATGACATAGGGATAGAGCCAAAGTTGTGGAGTTAGACTTTGCTGTTTGTTTCTATCTATAACACTTTTCAATATTACATACAGTGGTCAGTCAATTTACTTTAAGATGTCATTGTTTTCACTTTGGCTGCTTTCAGATACTGGTTTGAAAGTAGTAATGCTTTAACACAACCAGAGGACTGCAACAGAGTGCTAAATTCATAGTACCGGTATGGCATAATTGTCTGCACTCTGAACTGAAACTTACTGAACTGGTAAATGTTACAGACAAACAATTATCCTACTGAGACTGCCCAAAGACAAATGCATCTAGTAACTCACGATGTGTTCACATTTACTTCTGTCAACACTCTCTACTATGAGGACTCCAAACTGTGTGTAGAAATGCGCCATGAGCAAATATTAGCTTACACGGCTTTATGTGGCCCAAACACCATGGTACAAATTCACTCCTGGCATAAACATTTTGTTTACACAGTCTTAAAGTTAACTATAATGATCAGATATAGGACAAGAATACACATCCAAAAGGGACCAAAATACTAAATTTCACCTAAATTCAAGATTATGAATCCATTAACCCCTGATTCAGCTGCTACTTAATGCCTCAATATATGAACTTCAAGCAGTTAGGATACCTAAAGCCCTGCTTCTCCAGGTGCCAGGAAGCATCCCAGCCTCAGCAGCACTGAAAACCTTATACTGAAACCAAGTGAAATCCAAAAGCTGGTCACTCTCCTGCTTCTCACTCCCCATTGCCTTGATCTATCAATAGCCTGTGGAGCACACGTACACATCCAGCACCACATAATATGCAGTAGCAGCTACTGTTTTCCTTCTAGATAAAGCCACCATTTCATTCTGAGTGCGGTTGTCAGACAACTCTGCTGGTATGGAAGAAATTTGGGATTGTGCCTGCCACCACCAACAGCCTGCAGTCTGCCCCAGGCACTTCAAATGCACTTTATATGTCTGCCGTGCAAACTCTCCAGTCTGTGAACTGTTCTCCTCTTCTATCATTGGATTTGTTTCACTGGCCAGAAGTGAAAGCCTTCACTTTTCTCTCATGTGGAGTAGGAAATCTTGAAGATGAGATCCTACTCTACACCTGGCAAAGGCATTTTGAATGAAATTGCACTTCGGGAGAGAAGTCACTGTGCTTCTTGGAAGCAATGTCTTATTCTTGGTTTCTAGCCTAGTTCATCTTCAGTTCTCTTTAATCCTTTAATTCCACAGCAGGGTCAGTAAATGCACTGCAGAGAGACACATTATTTAGGAAACTCTCTGGGAGGTGAGCTTGAGTTCCCCCAGGGAAAAGTGATAACTGAGCAAGATTTCCCACAGCCTACGGGAGTGCTTTAATCACTAGACTTCTGTTCAAAAGACCATCCCACCTATTCTCCTGCCATGTTTTAGAGGAAGAGAAACAAGGTCTGTTTTCAGAATACAGGGTGTAACAGGTGGTTACATGCTGCTGAAGATCACACAGTATCCTCAACATCTCCTAACAGAAAGCTGACTACCTGATCCTGATATACCTCGCTCTTCCCACATACCTGTGTAGGGCCAAGGTACTTAACAGAGTGCTTACCTTGGGCCAGCCACATAAAAGCTCAGCAATCTAGCACTCAGTATTGCAGCATCGAAGTCACACTTTGGATCAAGCCTGAAGGTGCTACCAGAGGGAATTTACAATGTCAGGACTTAAAATTGCATGTGATGCTCACTACTTTAACATCTGACTCTAGTCTAACAAAAGCAGCAATGCCACAATAGTTATTGTTAAGTAATTTAATTGATCCAGTCATTTATGCAGAGCCATTTGCCTGCTGGGGCTCTAGGCTAAGCTACCCTTCTTTTCATTCCCACATTAGATGACTTCTAATTTCTTAGCTCAGCCTGATGGGATGTCCCCAGGCTTTGAGGCTTTGGGCCTTCAGTAGCTGTTTTGGTTGCTCATCACCAAAACTGACTCTGCATGTATATTGGTATATTGTGCTAGTCACCACAGATGACACCCTGTATTTTTGGATGCAAATGTTTTACCTTAATTGCTTATGCAAGTCATTGGTCTCTGAGGTTCACCTTACTTCAACTTCACGGATTCGGTGAGGTAATACAGTTTAGTGAACTCCAAAGATTTTTTTAAAGTTACATTGAAATGGTATGGTTTTCTGCCTTCTCCCCACCTCCACCCCCTTCCTCGATCTACAAACAAATCCAGTGAATTCAGAAGTCTAACAAAGATCGCTGTCAGTAATACCAGCTGAAACCATTTAACTTACATTTGCATTAGTAGAAATAAACGACAAACAGTGGACTAGTCTCTGGGCCAGGTATGAAAAACTGTTGGCTCCCTTGAATAAACCCAAATAAAATTCAAATTTTACACATCACTCCAAACTGCTAAACTTGCTTCTTAATACCAGTCCCTCAAATTAACTACTTGTAACCTACAGTAGAGTCAATGGGGAAGAGAGGGTATGCAGCACCAAGAAGTGTTGTTGCACCTTCAGGAAGAAGACTGACTGAACTAAAAACTTCTTACTCTATTTAACATTGATTTTGCAGGCACTGCTCCTGTGTATAGAAGAGAAAAGTCAATCAATGCATTATTCCAATGAACTAACTAGGTGGATAAATGGATTTGCAGAATTTAGGGACAAATTAAAAGATACTGACTTCAGATGGCAGTCAAAGGTGAGACAAAAGTTGATTACCTGAGCTATGCACTGACCAAGTACTAGGAGAGCTTATAATCAAAAGAAGCAAAAGGAACTGCTGCACATTCTGACTATTCAGAGCTCATTTACCTGTTTGATTCCATTTATTTGCATCTTCTAGATCGCATGAAATTCTATATTTGTACTTTACATAGAACTAATAATGGAGAATACATGTTGTTGCAACAATAAGACAAATAGTCCCGTTAACACTAAGTAGCTTGTATGAAATATCCTAACATCAGCTGAAGCTTCTGTTCTGCAAGTTCCTAGAACCTTAGTAGATGGAAATTAATATCTTTAGACCCATTCTTCAGGTACAGGATATTAGTGCCTCGTGATGAGCAACTTACACTTCTTTTCTTTCCCTCTAAAACAAAATAAAACTTCTGTGTAGTTTTGAGGCTAAGAGGAAACTCTTTTGCTGACCTGGTTAAGCTGGATAAGTATCTTTCTACATTTAAACATTGTTTCTTGCTTTTAATAGGTGCTTACACAGGCATACTAATAAAAAATATAGCTGAAAATCTGAACTCGCTCCTTCCCAACTGTTGATATACTGGCAGAAGAGCAGATGGTTGAAATTTAAGAACTGCTTGGGGATGTAGCTAAGTAAATTAAAGAAAGAAAGCAGACAGCATTTCTTTTGGAAAAAAAAAAAAACCAAAAAACCTTTCCTCTGAGCAAACCAATGAACAAACTTAGGTTACTAAGGAATTTCTCCCTCTAAGAAATTAAATCCTACTAAAACCAAACCAGGCATTCAACTTATGTGGGCAGAGAATCGTGCTTTCCCTCCCACCACTAGGATCAGGTTGTTGCATATCTGTAGGACTAAAAAAATAGCAGTGTAAAATACACAAGTAACTTCCTTCCAGTAGCTATACTGAATCAAATACACACATAATGTAAATCACTTAATGTCAACCAAGTTTATTGTTGGGATGAGTTAGATCCAGAATGTTTCATTCCCCACGTTCCTACCAAACAAGCCATATGTAAAGATGCATCGGTGTGAAGTATGGTGAGTGAAAAAACTTCCAACCCTGTTGACTGATATCACATTCATCCTATTGTTAGCAATGACATATCTGAGGAGGAAAACAAAGACACGTTAGATGCATGATTACAGAAAGTGTGAAGTCATCACTGTGGATGGACAAATTTGTAATTCCCCTGCCTCTTCACTCTCACATCTTCCTACTAAGTGCCTCCTTCCGACATCTTATTTAGGTGTGCTCCCAGCTCTCAAACTTTCTTCTTATCTGTGACAGTGAATACTTACTAGTATAACATCCTGATTACACTTGTCATGACAATATGACATGCTTATCCATTTTGATATTTTTTTAAAAAATCATACTAAAGATTCTACATATAGAATTGTCTGTGACAATTTAAAAGCACAAGAAGTTGAAGAAAGCAGCCATTCTTCCTTGCTTCTAATTCTCTCCCATTACACTTAATTAAATTGCATTGAAAATTTTAATAAAATCAGGCCTAATTTTAATTAAGTCTCCCTCCCTCCTTTACCCTCCTCTATTTCAGACTCAAAAAGGAGCACAAGCCTCTTTGCTTCAGCTATCCTTCTACAACTGCTTTAACAGATAATTTTTGCTGTACTCCATAAGTCAGACTGTGTGTCAAGTTATTGAAAGAATACACCAAAGGGACAAATGAATACACAACTGAATACAGGTCAATGATAGCTAGCACTAAGAAAGGAGGAAGGGAAATCTGGCAATCTTTTATGAGGAATTTCAGAGACTGCTTACGAAGCAATTCACACACATCCTCAGTTTCATCCTTTTAACTCCTAAGCCCACACATACTGGACTGAAACTCAAGAATTTTGACACCTCTGGTAGTTCTGACAAGTAACTCCATAAGCAGAAGGGTGGCGCAAGAACTGACTCACAGCAGCTCTTATGCTTTCTTTGCTCTAACCAGCATATGGGACACAAACCTAAACCAAACACAAGCTTTTTTCACATGAATATCTAAGTGATTGGAAATCCAGTGGAGATTGGCTGCCGATTACTGTGGGAACAGGAGCAGGAGCAATTCAATATTTTTACAAATCATGAGCTACCTGACAGTCCTGAGTGAATCAAAAACTGCTGATCTCAGAAGCATAAGGAAAATTAGACCATGTTGATATCAATGACTGCTAGGTGCCTAATAACAAACAACACGGGCCTTACTGACTCAGAAGACCCAAATCAGAGGAACAGTAAAGGAATAGCTGGGGCTACTGAATAAGGTCTGAGATTCCAAGCAACCCATGCAGCTCATGACTGATTGCTGAATCTAATGCTCATTAAAACTATTTATGCTACTTGCAACTATTTCAGAGAAGAAAGAAAAGATGATTGCTCAAAAAAAATAAGCACATCATCACTTGAGACAGTGACTAAGGAGACTTTTCTGTCTCCAGAATTATGATAGTAAAACTACACAGAGGATGTGAAGCTTTATTCAGAATGCAAAAGAGGGATACTGCAAAAGTATTGCCTTAAAACATATGAATCTTTCATAGTTCCAAGTTTTGCAAGCTTCCAAGTAATGCTTATGCCTGTACAACTTGTACAACTACAATAGACCTTATGTTTGTAACTTAATCCTGTGTTTTTTTCAGAGGTGGTTCAATTATAAGGGGAAGAGAAAAAAAATCAACATTTTTCCACATGAATGAAAGACATCAAAGTAAATAAAATTAGAGGATCCACCTCTGTTACCTCCAGAAACTAATCTTCCACAATGCATGTTACTCTTTGAAGATCTGCCTGGCACGCTCCTTTATCTCATTCCACTTTTCCCCTTATTATCTTACTATGTTTATTCCTCCCTGTGACTAATAACTCTTCCATTTTTCACATATCTTCTTTTTTTTTTTTCCTGCTTGCCACCTGTTTTCAAGCATTTCCTTGTTTCTCTTCAAACACAGTTTAGTGGCAGACTGCCTCAAAATCAGTGTCCAAGGTCTGTTATATCATTGCTCCTGAAAAGCAGGACACTATTACATGTTTCATACCAATGGAAGGATTCAGCTTGCTGCAGTCAAGCTCAACTAATTGCAAAAGGAAATAGAAAAGAATTTGTTTCATTCCAAAATCCTTTCTTTTTCATGGAGAAATCTGCTAGTAGGTTGTGACGACTTCCCCAGAGATTTCTTGCCACCTTCATGTAGACGACTCTGCCTGCCATTAAACCTAGGAGACCACACTCCATCATTGTACTTGGAAAGTTTTCAAACCAGTAATTGTGGGTTTTCTCACACCGCTGCACTTATCCAGGAAGATCTCTCTAATGTTTGCAATAGCTACTTTATTATCTTTCTCCATAGCTGTCCTCCACTCTTAATTTGCTTGCAAAGGCTGTCAAAACATTGACAACAGTGATGCACCAAACTGCCTTCACACTATCTACCATATTAGCCAATATTGGCTTACTTTCTGCTTACACTTGTCCTTTTTCACTGCATCTGTGTCCACCTGTTGTTGTCTTTTGCTTCTACTCTAAAATCTTTGAGAGAAGGACTACGTTTTTCTCTGTTTTTCCACAACACATAGCACAGTCCTTAAGAACACACTGCAGTAATGAAAGCAAAAAGTAAAATAGAGGCTTTTGAATAGCTTTCGTAAGTCTTCTGTGAGGCTTTATTCTGATCTTGCTTACACTGATGGGAACTCACCAGTGGGTGTATTAAAACTAAACATACATCTCATACATTGCATAATGTGACACAAAGCTGTCATCTGAAATATATCGAATCAGCAGAGACACTCCAAAAGTCCATTATCCATCCCCATGAACGTTAAGATGCATTAAAGAAAAGCTGGGGGTGTAAAAAATGAACAGGATTGAGAGCATCAGGCTTATGGTTGCTTGTGCAAATTCACATAAGCCTTCTTGCAAGTATGCATTCTACAATGACAAGATGACAGGTGATTTTCCTCAGGACCTACCTCATTCAGCACCCGGGAGTGCCAGCACAGTCTCTTAAAAACGTTAAAACTAGCATTCATTAACAGGTGCACAGGCTTTTCTGTCATATTTGTCATTAGAGCATTGAAATGCTTTCATAGGAAAAACAAACAAAAAAACACAAAACAAACAGATGCTGATGAATTTATAAGCATGAAACATCTTCCCTTTGAGAAAGGAAGAGCTGTGATATCCCCATCATACAGACCAGAGCTGAGACCCTGTTGTATCTCAAAATTACCCCCTAATTTTGCTCTCCCTGCTCATAATCTTTTTTTCCCTCCACACATTTCATAGAATCATAGAATCACCAGGTTGGAAGAGACCCACCAGATCATCGAGTCCAACCATTCCTATCAAACACTAAACCATGCCTCTCAGGACCTTGTCCACCTGTGCCTTAAACACCTCCAGGGAAGGTGAATCAACAACTTCCCTGGGTAGCCTGTTCCAATGCCCAATGACCCTTTCTGTGAAGTTCTTATTTTTAAAGTTTAGTTCCTACTGATATATGGACTACTCCACGGTAACATTCAATTGCAGGGACCTCTAATCATCTTACATCGTGGTCCATCTCTGTTCTTAATGTGATGGACACTCACTAGAAGAGAACAAAATGCAATCATATGATTAGAAATTACTTCCAAATGTATATACGTCATGGTGCTGCTGTAGCATTGCACTGATAGCCCTCACTCAAACATGCCCTAAATTCTCAAGAATTAACTTTGCAACTCTCTATCTTTCTAATTCAGTTGGGTTTTTTTGGTGTGTATGTGTATTCTTCGGTATATACAGGCTGTTCCTCTGTATACACAAACATGAATTTATAAACTTGTACCACACAGACTTGTCCTGTTTCTACAGTCTGCAGAATAAACCTTTGTATCTTTAACAGAGAGTTACAGATAACTGATAATTGCTTGCTGTCCTCAGTATGAGATGGTCAAGTCATCATTCTGCAGACACATTATACAGCTACTGAAGGACAGCAAAGGGCTATGCCAAATTTGGAAACTCTAGAGTCTAATTTTTAATAACTTTTCTTTCCATTCATTCTCTTCAGCCTCTCTAACCATAGTGATGAATTGCAGGATGTCTTTGCCCCATGCTTCTATCAGGTCTTCTTAAAAGGTCATTAAAATCCATAGATCTCAGATTATCTCCTCTTAACTTCTAAATTAAGATTGAAGCCTTTGCTCAAAAGCACAGGACTCAGTGAAAAAGCAGTATATTTTCCTCCTTACTTCATTGCCAGAAATAGTTGAACTATTTTCACTAAGTGTTCCTCAAAAAATAACAACAATCTACCTTAGCCAAATAGCTGACATGGAAAAGCTAAGCCCAAGTGGTTTAAACTTTGGCAATGTTATCAGAAATCACAACAAAAGTTGTATAATGAAAAATGCTACTTAGTCTTAATTGTCCGTATCATTACCAGGTCTGTCTGTAATAACATGGTAGCTCAGTCTCTCGGCCTCTTCTAGATGACACTTGATGTAAAGCTCTGTGGGAATTCTTAATGTGTTACTATATGTTTATGCATATCTGTCATCATTTCACTATGAGATTAAAATTATATCCCCATTTATACTCTCATCAGAAATAATGGCCTGGGAATACCCATTGTTACCACTGTAAATCACACAATAAAATGAAGGCCGATTATCAAACTGAAATTGCTGTAAAAGAAGGATCCTATTTTGTCACACAGGTGACTACAGTCTCCTAAAACTTTCCACTGTTTAGATATCTACGTGCAATGTGGTAGTTTCAGGGGGACAAGTTGGCCAGTTAGTGCTCCATGAAACATTCAGATGATTATGATTATGAAACAAGGAAAAGCTGTTACCCTGTCTATAGATGAAACACAGAGGCACAGAAAAATTAAATTTCTGTGTAGAGCTCACAAGTGAAGTCTTTGGCAGAGAAAAGAACATGACCTGAGGCTCTGAAATCCCACACTAGCTCCTCAAGCCTCGATCAACTTTTTTACCCCCTTTCTATGTGTAGGTCTCAGATTTTACTGATAGATGTCCTATTTTGTATTGGATTTTCAAAAACTCCAGAAAAAAGCTAAAATATATGGTGTGCCTTCACAAAAAAAAGATTAGGAGAAGAATTGAAAGAAAATAGCATTTGAAATGCTCTGATGTTTTGCCTAAATCTGATTCTGGGGGAAAAAGATGGCTGTTTCTGGTGATTTTTGGCATGATATGATAAATTGGTTAATCTCAGCTGAGTAGTCAAGTTGGTTCAGAGAGGTCAAAACAGTAAATCCTTACACTTAGCAATATAATCTCTCAATTACAGAGGATAATGTTACGACATTGATGGTGTTTCAGGCTGAGTGCACTATCCATTCTGCCATAGGAGTGAAAACATATACGCATTACTTTTCCTAGAATGCTTTTACTTCCTTTTGGATAACTGTGTTTCATCATGTCCAGATCTCAAGCAATTTGAAAAACTAGTAGTGTTGCTAGAGAAACTGAGGTTAAAATCGAGCTCCTTCCTTCTTTTGCATGACAGGAATAGCAAGAATAACTGTTTTAATTTTTTTTAACAATATCAAATCACTTTTTTCTAAAAGTTATGCTAATCTCTGAAGAAAACAAGAGTGTTTCAATATCTGGTATTTCCTAACTGTTTATTTAAAGGTCAAATCCTGCAGCAGTTTTTTATGTCTCTGTCATTTCATCACAGTTACAGCTTCCTGCATTTGCCTTTTGTACACACAACTCTCCTTCCAGATTTTTAGCACACATTCAAGGCCTCTCCACCCACATCTCCAAAAATTGAAATAAAACTAAAAGGTAGAAGTATGATGTCAAGCAACTGAAACACAGATGCAAACACTGCAAGGAGCTCTGTAACCACAGGACCAGCACTCTTCTTGAAATCTGTACTGGGTCTGCCTGTGATGGAGTTAACGTTCTTCACAGTTATCCGCATGGTGCTGGGCTTTTGCATCTGTAGCTAAAACAGTGCTGATAGCACACTGGTTTTTTGGCTGTTACTGAAGAGGGCTTGCACAACATCAGGGCTTCTCTCTCTTCCCCACACAGCCAGTAGGCTGGGAGTGGGCAAGAGGTTGGAAAGGTGTGCAGCGAAGACAGCTGACCCTAACTGACCAAAGGGATATCACATAACACACTGACATCACGCTCAGCAATTAGAGCTCAGGGAAAAGGAGGAGGAAGGGGAGGATATTCATGGTTAAGGCATTTATCTTCTAAAGCAACCAATACTCATGCTGAGGCCCCCACTTCCCTGGAAGAAGCTGGACATCCGCCTGCCAGTGGGAAGTAGTGAATGAATTCCACTGCTTTGCTTTGCTTGCATGCTCAGCTTTTGCTTTCCTTATTATGCTGTCATTACCTTGATGCACAAGTCTTTTTGCCTTCCTTCTTTGCTCTTCTGATCACACAGGAGAAAGGAATGGGTGCTTCGCTGCTGGCCAGGGTCAACCCGCCACATGATGCCATGCAATTTGTGTGACCTATTTCACATTTTCTGGTAGGCTAGGCAAATGCATCTCTTCAGCACAGTAAACTAGAGATTCACCTAATCATTTCCCATTGTACCTGGTACTGAACAAATTAAAAACTCCAAAAACCAGAAAGCTCACTCATTTCTGTATACTTTTCAAGCTAAACAAACCGATTGACAACTGTTGTGCAGTATTGTGTAATTTTTACTGTCTCCAAAAGAAAACTAGAGTTCCTCAGAGTTACAAGAGCAGCATTTTGTCTTACAAACCAGCTATACTTTTTTACAAGTAGATCTATCAAAGACCATTTTCCTTACAGGAAATAACATTTTTTAAAAAAACTTCCCACTTTTGTCTGAATACTGAAGTTTTTTATATGCTACCACAGAGCTTCATGGTACTTGTATGCATTCTCCTTTACCAAATAGACTGGATGGCCAGGACCTCTCTCTCTCGTAACACCTGATGGCCTTCCCTCCTGCTGAGATATGGTAGTTCACCGTAGAAGAGAAATGTCTGGCCAGAAACTTTGACTCCTATGTATTATGTGAAGGGTAACTGCCCCCACATTCCCCAAGGACTCAGAATGCAGTACTGAAATAACATCATAAGTGCTCATTGAACTTGCTATTACCTGAAAAACAAAACTCTCACGGATTTCTGGGGTTTGTGGTGTTTTTTTTCGTGAAACACAGAAATTTCTAGAGAAAGCCAAATCACATTCTATTTTAAGCAAAACCTAACTTTTACCTCCTTATTCCTCCTCTTCTTGCCTCTCCTCTTGTAAAATAAACAAAAAAGTTAAGGGAAGTTTCCAAAGAACTGGTCTTTGCTGACTTTAGCTGCCAAGAAGAAGGCTTAGTTTCAGGTTCTGCTTTTCTCTTGTTTGATGACACTAAACATTAAATTAAATTCACACAAGTTCCTAGTTGTATTTGCAAGTAGCATCTTATGCACAACATGTAGCAAATATCCAGTCAAACTCTTCTCTATGACTTTCAATTAAATTCTTATCTATTTTCTTACAAGGAAAAAGAAAATCTTGTGAGTTATATCACATCAAGATGCTCTAGACAAAACATTCTGAGATTAACACAACATCTTCTGTGCAGCCATCACCCTGCGATACTCCTCTTTTACCAGCCCATACAGGCAGTTGAGTATACCAGTGAGACAGGACTATATGGACTGCCATCATGTTACATGATCGTGCAGCTATGTACATGATATTGTGTTAGAACTGCACCTTAAAATTTGCACAAATCATCACAAGCCTTTGGGAGCTTTCTCTGTTGTTTCCCCTTCCCCATGAAATAACAGGGAAATAACGTTTAAAAGGGTTAATAATCTTATTTATTTTGGTGCTCCAAGGCAAAACCATCTGCTCCTACATCATCCTTCTAAGATACTTACCCACATTTTTCTGAAAGAATTCTACTCAACAAACTCTGCTACTTCTCCAGGCAATCACTGTCCTTATTGCAACAAATTATTCCTGAACATCCACCATATTGTCTAAAATACTGCAATTAGAACCAGTTAGCCTGATACTAAGAATAACCAAGCCAGAGCTTTTTTATATAATTCAGAACCCTTATTAAACTCTTTCTCACGATAAAATCCTCCATTTTGGGGGCCAAAACACCCAGTTCATTCAACCTCTCCTTACCATTAGGTTTTCCAGACTTTCATTCCCTTGTTCACTTTGGATGCTCTCCAATGAGCTCACATCCTATTAGAAAGGCACAGCCCAAAATCACATCCAGTGCTCCAGCTGATGCCTTATCAGCATTGAGTGAAGCAGGATTACTTCATGTGTCTTGTCAGCTATAATCCTGTTTATATGTCCCAGGTTGGCAATTTTTGTAATTTATTTTTTTTTCAAACTGCATTCCCAACTCATGTTTGCACTTGTGATCCACTACAACCTACAAGACTTTTTTCTGAGGAAGTATTTCCCAGCTACATAGTCATGTGAACTAATGACTTGGTAACATCCTTTGCTAACAGACCCTGCTAAAAGAAACACAACTAAAGGGCAAACTACCCCGGTCAAAGCCTTGACGCAGGCATACTGGGGAGATCTAACATACTACTTCTGTGTGTCCTGGGAATATATTTGCTTGCATTAGTTTGGTTTGGTTTGTTATTGTGCTCTGGTTTAGTTCTTTTGGGGTTTTGCTGGTGAGATTTTTTTAAACAAAACTGGTGGCCTGGGAGAGGATACATACAGAAGACAAATCATCTCATTGAGTAAGTGTTCTTGCTAACTAAAGCATTCATGCATAGCTGTTCTGCAGTCAGTCATGAGGGCTTCCATGAGGCCAGGGGACCACGTTTCTCAGCTTGTCTTTGGTGCCTGTATTCCTCCTGCCCTAACAAAGTTATTTTTGCTGACCATCTGCATTCAAATCGCACCTCCTTTGTACCATTTACTTGCACTGTACATGAACATATGACCCAACAAAATTATCTTTCATGGTTTTAAAGTGATAGTCTAGTGGTTCTGAGCCTCCTAGATCTGAAAAGGTAGTCCTTTTTATTTAGTCTGACCAACATAATTTAGACTGACCAACATAGCTACTGTGTATTTGTACTACCACTAATGGACTCCTATCATCTAAGAACTCCATGGGCTGATGACCTGCAGATCTGAGATAAAATTTGGTTTTCATGGCCATTCTTGAATTTCAACACACAGAACCACTGCACAGGAGAGACAGAAGCCTGAGGAGAGCCCTTATAGTTGCAAGCAGAAAGTCAGAACACCTTTACAGACTCAACTGTCACTCATGACCAAAGCTGCTAGACTGACTGAAGTTAACACAAGGTCATTCCACTCAACATAGTAGGTCTTAGGCTGATCCTGTGCTTACTAATCAACCTCCAGGGCTCCAGTTCTGCTTGTGGCTTTGATTCCTCCATAAGCTTTGCATCTCCGTTACTCATCATTTGGAAAATGTGAGTCTTATCTGGAGTCTTTGCAGCATTTTTCAGTTAGAGGAGAAGTTTAAGGTCTCTAGGGTTTATCAGGCTGGTTGTTGCAGGGCAGATGCCCTTGGGTATTTGAGAGGTAGCCTTCAAGAGATTTTCAGAATGGCCTTGCTCCATAGACCTGAGTTGCAGAAGACTACAGTATAGTTTACAAGCATGAAAGTATGAGAAAAGAACTTTTCCTAACAGGAAAATCTGCTTAATATTAGGTGGCCTTGCTGTATCAGAATGGATACCAAAACTTTTTCTCTTCAACAGAACTGCCATGAAACCAAAAGAACCCTCCCTGTTTATCAAGCTGCAAAAAATAACTAATTACTTCAAATACTTCTTTAATCTCTACTATCCCCAGAGAAGGCTTTTCTTTTTACATATTTCAGCTAGTTTATTGCATAAATATTATGTTAGCAGTCATTCTTCAGTATGTAGGTGGGATCGCCAGTAGGCAGACACTGTGATAAATGAGTCTCCAGGTGTTGCTACTCTTTTTAGAAAATCCTTTAACAAGCAGTTACAAAGATTGAGGTCATTTTGCAAACTTACAAGTTACAGTGAGTTGCTTCATAGATGCTTCTTTATAAAAAGTTGGTGGTACCAAAGTGGGTTGTATCTTTCCACTTGGCTCTGTTTACAAAACCTAGAAAATTATTTAGTTTTGAGGATGCACTGAAGAGGTCAGGGCTGGGGAGTAATGGAACAAAGTTTTCATCAGTTTCTTTTCTGGATGCAAGAAAGTAAATCTTGCAGTCCTGAACTCTCCAGCAACTATTTTGCAGACTAGATGAGACCAAGTAGATGATGATCTGTTTCTTTAAAGTAATTATTGTAAACACCAAGAAGACAAGAGAGAGGCTGCACAACTCAAGAGATAAGAGTCTAAAGCCTTTCACCTTCAGACCATAGAGTCTACCAACAACCTGGCTGAACAGGTTCATTTCAAGTATCCAGCCTACACAAAAGAGTCCTCACCACCATCAGCATCCATCAAACCTACTAGTAACCACCTCGCTGATTGACAAGGCTCCATGGGGAATGGGAAGACTAAGACAAATTGCTGTGGAAGGGGGAGCAGAAGGCTCTGTCAGTCCCAACACAAGGCACTACTGCTGATGTGAAATATTTCTGCAGACAGAAG
The DNA here is from genome assembly GCA_033558105.1 of Coccyzus lansbergi. Taxonomy (NCBI): domain Eukaryota; kingdom Metazoa; phylum Chordata; class Aves; order Cuculiformes; family Coccyzidae; genus Coccyzus; species Coccyzus lansbergi. The sequence goes on from JAUMJK010000160.1 coordinate 955,453, forward strand.
GTTGCTGGCAGCTTTCCTACATATCAAATGAATGCAAACGATTCCATGAAGTGTATCAATGGAAAAGGAGGCAAAACACTATTTCAAAGCACAAGTACTATGCCACTGTCCTTATCAACACCATCCTTTGGCACTGGGAAAAATACCAAAAGCAGGTAATTCCAGTCAAACACCATCAAAATACTGTTCTGAATGCTCCTGTGCCAGCACTTGGAATCAGGCAGAAAAGAGAAGTGTTTCAGAGTCAAGATCAGCACCAAAAACAGGATGGAATAAACACCATATTGACAAAGTAGAGCTGTAGAAAACCGTTTGGCATTTCATAACCAAGTCCCCCACCTTCACACTTAAGTAATATTTTATCATCTAGCATCATGTCTTGGCACAAAATTCCACAGCCAAAGACTCTTTTGTAATTCTTGTGCTCCACAATGTTTTTCCCCCCAAAGACACCTCTGTCCAAAGATGGAACACAAACAAGCCCCATTCTGAGTCATAAAAACATAACACATGCGTAAGTGCATGCAATAATCTTGGTATAATTTGCCCCTTAGTCATTGTCTAGTCCTATTATGTAAATCTGAAACATACATTTTTGAAAATAAAGGGTTTCAGTAAAATAATTACTGTTGTAATCCTGGAACCACACCCAATAAACAGTTTAGCAATCGACTGGCTCCATATATTTGAAAGCTATAAACAGATTAGTACAAAGCAGTAAGGGCCAAAATCTCAGCTGCTAGTGTACGATTTGACTAAATCAAATTAGCAGTTTGATTGACTTCAATTAAGCTACACTAATTTACAGCATGTTGCCGTATTTTCTCTCTCTAGGTGCATGCATCTTGGAGCATGTGGATGTGTATATGATTTTTTTCCTATATTCTAAGGAGATAGTGATCTTTAGCACAATAATCTCATTTCTCTCTCTCTGCGTATGTAGATTTGTGGAACCTAAGTATGTCTTCAGGCACTATGGTGAGAGGAACTGAAGGACTACCAGAAAAGATGACTCCAATGCAGTAATTTCAATAAACTCCTATTCATTTTCTTAATAAGAAATTTGCTTGACTACAGAAGACAGCCTGAGACTGCCCTTAGCAAGGTTCACTTCAAGCAAACCTAGAAATTGTTATTCATTTACAGGTTTTGCACAATTTGGAATAATAAACAGTTTTTTTAAACCAATTTTGCTAACTTCAGAGTTTTCCAAGACAGGAGCTCCACCTGACTTTTTTACACATCTCCTTACAATTTGTGGTACAACTTTGGTCTCTTAGTAGACATAAAACTTATTTCAATGAGTTTTAATGGCATAAAATTTGCCATTAGAAAGATCATAAGGTTGGGACATCCTTTTCATTTAGAAAAGGAGGTATCTACTGCACTTTCATTCTAAGCCTTATGAAATATGTGAGTCCGTACCATTGTCCTCAAGTTGCAGGTTGGATAACTGGGGCACAGAGTTAAATTATGTGTTTAGGCCAAGGAGTGGAAGAACCAAGAAGCCAGATTAAAAAACAAATTCTTGTGCCATGTACTAAAGCCATGCTTCTCCCTTAGATCAGCCACGGTTCTTTACATTGCCAAATTAAAAATAGCCTCTCCACTAAAACTGCCTTCTGGCGTTCTGCCTGGACTAACCTTTTATCATGCCAGCAGGAACACAAGGGGCAACAGGAACTGTGGAAAAAAGATTGTGGACTGAAATATACACTGTATCTGGGAGACAGGCAGGAGAGACTCCTCCTAAATGTCCGATACTCAAAAACTAGCAATATTGCTAATGGAGAAAACATATAAAGAGGAAAACCAAATCCCACATGGCTAAAAAAACAAAAGCAGAATGAAAGAGTGAGGACGTTAAACCTTTATCTAATTCATTCCAAACCAAGCCATGCAGATAAATTACTTACATGGATGTGTTTTGAGGGGAAAATTTAAAGGTACCTGGAGGAATTCTGGAACTGAGTAGACCTAAAAGGATGAGGGCAGACTTCCCTTCCAGGGCTTAGCACAAGGAGTACAGGGATGGAAGTGGCAAAGCAGCCAATAAAACTGCCAGCACGGCCCGACCATAGCTGCCACTCTTCTAGCAGGCACAAAGGAAAACATCTGCCATACTGGATTTGCACTGCACAAATCCCTCCTGAACACCAACCAAATAGAAGGAACATTGTAGCCAGAAGTGAAGGAAAATGGGGAAGGCAGCTGCTCTGGAGAGCCAGTAGCTCTCCTGGTGAGATCCAGGCCTCCCTCTGCTCCTACGCTGGAGGCTAATGCCAGTGGCCATACAAATCCTGGATACAATTCAGATTTCCTTCTTTTGGAAGGCGCAGCTAAACACAGCTATAGTTCTCAACAAGACTCACAAGGTCAAAAAGAAAGAATGACTCTAATGCTCAAGGATGAGGTATTGAGGGACTTGGTTTAGTGTTAGATAGGAATGGTTGGACTGGAAGATCCAATGTGTCCCTTCCAACCTGGTTGTTCTGTGATTCTGTGAAGGGTAGCTGAAAACAGAGACTGAATGCGACAGCTGCCATTTGTTGCTGCTTTAGTGTCTATCACACATTGGTGACTCTAAACCCTGACAACACATGCCGCTAACACTGTAGCCAATGGGAGTTTGGTTCACCAGCCTTCATCTCCCTGGACCATTTCACCTCTTTGCTCTGCTGTAAACACACTGGTTTGACTGCAATGCCCCAATAACATCTGACATCTTGAAGCATGTGGAGGAACACGTCTGTCTTTCTCATCATTTTTTCTTTACAGACATAAGCCTAAGGAGGGGTCTGCCTTACAATGTCTGTCATTTCATGACTGCTGTTGAGCAACAAGCAACAAATATCTAAAGCTTTACTTGTGAGCATAGCACAGGGCTTTATCCAAAGAGAAGATTGTTCTGTATGTTCTCATTACTGTGATATTTCTCAAACACCAGTATAATCCTGGCTGTGAAGGCAGGCAAAAGAAGCATGTATTTACCAGAATGTGGCAGGATAGTATGCAAAGTGCTGTATGTGCTGCTTGCCCACATCTAAGTTCATCTTTCAAATCCTGGGGAATGCCACACTATTGACTAACAGCATCAAGTAAACATCAGCATTAAAAGAAAAAAGAAATGAAGAAAAAAGAAATTATTCACTGATATATTTTGATGAAAGCCTGTTTTCTGTATGCTCTTTCACTGATTTTATGCTATCTGTGTCGTAAATTCCAAGAAGCTTAAAGGGCAGGAACATTTGTAGAAACAGACAGTTCTTATGCAAAGCATAATAAAAGCACAAGTAACAAAATCTCTGAATTAATATACATAACAACACATTCTTGAATCTGTGAAAGGTTATCACCATCTTTCAAAGAACACAGATGAACCACAAGACTGCACATAACTGGTCAATCTGACTAGGTATATCACATTTAATTGACACTGCAAAGCTGCTTGCCACTCCATAGATAAGGATTTCTAGGATCTTTCAGCATTACACTGAGGGCTAAAATCTCTTTTCCTTTCTTTCTGCCCCACAGAACTACAAGTTTTGAAAAGCAAGTTAAAAAACATATTGCCGAGTCTTGGAATTTCCAGATAAATCTGTGGTGATCTTTTCCTGTCCAAGTTTTGACTCCCACATACCACTGAAGTGCAGAGCTAGGTTCTAAAAGTCACATGGCTGCTTGAATAGACTGAGAAATATATATTAGGACTGACAAAATACCTGAGTACTCCTTCCAAAATCAACAGGTAATACTTACCTGGAAACTTCTGAAAATTACATCATCAGATTACAAATATTCAAAAGCTTTTATAGAGCTTTTCTAGAAAACCGAGCATTTGATTCAACCTCAAGAGTCCCAGAGTCTCACCTCTGGAACTCAGTCACTGTGTGACTAAGCAAACATCATCTCTGAGTGCTTCTGTTTGTCCCTACAGCAACACTAAGGGTGCTGACTGCCAGGGCAAATGTGCATTTCATTAACTGATCTCAAAGTGCACCATACCAGCTAGGTAATACTAAGAAGCCAGCCTTTTCAGAGTAATCCAATTAGGTTGCAAGGGGACCCTTTGAGGTTGCTAGAATCATTTCCATTGGCTTCACTGGATGTTAAATCAGGTCTAGTAAGTTGATAGACTTGTTAGATCTGGAAATGATAAAAGCCTTGGAAATGCCTGTATATGAAGATACACAGAGACATAACTTGCCCCTCTGTCCCTCAATTTTCTCACTTCCAAAATATGGATAACAACAGATATTTACCCATCTCCATAGAAATCTTGATAATATTTAAAGCAATCAGTGTGATGACTAATTAGCTAACATTTGAACAGGGATGTGAAAATTTAAAGCACTACATAACTGCTAAGTACTATTATTAAATTAAGCCAACTGTCACTAATGGTAGACAGTCTGCTCTTAGCTGCTTGTTGACATAAGACCAATTACAAATAATGAGTTCCATAAAGTCTAGAATATGTCATACATTGAGAAAGTAATGAAAATGTAGAGGAATAAAATGGGACATCATCATAATTTAATATTATTTATTTGATTTCAGAATTTTAATCAGCAATGCCTACAACAATTTCTCCTTTTACATGCACTGTAGAGCTAAATAAACCACACACACCTCTTTCACTGGAAATACGGTCTTGGTTAGCCTTGCATCATTAGACTATCCCCTGATACTGCTAGCTCCTGCTCATCAGTTCACAAAGCTCTGGTTAGGTTTACTGCTCTTCCTACTCTGGCTGGAGAGTTATTACAGAATCTTGATTTTAATAACTTACTAATTACAAACCTAACCCATTAATGACCAGACCATTTCCATGTGGCTTTTCCAAATTGCACCAGAAGCTCACAGTTATTCTGTAGCCAACTAGCCTATCCATATCTTTCTCCACCGAGTTCTTTCCCAACTCATGCTGTATTGGCTTGTAGAGACCAACCATTTCCAGTAAAGGCAGAAACCCTCAGCTATTAAACTGTCAGTTTCCATCTAGTCAGTTTCCATCATTCCTGTCCTCATACTCCCTGTATGGGAAGAATTGGACATTATCTCTACAATGACAATGCCTCCTCATCTTATGTCAGCAGACAATTTCATCAGCTGGTTCCAAACTTCTACACCCAAGCCATTAATGAAAATGTTAAGTAACATCAGTCCTAGGCTGGCCTGTGAGGATTTCCACTAACCTTCCGCTAAACTGGCAGAACCTGTGCCATCTTCCTGGTCCCTGCCCACCTTCCTCCCAGCTTACTCAGTTTAATAAGAAAGGTGTAGTCTATGTTTTCTGTGTTAGTGCCTCACTCCTGCCAAAGCAGTTTAGCAGATGAAATCTGAATATTTAAAGTTAGCCCACTTCACACAGACATTCTTTGGCATGTTCAGGGGAAAAAAATAGTTTTTCAGCTACCAGACTCATACAAAACAATTACAGCACTCTATGCTCAGCTTCAGAAATTTCAAGGTAAGTAATGTAGGTTTCCATACACATTCAGTGAAATCTCTGCCTATAATGTTTTCAAAAATCATGGGGAATTATTCCTTTTCAACTGCCTAAACAATTACCAGTATTTATTAGCTCTACTTTCACAGTATCATAGAATCGCCAGGTTGGAAAAGACCCGCTGGATCATCGAGTCAAACCATTCCTATGAAATACTAAACCATGCCCCTCAGTAACTCGTCTACACGTCCCTTAAACACCTCCAGTTGGTTTAACACATTCTTAAAAAAAATACACAACTTATTCTTTTTGATAATCACAAGAGTGTCATCAGCCTACCACAAATATTGTAAGAAATAACTCTGCACCACAGAGAAACATGATCCTCTAAACACTGAATCAACGTATTTGCTAAGAGGGTGTGTATCAAGTCAAGTCATCTCAACATATAACTGATCCCCCAGCGGGAACGGAACAAACAAACAAGGAAACAGAACATCTTACCTTCGAAACTCCAGCTAATACAGTTCCATAGGCCCAGTTTTTCTCTAGCATATACGCCCTGCAAGGCACCTAATGGAGTCACAGAGCTGCTCTGGCAAATGGCCTGGTTTACAGCTCTCAGCAAGGGGCTTGCTGGTCACACAGTTATCTGGGACCCTGCAACTCCTCCTGCCAAGCCAGGAATAACCAGGTACTTCCTTCTCTCACTTCTCTTCTTGTTTGCAAGGCAACATGCAGCCCTTTTCCCTCTGTGCAATCGAATTATTTTGTGATGGCAAGTAGGCAATCAGCCTCAGATTCTCCATAACATCCACAGCATACATGCTTCTGACTCCTTTGTCTCAGGAGAACTGAGGGAAAACTGTACTTTTAGGGGAAATTCCCTCCTTGGCATTAAATATCTCCTCCTGCAAGAAAAAGAATGTCTCCCCTACACATTTTGCCTGGAGGCAAATATCAGCATCCTATTTTTGTAAGTCTTATCCTTTCCTTCCCAGAAAAACATTAAATGAGCCAAAATGCTCTTGCTGCCCCTCCACTGGAAGGAGGGAAAGTAACAACTAAAGTAGAAAATCTGGAAAGAAAAGCATGACTGGCGAAATATAAGTGTTAGCGATAACCAAAGGCAGTGTGGAAAAAAAGGCAGCTTAGAGTGGGAGGAAAGATAGTATGCATATGTATGGACACATTCAGATACAGATTTACCAAGGACTACTGAAATGTCAGCTTCCCTGTCGGCACCACATCGTGTAGTATGCATTCCTGCATCTTGTGGTACAGCCATAGCAGTGTGGCTCAGCTGACCCCCCACACTTTTTAGGAAAGGGTATCACCTATCCTGGACAAATGCATTGGTGTCTACTCATAGAAGTCAGTGGTCTAGGAGAACATTATGTTACCTGTGCTATTTTCTATCAACATGCAACACTGTTTATAAGCTTGCATAAGGAACATGATCTGATCTTGCATTTGTTCCACTTCTGCAGTTCCTAGAGACTCATGCATGCAGACAAACTCTAAAGCTGTAAGCCTGATTTCTCTGCAAAAGACAGTAACTAGAAAAACTTTATATTCTTTGCACTTACCAGGGTAGATCCCCTTGCACCAGATACTGCTCTTTCAGCAGATCTTTGTGGGTGGTGATTTCATATCTGTATGCCTGACAGTTCCTGCCAGAGTTTCATCCAAGCCACAACATACAGAGTCAACGTTAATTAGCAATAATTATTATTTATAAGCAATATTATCCACAATGCTATCATTCACACTTATTTTTGTGTATTACATAGGGCTCATGTGCATGGGACATCACTGCTCAAAGAGACAGAATAAAGGCCTACAGAACCTGCACACTAATGCACAACATTACCATCCTTAAACCATTTGAACAGATCATCGTAAAAGTCAGGAGATTCCCTTTTCTGTGCTCTGGTGAACTTGCCTTCTATTTTCCCTTTATCATCAGGTCAAGATATCTTCCCCTTCCATCCCTCCCACAGTCAGGAAGGAATAACAAAGGTCCTGCCTGTAGATCATAAAATTGTTTTATTTCTAATCAGAAAAACAGAAAAGAACCAACACAAGAACAATATCCTCCCAAACTACGTGGAACCATCAAAATACAGCATTTCTACAAAACTCTAAAGTAAGTCATGTACACTCTACCAGAATGCATTCATTTCACAAGACCAGAAAAAAAAGGTGCTGCAGGCATTTATGTTGACTTTACTCTTCTGTTTTGTTAGCACAAGACCCTTTCTCAGTCACCTCTTTACTCTGGTTCAAGTCTTGTCTCCAAATGCAGAATTGTATTCTGTGAAAGAGTTTTGTTTTAGTCAATGGGGTTGCTTTTGTTTAGTTCCCATAAAACTGAGAAAACTTGTAAATATTACAAAATTTAATTCAAAACAGTTAATTAGTCCAGATCACTGTTATTAGTAGTATTGAAGTTATTAGTACTGTTGATAATAACTGCTCATAAATAACCATTTGCATATATTAAATTTAGCTGGAAGAACTAGTGAGCATTAGCAAATACTATAATGAGCATGGTGCATACTCTCTTTTTAATGAATTCTGCCTCACTTTCAGTTTAAATAATACTTTTTACTACTTTGTTTCTTGCTATTTTGTTGCCAATAGGACAGACACAAAGATTAGTGCAGCAAATACAATTTTGAAAGTCCATTTTGCATAGGCCAAGATTAATGAAACCACTTAAGTACATGAAAGTAAATTCACTTAGTCTCAGGTTCATTGGAGAAACAATAATCAGCTGGAACTGCTGAGTCAAAATTACGAATGAGATGGAAACATTGAGCACGTTTTATGTGCTCCCATTGCTTGTATCCTATTTGGGACTTTTGCAATCACAAATTGTGCCTAGCTCTGAAATACTACATACTTTGACCAATATGTATTGCAACATTTTGCTAGGGAGTGACACCATATTGTGTCATACTGCATACACCATTCAGTGAGAAGTGCAAACTGAATAGAACAGGATAACTTTGGATTACCACTCGCTGTTAAAAGCCAACTTCCATCTGAAAACGTTTGTGAACAATTTGATTTCTATTGATACTTACATTTGCTTCACTTTTCTAAGGAATCAGACTAGATGTACGTCAATTGTCAGATACATAAGAAAAACAATTTTAAACCTAGATATTGTTGGCATAAATCAACTCATCAGAAAAGAGAAACCATACCATTTTTCTTTTACAACTAGCTAGCATGAGCATTACAGGCAGTATAGAGGTGTTCTTTGTGTTGTTGCTTTTTGGCCAAAATAAGTCATGATTAATTTCATAAGAAGACACTTGAGAACACTGTTCACAGCTCATGAACAACTAATATATACAAATAATTTGCAGAAATAAAGTATTATTATGTTTTTACTCTGAAATAGCATACTCTTCATTATCATTCTTCGTGTGGAAAGGCAAGAGATGTACTTCCAGGATAATAAAAGCATCCTGTATGGAAAATAATTTGATCTTTATTCTATCTATAACCAGTAATCACCATCCTATTATGTTTATATGAACAGCCAAGCAACTCACTGGCATAAACAGACACACCTCTTTTGGCAACAGAGCTGCAGTCAATGTATACTGGCAGTTATCGTCATCCAAAAGGCACAGAGACAGTCAAATATGAAGAACATATAAATTATTGTTCAGATCTTTAGTTAGTTCACTGAAGTTAATAAGTCCATATCATCTGATAACATGTCCCATTATTCACAACCTAATTAAATTGTACATGGAAATTTAACATGGAGAGGTAACCAACGAATGCAGTGCAAACAATCCAAGTCAGTGTGGCAAGCTTAAGCTAGCTCTGTTAAGCAACACATCACTAACGGTGGAAAGAACAATTTTGGAAAGCTTTCAGTGTCAATAAAGACATCCTTCTCACTATTGATTAAGCAAGGTAACCATCAGGGCACATAAAAATACATATTAACTCACCTTTTCCTGGAGCAAGCACTGATGTTCTAGCATCTCATGGGAAGATGTTACAAAATAGTCTGACATGAAATGTCCTTCTGCATGAGTCATATCAGAAAGAATGATAAGCGAGTGGTAGCCAGGCAAATGAAGAGAATAACTGCAGTCATCAAGGTGGAACACAATGTGTGGCTTTTAAACAAGCAAATAAATGTTGAGATGCAATCCCTCTCATCTCACACAAAGTTTCAGTCTAGCCCACTATGCTCAATTGTATAACTTCAGGATGAACTTTGATCAGTGAAAAAAAGTAGATTTTCTTTTCACAATTGATTAAATTATATACATAAACTCCATTAAACAAAGCATCTTGGCCAGCCAAAAACTGAGGTACCTCCATTTCAGGTGTTTCCTAAGAGAAAATAGGCAGTCTAGAATTTACTTGAAACACTTCTAGAGCTCTGTAATACATCCCAGGTGATCACCAGAGAAGCCTTAGGATTCAAGGCATCCTTTCAGCTAACAGAAAGGGGCATTGCTAGGTGCAAAACAATTCATGTACTACAGGCACCTGCTTTGCAATAAAATAATGACAATTTCTTGGTGTGACAACATGCATAAGCATTTACTATTTCAGGGAGGAGCTTTGAGAACTCACTATCCACAAAGCAGAATCTACATATTTAGAAATTGTTAAAAGTACAAATTTTTAGTTCAAACTCACTATTCTACCCTCACTACATAGGTTTTATTCTCCTCTTGAATTTCTCTGTCTTCTCCCCTATTCAAAATAAAGCCACTCTTCTAAGTGCTATGACTTTAATACCCTAGCCTATAGTTTTCTTACTGGATTTCATTAAAAAAAAGGAAAATACTCAAGCTGTCATCAGATCTTACTTTTGGAAGAGAAGACTCACAATACACTAAGAAAGACAGTTTTCACACACTGTTCTTCGACATAACTCTTCAGTATCACTGGAACAAAAACCCAAGCAACACATACCCAGACGTACACTGCTGAATATAACAACAGTGCTACAATTTCCTGTAAAGAACAGATGAGAACAATAACGCCTTATCAAAGCTCCAAGATGTGAAACAAACAGAAATATTCAAGTTACACCTGACACTTGCAAACTTAAAGGAGCCAGGACATGGACTCAAGAGCACCCATGTAATTATCCACACTATTTAACTAGCTACAGGCTCCCCAACATGGGCTTTCTGCTGTCACCTAGTACTTTCTCATACAATACACAGCCATGGCTCAGGAGATGGCATGAACAAAGGCCTCTTCCATCTAGGTAGTACAGATGTGGGCACTTCTTTGGAAGGAAAAGAATCTAGCCATGTAGACACAAGCCCTCAGGGGAAAAGACTGTGTGGTGTCCTATTTTATTTACTAGTGCTAAAGTAGCCATAAAGACCATAAAGGACGTTGTGGGCATCTTTACGTGTAAGATTGAGATTGTATCTGTAAGACTCACAATGCTAAGACTATGATGTTTCAAATGCTAATGAACACATTCATGCACAAGAGTAATTTTCTTAAATTAATTAGGATTAGTCCTATGTATAAAAGCATGCCAGCGTAGGTGTTTGCAGAAGAGATTTTGGAATGTCAGTCATCATATACCCATCAGTTAAAGTACACTCATAAATGCTTTCACTTGGAAGATTGTATTAACATTAATATGAAATACAAGTTTTCTGGGTCTGATGACTCAGGAAGAACTTGCAAGTCTATACCTCAACCCATTAATCTTATATAAATAAACTTTCCCCTTGTGAAAGGGAGTCCCATAGCGTTAATAAATAGAGATCTTTCTCAACCATAATCAGATTCCATAAGAAACATTTAGAAACATTTAGATTAATTATTTGTTGTGAATTACTCACTTAGCCCTGTCTCTTCAATCAAGAAGCAGAGTTCTATTTCTTTCAGCAACATGAGCTAGTATAATAGAGTACAGAGTTTCCACATTCAACTCTCATATCCAACACGATTTAATTAAAGTCTCAACTGGGAATAGTCATGAGTCTGGCCAAAGTTTTGAAGGGTTGAATTCAGGCCCACTGGAGTGAAAGCCTCTTCACTTTCAGTTTGCCTCTGCACTTGACTCCATTTAATTTAATCAAGCTTTCAACCTTTAATGATAGCGCATACAAGGGCCAAAGTGTGGATAAGAGAGTAACAGGGTGCACTACTTCACATCCTGCCTTCTAAGTAAACTTTGTCCAAGTGACCAAGATTTACTTACAGAGAGCTAATAGGTATTTAAAGTACCATGGTGAGAGAACATTCTTCTACAACACTTTGATAACTCTAGATATATTTTAGGCTTCGCTAAGTTTCTTGGCATTGACTCCATCTCAACCGGCGAATGTAAAAATGAACTGTCTTCCAAACTGCTATGGCATAAATAAATCAAGTTCTGAATAAGGACTCTTGTAAGCAATGAGTGAGTATCTCCATAATCTGATTTATCAATGTCAAGTGCCAGGGCTTATGCTTCTCTGAAATGAATACTGAAGTCTACAAATTTTTGAAATGTTATTCCACCTTCTTGAAAATCCCTCTGTGAATCAGTCATGCTCTGTTTCAGAATTTCCTATTCTTCACAGATGCTGGAGATTTTCATTAGGGAGAAAAAAAATAAAAGATTTTTAATAGAAACTGCAATTAGAAAGAAATACCAAACCAATGGAAAACAGCCCCTTTCTGGAATTCCACAGTGATGTTAAACCTTCACTTTTGCTTTTTTCTTTTTGTATTCATTCAAAAAAAGAAAAAAAACAACCAAATCTCAACCACCCCTAGCCATGAAAGACAGAAAAAGTATACTCCAAGAGAGAAAATGCAGATGAAAGATGTTTGCTTCCAAATGCACCATGGGAAATTAAAACCCAGAGAACTCCCTAGCCCGAGGAAAACTGTAGAGGTGAGCAGTCCAAAAAAATCCACCAGCAGAAGCAGCCAAATCAGAGAAGTTTGAGCATCCTGGAAATTTTTCTACAGCCTGAGTGGAATGGCTCTGCAGTGTGCTCTTGGTTGGAGTTCTCTGTGTGAACTTCCTCCACATCTCTGTCTCTTCATCTCAAGATTTGCTTCAGTCACCTTTTCCACTGCTACTTTTACCCTGCGTGCTCCCCTTCCCCATATGTTTGACTTTCATTTCTTCTTATGGTAAAAATAAAAAGGTTCTTGAATGCCACTTCCATTAGGAAAAAAGTATTAAAAAACCCAATGTTTTTAAAAGGGAAAATGATCCATAGAAAAAGAAATCCAAACAAGCAGCTGTGTGTCACAGCAGCAATTACAAGCCTCAGAGAAATCAAGATATAGTTTGTTCTAGGTTCCCAACGTGCATGCATACGTACTCCCTCCTCATGGTCCTGACTGACTTACAGGTAAGTAGCCATTGCTTTAAAGCAGATTCAGACATGTTTAGTAAGACCTGGTTTTAACCAAACAAAACGGGACTTCTGACAGATTTGCAGGGGAGAAGGTAATGGGTGTGACACACCAGAAAAATCGCTAACAGATATTAAACTGTCTCAAGTCTGTGGACTGCATTTTACTTACCAGGCTTGGGCTAACACCCAGGTCTTTTCTTTCCTTGCAAAGGTATGATGTCAGGCACATGGCAGTTCTTGAGACTCTGTATAAGCCAGCATTGCCAGAGGCTCTGTGCAGGTGTGGTTAACAGTTATTTAATGATTCCTCACAATTGCATGTATCTGTCTGAACATAAATACAGTCTGATCATAATCTTTCTTTTCACACCACGAATTTGCCCTAGTGTTTCCACCCTTGCAGGTTCTCAAATGCCCGATCACAGTTGTTACAGTCCCAAGATTCACTGGATCATTTCAAACTATTCACAAGCACTTCGCTGCCCTGTTGGCTTGGTAAGGTGAAAATACTGAAGGTAGTATATTTAACAGAAATGCTGCAGCTCTTCACTTAAATTCTGTAAGTTTGGTTCTTTGATGACTTACAGGGCTCTCGTCCTTTCCCCATGTTTACACACTGATGACAAGTACTGTTAAGCTTTTAAAAGCAAAATTATCTAAAGTCCAGAACACTGGCTGTTCCTGGGATAAATCTCTCCGTCTTTCCCCAGCAGATGCACGAGCCTTTATTCAGCATAAATACTAGTACTATTCAATTAGTTAAAATAATTTTGAGTGATAGCTCAACTGTTTCTTTTCCAAAAGGTAATAGTTTTCCTAATTAGTCACTTGCTTTGATAAGGCACTGACTTTTACTCTAATCTAAATTAACACGACTTTATCTGCCTGCATCATTTAAACACACCCTACTTGCAAATCTGGTATGACTAAAAACCAAGACAAGTGTTTGGTTTCATTTTACATTTGCTTCAAAGTGCCCCACATGGAGGTTAATTATTAATCTACTCAAGTATATGTAAAGGTTCAGGGAAACAACGGGGTTAGTAGGTAGAGGAGCAGTTAAGGCATTAGGAAACCTGTATCCTATTCCCAGTTTAGATAATGTAAGTTTGGCAAAGACATTTAAATCCTGTGAACTTCTGCTTACAGAACAGAAAACAAGAACACCCTCTGCACAAAGCACTTTGACATCTTTAGGGAAGAAACTTCACACGTGCGAGGCAACAGTGTGTTTGTTTGCACCTTCAAGAGACTGAAACTCAGCTAATCCCTTACAAACTCACCTAGGAATTGGAGATCAGATACTTAGCCCATGTAACTCAACAGATGTTGAGTTGTGTCAGATCTGCAGCAGCTGAAAAACCAGCTCCTCAAGCTTTCATTGCATTTCTCTGCCATCTGAAAAGTGGTGAAAATACACCTGATTTGTGGAACACAGTTCGGAGCATGGAAACCCCCTCATCCCCTACCACCCTGAGGTACTGCAAGAGAGGTACCGTACCCTTGGTCTAACTCTGCTGCCTGTCCCAGGAGTATGTAGGGAGCAGCACAGACCAGATTTTCAAAGATGCCTATGCTGTTCTGCAGCTGCCAAGGCTATGGAAGGATTACATTAAAAGAGCTTGACAGATGAGAGCTCGGATCTTGAAGCAGGAAAGAAAAATGGAAAACAGCAAATGGAAGACAGAACATACACAGAGGAAAATAATTCAGGGGCATTACTGCTGAATCCTGCTTACCCCAGTAAGGCCTGGTTGTTGGGAGCCTGTTCCTGAATAGCTCCATCATAATACAGTTGACGTGGTGTTGAGGGGGAAAAAAAACCCCACAAAGTAACAAGAAAAATTATTTTCACCGTTGTTTATTTATAGATTTGGCCAATTCTTATATAAATCATGGGAGTCCACTGAGAAGTAGATTTTTGAAATCAAAAAAATCACACACACAAAAAAACCCCAAAACCGAACAACCAGATGTAAGGATGTTGTACTTACTGCTATTCACCTGAACATTATTAGCAAAGTGATTCATTTCTTAATCCATAGTGCTATAAATAGTACTGTAACTTAGTTGAATGGAAACATATTCTTCATATTTCTAGTCACTTGTTTACCCATGTAAATTTTATGTGGTTTTGAGTTGGATTAGGCATATTCCAAGAAGGGCTAGCAAAGTTCAACGACTCTCCATCACACATTCAAAGCCCTTCAGCTCTCAATTAATTTTCCTGTACTTCTCCTACGACGTTGTTCACTCTGCTTTACCAGTGCATGGACTTAAAGGTAATAAGAGGCGATTGTAACAACTCCGTCTGTGCTTCCTCATATCATGGGCCAGTGATAGCAAGTCTCTGGCATCAATACCAAGTTTGACGCCAACAGATATTTGGTCTGGCACCAGCAATAACAAGCTATGATGGTTTCTTTTTAAGTGTGTTTGGCATCAGCAGCCAGAAACATTCACGGATCCTGGCAGAGAGCCACAGAATTTCACCAAATGGCTTCTACATCATAACTTCATAACAAACATAACACAACATAGCTTCTAATTGCGATGGAGACTGTCTTAGCAAGCAGTTCCATCCAGACAATTACATCCAGACTCATCAATACCTGTGCTGCCTTCCAACATAAGTTTTGTTCTTAATGTAAGAATTATCCCCTTGTAGAGATCCACAAAGCCATAAGTCCATCTCCATTTGAGTTTTCTCTCTCTTGGTGCAGTTATATGAAACCAGGTAATCAGCTATGAAAAGAGCCTATGGGAACAGTTACTAAATTAAGTCATTACAAAATACATTGTAAATACTGTGTTGACTTAACCTGACTCCTCACCTAGCAGTTTTTTATGTCATGTACTTTCTCAGATTGTGAACCTGCAATATATTCCAGAGAATTTCATCTCATGCTGGTGAAGTTCCAGTCAAGCCCCTAAGGCTTAACAAAGCTCTAGTGGGAAAAAAAAAAAAAAAAAAAAAAAAGAGAGAGAGAGAGAGAGAGAGAATTAGCTATAAATCATCTTAGTCTCAGAACACAGCAATTTCCATCTTGACAGTTCCTCGCTAAATGGCACTACACTTCTGAGAAGCCTTCGTGGTACATTCTTCAGTGGACAGAGTGCAGGGCAAAGACTCCAGATTGCTCAGTTCTACAGTCAGGGTTGTAAACAACTTGCCAAACCATTTTCAGCAGAACTCCCCTTTACACCTCTTTGCCTGCAAAATGGGAGAGCTCTGAGACCTCTGGGTGGAAAGGACAATGTAGGAACTAGGAACTACACCTCTGGTGCTAAGTATTAGTAACAATGGCAATAATGCCATGCTCTTCATCAGAGAAAACATGTTCCTGCTCAGTCTGTCACAATCCAGTACACACAAGAGAAAAGAAATTTGCTTAAATGTAGACTTTTTTTTATGGGACATGAAGTGGGCACCGGGAGGAAATGCTATTAAGCTTCGGGCATGGGAAAATTTCATTCCAAGTAACAGCTACCAAGAAAATAGACTCTATGAAACAAAGTTGAAATGGAAGTCCCCATTGTAAATTCAGCTCTTAGTACTTGCCAAAGACAGAAAATCTCTGCCCACAGGGAATGGCTGTCCTTGTGAAAAAGTACAAATCCACAGAGTTCCCAGTGTGGGAATTCATGCAACCACACATTCTACTTCAGTGATCAAACTCTTCCTCTCATGGTCTAAATGAATTTCCATTAACCTCCTTTCTTACAGCTCAGTCTTCAGATTTCCTTCAACTATGAAAATACACATAGTGTAATTAGCCAACCTTCACAGACTCTGTAGTTCATTTACGTATGCTAGGCACATCTCCTGCTGTGAGAAGCCCATCCAAAGAGAACTCTTTGAACTAGTCTATTATTGTTCATGTAGTGTATTGCATTGTCCAATTTCATCATTCCTGGCAAGCACTCTCCTGCAGCTTGCTACAGAAGGAGGAGAAGAGATGATGAAGCACTTTGTCTAGTTGGTGTGCTGGATATCTCACACATAAAAATAAGCTTTCCTTCCACTAACTACAGGACTTTCCCAGTCACTACAGAGAGACCTTTACTGACCATATATAATCTTATGTGGAAGTCCTCTCTAATCTAAATAGCAGTGCGGAGGGATAGAAGGCAGAAAAGATGGTAAGCAAGGACTGGGTGGGAAAAAAAATTTAAAAATTAGCGCAAGACCACAGCATGGCACACCTTTGCATGATGTTTGCTGTACAATCAAATCATGGTTCAAAATACTATGGAGACAACACAGCTGGTTCAACAAAAACATACCCACAACCATCAGTGTAGTATTTTGCTACATTTAGTAAAGAATGTTTTCAGAATTAATAGCATCGGCGCACTGCAAAATACTACAGCTGCCCTACTTCCAAATACCTATCGGCACACTCTTACTATCACTGAATTAAACGAGTGGAATACTACAGAAAATGGTAAGAAAAGTTAAGTCTGTGATTAAACCATTCACATTTCTCCCCTGTGTCTTTGACTAGGCACCTGTTTTGGGTAGGAAAAGACAGGGTCATACATCAAAAAAAGTCCTGCTCTGCTGCTCTAAAGAGGAAGAGACGTTTCATTTTAGAACAAAGAATGAGATTTTTTTTACATTGCTTCACTAGAGTTTTTTGGAGGTTTTTCTTAGGGTGATGGGGGTGGAGTGTTTGGCTTTACTATAATACAGCACATCAAAGCGCTTTTGATGTGAAGTTTACTTAACAGAATCAGTTTTTCCGATTATTGTGTTAATCTGTATAAACCTGAAGGCGATACTGTGCCTTTTAAAAAACTATAGCAGGAAAAGACTTGAGGTTACATATACTCTCAGTGGTGAGAGATCAGAGTAGCTGGGCTATTTCGCCACTTCTTACAACTTTGCTTGTTGTTTCATGGGCAGCAATAGAAATTAGCTCTACACGACTCTCGCTTAGGCCAGGAAGGCTCTATTTAAGTCATGTACGGTCCTTCACCCAAGTACCTTTATATGTTTTCTCAGGTAAGAGCCACCACAGACTTCAAGGGCCGGTTTACAACAGGCACTCACTCATAGAGGCAGCAAAGCGGCCAGGAGACGCAACAAGAAACAGTGCTGATCTTAGGAAGGCACCCTGCTCCCAACCATTAATAGCTGTCTTTGTAATCGTATTATTCTGAGCACAAGTTTCTGTCCCCTCTTAAATCTTGCAAAACCAGCTTTGCCATCCACTCCTAGTCTTGAAGTATGGCTGTGAAAAAACTTCTGACGTGTTTACCTACAGCATTTGAATGACTTTTTAAGTTCTTTGAATAAAGATAAGAGACAATGTGTACATTTTCCACACAAGTAGTGGAACAGTAATAAAATAAACATCAAAGGTACGCTAGCAAATCATCACTACTTCACAGCTATTTACAACAAAAGCAGGAAGAGGAAAAAACCTACCCTCACCATTGGAATTGTCTTAGAAAATACCAGTTTTAGAAGGAATGATAGCTTTTTCCCATACCCTTAAACACTAACACTGGCACCTTCAGCTAATGCAGAACTTTACTGAAAGATCATGGCTTGCATTTCATGGAGACAACAACAACAAGGAACCAAGAGAGGTCTCCCTCCTCTTATTTTTGTCTTTCTGAATTGCCAGCTTTTCTGAATTGGTACAGCTTTAGTGAGAAAAGGAAGACATCACACCTGTTATTGTCAAAGTTAGCAAGAGTACAACCAAAAAGAGAGAAGAACCTCTCATTGGTCATTATCTACTGGTCATTAAGACCCATACAGACTGAAGAAACAGCAAAGCTTTGAAACAAAATGTAGGTGTCTGTGGGAACGTATATTTTATTCAAGAGAGACTGAGGCAGAAAGTGGTGCTGTTTGTTTCTTCTGTCAGTCTTCTATGCCTGCTTTTTTTTTTATCAAGTTCCTTTCCAACACTCTTCTTAAGAGCCAGACCACAATAGCATAGCCATAACCAGAGTGACTCTGCATTAAGTATTTATTATAAAATAAGGTCTGATTTAGAAAGACTGCTTTTGAAAAAGATGGAGCAATCCAACTCTTACTCCAGGACACAAAATTCAAAGTGTACACATGAGAAATAAAATATAAGCACCACACTAGGTTTCTGCTGATGCTTTTGTTTTGTTATTGTTTTGCAGACGCTAGCGCTACTGCTGTATGAAGTAAAATGGCATTTTGCAATTGACTTTGAACAGTGAGCAGGACTGAACAGGGAGTTTTCAGAGAAGCTACTGCTAAACAACTCTGTTCGTCGAGATGTTCTGTCCAAGATACTGCTGAAGGGGGCAAAACCTCTAAAGGAAGGTAAGGCTCTGGCAACCTAGACCTAAAACCAAACCTCAAACTCACAGCTCATTTTTCTAGAAAGAGAAGTGTCTAGGTAAAATTACTTTTTGTCCTAGGCTTTACAGAAAATATTATAGATCCTCAACATGAAAAAAAATGTTAAGGGAAAAACACAATATAAGATTTTATTGGAGCGCAACAGTTAGAGAGGTTACAAACGCACCATCCAGAAGAGATCAAAAGACACGACTGTGTGCACATTAACAACCTTAAAACTAAAGGTTAAGGTTTTGACTAATTCTCCTGCATCAAAAGCCCACAGCATTGCCTACCTGTTCCCATTTTACCCCTGCACCAGGTGAGGTGTGGATGTAACAGAAGGGAAGAGGGGCCAGGGCTGAGACGGCTTTCTTTGTCAGGCTACATAAATCATCAGGCATTCACAACGGCGAAGCCCTGTATCGTTTTCCCAACAGGTTGTTGAGCTGTCACATTACAACTTGTTGCTATATACGGCGCTATTAAAATAAATCGCGGCACGTAGTAGGTTCTGCTCTGCCACCTATAAGTCATCCTGCATTTTACACCTGGGAGGCGGCCCCGGCTCTGCGAAGGCGCCCGGGAGCGCGGCTTCATTCGAAATACCGGGGAAGGGAAGGGACCTGACAGGAGAAAATACAAACAAGTTTCGTAAAATAACTTTCCAACGAGACCTCGCTGTCGTCTCAGCTAATTACGGCTCCGATACGCGCTCATTAGCGCATCCCCACCTTTGCTACCTTTGCTTCTCCACCCACCACCCTTTCAGATCTCGGTCCCGGCTCCGCCTCTCGCCGGCGTTATAATGGGCTGGTCTGAAAGTGGTGGAGAGACACAGAACCACAGAGGAAGAGAGAGATAATGACAGTAACGCTAATAACCCTAATAACCCGGGTGCTGCCCGCGCCGCAGCCAGGAGCCGGCCCGGTGTCCCGGCGCTGAGCGGGGACGAAGCCGGAGAGCGAGAGGAATAACCTCGACGTCCCTCGAGAGCTTCCGAGAGCGCCCGTGGGAGCAGCGCCGGGCTCCGGTGGCAACGCAGAGAGCAGCCGGCTCCGCGGGGACCTCCTCGACCCTATGGAGCAGCGGGAGTAAAGAGCGAGAAGGGCACACCAAACAAAAAAAAAAAAAAAAAAAAAAAGAAAAGAAAAGGGGGGTCGGGGAAAAAAAGAGCGAAAAGGAGGTGGAAGCCGGAGGCAGTGCCCCATCCCCGACGCCGCCACCTGTCCCGGCGCTCGGCGGCAGCGAAGGGGCCAGCGCGGCGCCCGGGGAGGCTGCGGGGGGGCCCGCCCCGCCCGCCGCCATGAAGCTGGAGGTGTTCTCGCAGCACTACGAGGACAAGCCGAGCGCAGGCAGCGACCAGGAAGGCGGCGGCTCCCTCTCGCCGGCGCCGGCCGAGAGCGAGCTGGGCTCGGACGGCGACTGCGCCGCCAACAGCCCCGGCGGAGGGGCCGGGGGGCAGGGTCCCCCCCCGCCGCCCCCCGCCGCCCCGCAGCCGCCGCAGCCGCCGCCGCCGCCGCCGCCCGAGAGCGCCAAGGGCAAGCCCTACACGCGGCGGCCGAAGCCGCCCTACTCGTACATCGCCCTGATCGCCATGGCCATCCGCGACTCGGCCGGGGGTCGCCTCACCCTGGCCGAGATCAACGACTACCTGATGAGCCGCTTCCCCTTCTTCCGCGGCGCCTACACGGGCTGGCGCAACTCCGTGCGCCACAACCTCTCCCTCAACGACTGCTTCGTCAAGGTGCTGCGCGACCCGGCGCGGCCGTGGGGCAAGGACAACTACTGGATGCTCAACCCCAGCAGCGAGTACACCTTCGCCGACGGCGTCTTCCGCCGCCGCCGCAAGCGCCTCAGCCGCGCCGCCGCCCCGCCGCCCCCCGCCCGCCCCGCCGCCCCTCCGCACGACGCGGCCGCGGCGGGGCCGGCGTCCCCCGGCGCTTCCCCGCGGTGCTGCCGCTCCTCCTCGCCCTGCGGCTGCGCTCCGGGAGCCGCCGCCGCCGCCGAGGAAGCGCCCGCGGCGGGCGTGGGGGGGGCGGCGGCGGCGGCGGCGAGCGGCGGCTCCAAGTTCTCCAGCTCCTTCGCCATCGAGAGCCTCCTACGGCGGCCGCCCCCGCCGCCCCCGCGCGGCCGCCCCCTCTGGCCGGCGCCGCCGCACCTGCCGCCCGCGCCCTACCCGCTGCTGCCCTACGCGCCCGCCGCGCGGCCCCTCTTCGGCGGGGCCCTCCTGCCGCTCTGCGCCTACGGGCCGCCCGAGCCGCACGAGCCTCCGCTGCTGGGGGGCGGGCGGCAGCCGCCCGAGCGCCCGCGGGCGCCGCTCTTCCCCGCCGGCCTCGCCAAGGACGGGCGAGGGCCGCCCTCGTACGGGCCCCTCCGGCCGCAGCCCGCGGCGGGGGCGCCGGCCCCGTTCCGGCCGTTCGCCGTGGAGACCCCCCTGGCTTAATGCGGCCCCCCTCCTGCCTTGCGAAGGGCCTGCCCGGGGGAGGCGGGGAGGGGGGGAAGGAGGCGGCTCTGGAGCCCGCACTTCTACTCCAGAGGCCACCAAAGCCTCCAAGAAAAAAAAAAATATATATATATATATATATATCTTTGATGACTGTGCCTTAATGAAGTGACAGTGGGTTTAATTTAAACAAAAAAAAAAAAAAGAAAGAAAAACTGTCAGTTTGGACATAGCCATGAGCCTCAAGTGCTTCTTACTGTTCGTTGAGACTACTTGACTTCAGCCGCTCCCGCGCCGCCTCCTCTCTGTCCCCTCTCCTGTCCCCGCATCTCCTGCCACCACAGCCCGCGGGAGGAGAGGGGCCTGGAGCGGCTGCGGGAGGAGCAGGGGGTGCTGCGGGAGGGGCTGCTGCCGAGCCCCGGGTCTGTGCTGCAGAGTGGGGCATCCCTGTGCCAAAAGAGACCCTTCCTCCCGCCCGGCAAATAGCCTTTCGTGGGAAGGAAGGACCTTAAATTATTTATAAACGTAGTGGGTTTATTCACAAAGACAGTGCAGCTTTTTTTTTTTAATTAATTATTGTTCTTGGCGGGGGGGGGGGGGGGAGGGAGGAGGGATCGGGGAAAGGGCTCAAGGAAATGTCAGGAAATGTTGTCTCCTGTACTGACTGGGTTGTGCATTTAAGGCCAAGACCACTGCTACTGGAAAGAGAAGACTGATCTTTCTCCCCTTATTTTATTTTTGTGTCTGTATATATTATATATGTGCGTGTGCATTTTATTGACGCTTGGCCACAACGTTTTCCCTTTGTGTGTGTGTGTGTGTTTTTTCGTTTTTTTGGTTGGTTTTGTTTGGTTTTTTTCCTCCTCTCCCCCGAATAAAAGCTGCTCCTTCAATAAAGACAGTAATAAGAGCGTGATGTGTGTGATGGTTGGAGGGAGGGGACTCTGCCGCGGTGGCCTTGGCCGAGGAGCGCTGGGGCTGCGGGGGCAGAGAGGTTCTGCTCTTGGGCTTGGAAATCCTCTTCAATTCCTCGAGTCCCATCAGGTGTCCCCGCCGGTGCTCAGCCCTGCAGAAAGGCAGGAGGACTCGACTTGGGGGCAGCTTGTGGGAGTTTTGCGCATCTTCCTGCCTTTTCTTTTTCCTCCTTCTTATTCTTTTATTCCCCGGAGCGCGGCAGACGAAACGTAATCCTGTTGTCATCTCTCGGGCCAAGGAAAACTTGCTCCAGGAGGGTCGTTTTGACACCACCGGGCTCCAGCCGCTTCTCTTGGGGACAATCTCGCTGGCTGCAGCGAGCGAGACCTCAGCAGGGCGAACCCTGTTCAATATCTGCTGGGAATAAAAAGTCTACGTAGGTTGCCTTCTCCTCACCTTGTGTAATGTTAAAGCTGCTTCGTGTCGTCAGAAAGGTTCAGAAAAGCCTCTGAAAGATCACAAAAAGGGAAGGAACTTTAACTGCCTGTGGTACTGAAATACAGTTTAGGAGCTTCTCTAAACCCGAAGAGCTTTAAACAAGACCCGAAATGATAATTCGGACTTGATTGGGTTTGGTTGGTTTGTTTGTTTGTTTGTTTTAAAAGGATGAAAACAGGCAGGCTTTTTTTTTTTTCTCCTCCAAGTCTTCTGTAAGCACAGATCATCTAAGATAAACGACGATAAACATGATTTGGGGCTCTGGTTGTTCTTTTTTTAATAATTACTGTTATTTCGGACCCCGAACTTTCTCCTTTACCTCCTTTTCTTCCAGGGCCAAGTCCAACCTCTGAATATCTCCTGTCCTCCTCGCAAAAACATTGTACCGAACGGCGAAGGTGTGTTGGGAAAGGAAAGCTTCAAACAGAACAATCTGCGGGTGAAAACACCGACTTGTTTCGATAAAGCCCAAGCAGATTTCACGGCGTGTTTAGCTCAGACCATAACATTCATCAGAACATTGCGAGAGATTAGTGACTAATGTATGAAGTAATCCAGCCCTTGAAGGAATTGGTTTTTATGTAC
Source organism: Coccyzus lansbergi (assembly GCA_033558105.1). NCBI lineage: Eukaryota > Metazoa > Chordata > Aves > Cuculiformes > Coccyzidae > Coccyzus > Coccyzus lansbergi. The sequence continues at coordinate 979,059 of JAUMJK010000160.1, forward strand.
ACACACGCATGCACACACACATACACACGCACTATTTCAACATCGCTCTGCCTTCCAGGCTCTGTGCAAATATTAATCTGCCCTTCTGTAATCTACCCTTTCCTCTAGCTTGTGTTTTAACATTTCTTTCTTTATAGAAAGTGCCCACGTGTGCCAAGAGTACCCAATTCCGAATATCTCTTGGGTTTGTCGATCTGTACTGGTCATACTTCAGGGGATGTTTAAAAACACCTTGATGGAAGGTGGAATTTGTTATTACAATAAATTGTTATCTTTGAGGTCCCTTCCAACCCAAACTATTCTATGATTCTCTGGAGCGTAGGGAATGAATCCGAAAGGGTCTCGCCAGGTGTCAAGTGTTCCTCAGTACCCAGGCTGATGGTTGGACTCGATGATCCGATGGGTCTCTTCCAACCTGGTTGTTCTATGATTCTATGATTCTATACAGCCACGAGCATGTATTTAATCGGATACAGATAAGTGTGAGCAGGAGTGAGTGAGTGTGCAAGCGTATACTTAACAGGATGGCATGCAGCTTACTACTTTTACAAGTATTTTTATTAAAAATAAGTTAGCACCAAAAAAAATAAAGAAGCCTATAGAATTGGAGACGTGCCTTTTTAACAAGTATTCCTCTTCAGTGAATGTCGATTTTTTAAATTTATATATATATATTTATATGTATATATATATTTATATAATATAATATGTGTGTATATATATGTATAATATGTATATATATATGTATAATATAATATGTGTATATATATAATATGTATATATAATATGTATATAATATATACATAATAATATAATATATACATATATACATATATACATATATACATATATACATATATATACATATATACATATATACATATATAATAATATAATATATAGATATATAATATATAATGTATACGTATTTCTATGTATATATATATATATCGCGAGGATACAGATACTCCTTATACTGCACTGTTGACGCACGTATATAAAGTGTCAAATATATATATATAAGGAGTATCTGTATCCTCGTGATTCTTCCCAGTGTTTGCTCGGATTCTCCCAGCAGGATTCGAGGGACCCCGTGTTATCCTGGCGCTGGGAATGCGGGCAGTGTGGGCAAGTGCCAGGGCTTTGGGGCTTTCCCTGACTGAAGAGCTGGTTCTTCTCAGCCTTATCTCCTTCCAGCATCGGTTCTTCTTCCCATCCCCTGAAGAAGAGGCAAGGGACGAGGTGGAGGCTGCCCTGCTCGCGATGCTGCTGAGCGAGGGAGCCGGAATCATAGAATCATAGGACAACCAGGTTGGAACGGACCCATCGGATCTTCTAGTCCAACCATTCCTATCAAAATCGTTCCCGGCTGTCATCCTCCCCAGCGAACAGGGAGCTCTGCGGAGCCGGCAGAGAAGCAGCCCCAGTGCCGGGGACCGGGAGCCGGCGGAGAGGAGACCCCGGCCCCGGTTTAGGGTCATAAATCCCGGCTGGCAGCTGTGACAGACGGCTGGTGAAACACAGCACCTGTCCAAACACTTTCCAGCAGCAGGTAATCAGAGAACCGACACTTTACATTTTTCTGTGGAACAAGCACATTAACCATTTCGCAGACCTTCCCAAAACAGAGACGTTTGGGTGTCTGGATACTTTGTCTTTCTTAACGCCTAATAAATCATAATGACAGAATAGATACAAAGTGTCACTCCTTTTGATATTTGACACATCGGCCGTAAACCGATACTTTTGTGCCCTGTTCTTTCAGTCTTCGGAGAGTCCACATCACCCGGAGTATCCAAGTGCTTGCTGGATGGGTGCAGCTTGGGATACTCGAGGGATTTTTACACGCTGTACCGACAAAACTGATGTAACTGCACAGAAAGCCTGGTTGGAACAGGGTGTGTAACAATCTGTTCATCAGCACATAAGAGGATCCGCAAACACTCCATACACCACCTCTCTGAACTTCCTATCAAGTGCAGTGCTTGGTGACAGCCCCAGCCTGAGCAGAACTGAATTCTGGTCTGACTGCCTGGTTTTAACCATATTTTTTAAGAGACTTGGCTTTCCAAATAAATAGATTTTGTTTCCAAGACTTATTGCTTCTTCTCTTGACGGTTCTGAATGTCTTAGTGTGTTTTAAAGAGAGAAAAAGAAATCATACCTGACAATCGAACTGCTTTCATCAAACATTTTAGGAGGGCTTATTCCTTTCTTGCCCTCTTTGCTCCCAGCTCCACATAATGAAACATCAGTTTCTTAAGATGAATAATTTTAGTCCTAACTACTTTCCCAAATCACTTAAAATTTTAACCTACTGAGCTTCACAACTGTATAAACTCGTTTGTGGATTAAGATCAAATTCAGATAAAGAAGAAGGTTAAGGACTTCAGGAATTAAAGGATGCCAATGTGCAGTTCACCACTGAAGAATCAAGCTTGCAAAAGCGATCCATGGATAATAGCTTGTATATATTACATAGATTCCATGCAGCAGGAGACTGCAGTAACTATTTTATATCATAATGGAGACAAATAATTTTATTTCTTTTAATTAATGGAGAGATGTCAGTAGGGCAGCATTTGCTTGTGTTATCTTCCTATCAGATTCACTAACCCCATTTTTCACTAGCCAGATCCAATGAAACCTGAAACTCGATTTCAGTTCTTACAATTCCAGTGACCCATAAGATGGGATAACCAGTCCTTCAGAATCCCTAACCCTTACTCAGGAAGAAGTCCACTGAAATCAATCACTTTATTTAAGAGCCATCTCAGCACAACAGTGCTAACTAAAATACTCAAATCAACACAGATCAGTAGGGAAAGCGCCTAAGCAAAAGTGCAGCCCTTGTTATCATCTTAGTTTCACATTAGATGATGAGAGGACTGAAAGAGGATGGATGTAGTTTTGCCTCTGGACTTTGTCTGTTTTTTCTGCTGCAAACAATTTTTCAAAACAATAATTCTTAGGCACCTTGGCAGGATGTATCAGACACAAAAGATCCTTAACATGAAGAAATTAAATCCCAGAAAAAGGCACATACAAAGGACTTAGGTTCACAGGCCCTTCATATTTTGCACCATGCTTTAAGAAGCTTGAGGTGAAACTTCCTACACAAGACCACAGTCTCACCTACAAGCGTAGAGCTTCTGAACCAAAGTGTAGATTTTGCACAATTCTTCATTGAGCTACAGGAGGCATTTTGTTTAATAACAGGCAAAAGAGTCCCTTTATTGTGCTAGACTTTTTGACTTTCAAGTCTGAAGTGGACATAGAAACAAAATTGAGATCCGCCTCCAGCCAAATTCAAGGCACTAAAGCTGTGATTTTGGCAAGGATGGTTGTATCCTGTTGCAACTTTGTCTAGCACTGCAGTAGGTCTTTAATAATGGGGTAAATATGGTTCCGTTTTCCATTTATGTTCTGGAGAGGAAACATTTTTTTCCCTGAATAAATTACCCTGTCTTCATTGACACTTTCAGAAATCTTGAAACCAGCTTCAGAAAAGCCATCTATGAAACCTAAATACCCCATCATAATATTAGACAGATGGCTAGAGAGAGCCTGGCCCTTTCTAGACATTCAAAACTATGTTAACACATCATCATTTAGGTTATATAGATTGCTAGCTTCAGAAAAACTAGTAATTTGCATAGTCTCCAGCCCTGCATAGAAGCTAAACATTGCTATTGCCTTCAGGAAATTTTACCTCCATACATCTGGATGGACTGGGTCTTTGTCCTGTTTTCCAGAGCCAGAGGGGTGTGTATGAGGAAGGACTGAGAGAACACACTGTCATAATACTTGTGCTCTTGCACCACGGTATTGTTTTCTTTGTTATGACATGTTTCAAAATTTCTGAGCTCTTCTCAAGCAGGATTGCACACTAATAGTCTCCTTTGTTATGGGTAAAAACAACACTCCTGTGGCTTCTTTCCTTAATAGCAAAGCAGAGGCTATACAAGATGGAGCAATACAACTCTGCTCTTCAGTACAGTGTCTTGAGGAGAATATGTGGGAAGTAAGACCAAGGACCATCAGACAGAGAACCATGACAGGAAAAAAATGAAAAATAGGTCGACACCTAATTTTGCGAATTCCACTGTAGGTCCTTCCTGATCATAGCTATTCATTGAGAACATGTTTATAAGCAGTACATAAGGGTTAATAAATGTTTTAATAAGTATAATTTAGCTGGTTTGGGGTCCAATGGGTTTATTTTATCTGTGTTTGTGCTATTGTTATTTTAAGAAATAATTTGGTACTGCGGTAATAATCCAATAACAGCCAACTAAAAACCCTTCACACAAATAGTGTATTTCATGTTATCTGTACTATTACTGAAGGATTTTTAGCCCTCTGTAGAGAAGCAATGTTAATAAATATAATGTCAGAGCCAAACTAAGCTGAACTTCTAGTGTTCTGCAACTCTATGGTATATCCCAGGCTACCTCACTGGACAGAAGAATCTTAAGCAAGACAGCTCCTGTTAAATTAATTTTACTTCATTAATTCATTTACACTGAGCATGGAAAGATGGAACTTGCCGTAGACTCTGTTCAAAATTGTGCATCTCACTGCAGAAATTGCTTTCCTGAGGTCTCTCATAATAGTCTATGAAAATGCAGACATGAGGGGCTTCTAGAACTGTCCAATTCACTTGCCTTCCAGTCAAGTTCCTTCTAGTTTATTTTTAATAACATATGAAGCACAGCAGTATCTAGTAGCCTTTGTACTAAGCTATGAAGAAGAAACCACACAGAAAATATGGTTTCCTTTATGAGAAAAGTTAAGTTACCTCACCAGGTAATAACAGATATTTAGTATTTGATATTTGAAAAACAAGCGTCTATCACAATTTTCTCTTTCTGCACAACTGCTGTTGTTCTAGGTACTTCATCTAACCATCTTCAGTACAGATGTATGTGCTCCTTACTCATCCTCATCATGCAGCAACTAAGTAATTCCTCTCTCTTTGACATATACAAGCCTCAAATAATTGTATGTTATCATTGCATTTCCCATTAATCACTTATCAGAACTGTACAGATGCACAGCAGTAACTTTCTCACTTTTTCCTGGTAAGTCAGTCCAGGAATCCCCCAAGTCATTTCTGTTTTTATCTGAGCTTCTCTGGACAATCTTCTTCTGACTAACCATAAGATATGGTGAAGGCAAAGCTTTCTGTGACACAATATCAGGAGTCGTGTCAGGTCCTTGGTACACCCCACAGCTCCAGAAGGAACAGGTTGAAGAAGGGCAAATGCTATAAGTTATCTCCCAAGAGCTAACACATGACATCAGAGTATGCAGACTGCTGTTACCCAACCTTTTAGCAATAACTACCAAAAAATCCCTTCAGTGTAACATTTCAACCAAGTCTTGTTCAAGCAGAGAAACAACCTTCCCCTTTCACCTCTCTATGCTCCCTTATCTTACTTGCCTTTATCTGAGGCTACCCTTGGGAAAGCAGAAACAATTTCTCCCTTGAGTCTAGTCTACAAAACACTGAGCACAGAAAGACAGAATTTGCCATACACTATCCTGATGCCAGCATCCTTTGCTAAGATGACTTTGCTCGAAGCCTCTTGCAGACACTGCCTCTCCTTTCAGACCTTGCACTGGCAAAATAAGAAAGGTATATAAACTGCATTCTTAATAGTCAGAGCCATTACTCAGCTCAGCACACCTATGCTGTAGTAAAATCTCTGCTGAGACTTCAGCCAAAGCGAAATAAATGTGCAACACCGTTAGTGTCAGTTCCAAAGAAAGTGTGACCAGTCTCTGGATCCTCCATAGCTAGCAAAATGAAGCATTTGTTCAACATTCATGTTCAAGTTTTCCGGTTCCCTGGGGACTAGGCACTGCTCCCCGTTTCTTTTTCTCTGTATAAAGAAGATTGGTTTTACCTTTTGCTGGGAATAAGTTCCCCCCACCTCATACTGTTCTGCTGATTGCAAGGGAGAACTTCCTTTGTGCATTATTGTTTCTGTCACCACAGATGATGAGTTCAGAGCTGATCAGTTGACTTGACAAGTTCAGCACATGCTGTCATCTTGTTATTAAAATTTCTTCCTCTCCAGCTACAACAATCAGATCAAAGACTGTAAGGTTACCCAAATTGCCTTTAATTAATATTTACATCAGTAAAATTTAAATTAGACACTTTTTTGTTCCTTGTACAGCTGAAATATCAAGACTAAAAGATCCCCTAACTAGCTTACATTTTTCATAGTATGATTTAAATGTTGCGGAATTATGCTGGGTTTTCCTACAGGGTGAAGATGTCTCCTTAAACTGGGAAAAAATGTCTCAAGCAGCTGGAAATCAATCAGTTCACATGCAGGTTTTTGGACACAGGAATGATGCCAAAACCCTGTTAGCTGGATGAGTAAGTTGGCCTAGCAGAGATACTAGCAGAGATCCCTAGCTGGGATACATAGACATAGAGCTTGTGCTTGTGTTAATTAACAGAATTTGCAGTTTACTGTCTTACTCTGAGGTACCATGCAGGCTTTCTTATTTTCAGGTCATTGGGTGGTGACAACAATTAGCAACTATTTTAGTTTTTAATATATGTATTAGTGTTACATAAAGAACAAACCCTAGAATGAAACACCTCAAAGCTCATCATTCAAAAACTGGGACCATCGTGCTCATACACCATTATTTTAGATGCTCTTAATTCAGTGCACATACCATTGTAGTGCACTGTCTAAATTACAGGATCACACTCTATTTTTCCTCCTATAGGATTCCTGAATCATCCCATGACTAGTTATAATGGGAAGGAAACAGTCTTGTGCAAGTAAAAAGAATATTGTTCTCAGGGCTTTCTCTCAGTGGAAGTCTGGAAGTTTATTCCAAGTGAGAGAAAGGACCTCTAGAAAACAATGGATGTTTTAAATAATTAAGCTGTAGGATTCTGGATTTGTTTGTATATAGAAGTCAAAATCTTTTCAGCCAATGTGCCATCAGGATATAAAGTAACCTGTTGTAAACTAAGTCACTTTTTTTTTTTTTTATTTGGAGTACTTTTGGTAGTTAACTTTATTAGGAACACAGGCAATCATTACTCTACCAATCTGTGGTGACAGAAAAAATAATGCACAAAGGAAGTTCTCCCTTTTGCAAACACTAGAAACAGTATGAGGTGGGGAGAACTTATTCCCAGCAAAGGTTAAATGCAATCTTGTATTCTAGTACAAGAGGCACTGCAGTCAAAAAGGGAGACTGTGCTATCACGCACTCCCTGTCATAATATCCTTTTAGAAATGAGGTTTTGCAATTTCTAAACAGTCACATGCACCTAAGGTTGAGTCTAATTCAGATAACAATCTAAGCTGTGGGACCCTTCCCTTTGGCACAGTTCTGCTCTTCCTCACCAGGACAAGATGTCCAGCTTAGCATGCTGGCGCCTACAGGTCTCCCAAATGTGATGAGGTCTGACAAAACTGTACCATCATGTTTGCATTCATTCGTATTTAGTTGCTTGCAAAACAGGATTGAAGACTGCTCAAGTTCAATTGATTTTGGTTGATTGTTTACGTAAGCACCAACCATCCATCTCCTCTGATGAAAGGCCAGCAAGCAGCATCCTACAATCAGAGATTGTGCCTGCAGCCCATATCTATCAGCCATCACTATACAAAGTGCAGCACAGGAGCTTCACAGGGATTTATGACACTAAAAGTAGGACATAGTATCCAGAAACTCATCACTATTTCACCATTCCTGAAAATGTCATAAACTGCCCTCAGAACTTGTGATATCTGATATGAGTGATATCTGAGACGGTATACACAAGCCATAAATTTAGCAAGCAGTTAAGAATAATGCAAACCGATTATTACACTGTTATTGCACTTCACCTTATATTAACAGCCATAAGACACTTGAATTGCATGGCTAACACATAACAACCACCTCCCTCGGCAAAAGAACTGGCAAGAATGGATGCATGTAATGATGAGTTCCCTTCTATTTATTTGATATATTTTCCATTTAGTGGCAAGGGCAGACTGAGAAATATCAAATATATATTTTCATATACTAAGTAGGAAATATGTTCTCTGTTTAGCTTCAGCCACACAATTTCATTTCACAACAGGAAAAAAAAGTTGATGATACCAAAAGAATAAGACCTATTTGTTTTCAAGGTATACACCTATCTACATGACAGATAGCTCCAGTTGATTTCAGCAGAGTTCTCAGGGACATTAAATATCTCAGTCATTCAGTGCTTGTTGGGAGTGGCTCAACACCCAGCAGAGCCAGGAACTAAGTGTGAGTAGCTATACATTAATCTTAATTGCTATGCTATAAATAGTCTGGGAAAGAAGGCAATGAGAAACCCCAGCCAAATTGAGCAACCAGAGTCATGGAGAGGTGCTTTTGTGTCCCCTGCATTATTAAAAGGTCAGATAAGTGTTTCAATTAGGAGGCTCAAACACTAATATGAAACTTTGTTTTGTGCAAGAGGCTTATTTTGGCATAAAGCATCCATCCTTCACCCCCTCCTCTAGAAATCGTAGAACTCATTTTCATCTGGTAGTTTGCTATGTGTTTTCACCTTTCTCTGCCCCATTTCTTTAAAATATCCTATATAAAAGCCAAATTTGAAATCTTAAGATGCCGCACATGCTGATTACTGTTGTGATTTAACCGCAGCTGGCAGCTAAGCACCACACAGCTGGTTGCTCATTCTACCCCTTTGGTGGGCTGGGGGAGAGGATTGGGAATAAAAGGTAAAATTGATCAGTTATGATAAAGGCAGTTAATTAGGACAGAAAAAGAAGGGCAGTAATAATGACACCAATAACAATAGTAATAGTAAGAAGAAGAATACTCAAAACAAGTGATGCACAGTGCAATTGCTCACCACTGACTGATGCTCAGCTAGTCCCTGAGTGGTGGCTGCCACACCCCCACATCAACTCCCTCCAGTTTTATTGTTCATCATGACATTACATGATATGGAATATCCTACACCTGGGTCAGGGCAATCCCTGTTTTCAGTACACGATGGGGGATGATGTGATTGACAGCTGCCCTGCAGAGAAGGACTCAGGGGTGCTGCGTAATAAGAAGCTTGACATGAGCCAGCAATGTGCACTCACAGCCCAGAAGTCCAAATGTATCCTGGGCTGCATCAAAAGAAGCGTAGCCAGCAAATCAAGGGAGGTGATTCTGCCCCTCTATTCCTCTCTTGTGAGACCTCATCTGGAGTACTGTGTACAGTTCTGGAATCCTCATCATAAGAAGGATATGGAGCTGTTGGAAAGGGTCCAGAAGAGGGCTACAAAGATGATCTGAGGGCTGGAGTACTTTCCCTGTGAGGACAGGCTGAGAGAGTTGGACTTGTTCAGCCTGGAGAAGAGAAGGCTCTGAGGAGATCTTATAGCAACCTTCCAGTACCTGAAATGAGCCTACAAGAAAGCTGGAGAGGGACTATCATAAAGGCTTGTGGTGATAGGATGAGGAGGAATGGGTATAAACTGGAGAAGGGCAGATTTGGACTAGACAGTAGGAAGAATTCTTCTCCATGAGAGTGGTGAGACACTGGAACAGGTTTCCCAGGGAAGTTATGGGTGCCCCATCCCTGGAGATGTTTAAGGCTGGGTTGGATGGGGCCTTGTGTAACCTGATCTAGTGGGATGTTTGAACTAGATGATCTTTAGGTCCCTTCCAGCCCTAACTATTCTATGATCCTTTTGGCCCATGTGGGTCAGCTGTCCTGGCTGTGCCTCCTCCCAACTTCTTGTGTGCCCCCAGCCTTCTCACTGGCAGCATAGTACAAAAAGTTGAAAAGCCCTTGACTTAGTATAAGCATTGCATTGGTCTGTTATCAACATTATTCTCATCCTAAATCAAAACCACAGCACTATACCAGCTACTAAGAAGAATGCTAACTCTATCCAAGCTGAAGCAAGGATAATATCCATCCTTTATCCTACACCATCTATATCATGCCCAGGTCCCACACTTTCCTAAACATCCCAATTAATCACTATCACCTTTCCTGTCTTGTGATATATTCACTCAGATATAATACCTTTGGCGCAGGCCATAGTTCCACAATGTCTGTTCAATATATTTAGTCCATTACTTCAGGCTCTGTCTGTCATAACAGTCCTTCAGGGCAGGAAAGATGATAAATGGTGTTGGATTGTTTTGTGCAGTAACCAGTTCTGGTTCTATCACCACCTGCTCTGTTTCTGGTTCCGTCATTGCTGCAGTTTGCTCGTTTTCATCAAAACTTAATTACTCTGGGTGATCTTATTGTAGCACCATTGAGAAGGGATATAGCAAGTGTAATAGTGATGACAAACATTATTATAGAGCAGTTAAAATCACAGAATTCAAATCAGTGGCTATTCTCACTCCTAATAAAATCCCAATAAGATACACATCAACCTTCCCCATCCTTCTGCATCACCCACCAAGTATAACCAGGTCCTTGAGTAAAAGCTATTCGATGAATGGGTTTGCCTTTGACCAATAGCCTAGACTGTCTTCCACAGCATATGTCTTAGGTGTGCTACAGGGACTTTATCTCCTTCTACAGTACGTAAATGTTTTGATTGGGCAGGCTTAGCTCGATTGGGGGATACTCTACTGTTAACTAACCAGGTGGCTTTTGCTAAATGTGTATCCCAATATTTGAATGTTCCAGTACCCATTGCTCTGAGTGTAGTCTTTAATAGTCCATTAAATCCTTTGATTTTTGTGGAGGCTGGTTCTTGATAGGGGATGTGATATACCCACTCAATGTCAGGCTCTTTGGCCCAGGTGTCTATGAGACTGGTTCAGAAATTAATACCGTCATCTGACTCAGTTCTTTCTGAGGTGCCATGTCACCACAAGGCTTCATTTTCAAGGCCTGGAATAGTGCTCTGTGTGGTGATGTGGGGCATAGGATATATTTCCAGCCATCTGGTTGTTGCTACCACCATTGAAAGCACATGATGCTCACCTTGGTGGGTTTGTGGCAGTGTGATACGATCAATCTGCCAGGCCTTGCCATATTTCTATTTCAACCACAGAGGCTTTACCCTCTTGGCTTGCTTGATTGCAGGACGTGTTTCACATTCACAGATAGGATCCATGGTCAAGTCCACCCTTTGATCACAAACCCATCTATATGTTGCATCTCTTCATTGATGACCTGAGGTCTCATGGGCTCACTGATCTATAAATAATTCATTCTTATGTTGCCAGTCCAAATCCATCTGTACTACTTCAATCTTAGCAACCTGATCCATCAGGCAGAAACACAGGGTGATCCGTGCTGTGTCATAGGTCCACATTCTCTCTTTTGAGCAGAGGAACATGTACTCCTGATAGCAGAGATACTGTTTTGTACAAGTGGTGACTGGGACATATCCTCTTTGAATTCCTTTAATTCCCAGGACAGTTTATCCAGAACTAAAATGCAGGCTTGTAGGGAAGAAGAGAGACTTCGTACTGGTGGAATTAGTCAGTAAATTCATCCACCATTTGTCCCTTGCCCTCTTACCAGGTCATTACTGACAGTGAGTTGGCATAAAACAATGCTGCACTCTGTACAAACTTCTAACACATGTGTCATGTTAACTTGACTTCATTGGGATCTTGGGATAACTGCTTGTTGTCCAGATCATTATAAATCACCTCCAGCACAGATAATTCACTCAGGCACTGGATACAGCTCTCCTTGGTGGTCCACTTGTCAGGGTGACAAATAACATCTTCCTTGAAGGGGTATGGTTCCTTCATGCCTGATAGGAGTCATCTCCAGAGACTGAGGGCTTGTGACTTTTTTCCAGTTGCCTAATGAATGCCCCCTTCCCTAGAAAAGGATCCCAGCCACTTGACTTCCCTACTCTCCAATTCCATACCGCTGGCCCTATTATCCCAGTACTGGAGCAGCCTATGTGCTCACCTGGGCAACAGCTAAAATGTTTTCACATACCTTGCAGCTCACTTAGGGATATGGTGGGTACTGCCTTGTTTATGAATTCTACCTGTTCCTGTTCTCATGATGGTCCTGCTTTAGAGTGGTCTGCCTCATCCACTTCTTCCTCCTTTCCCTTCTTAGTAAGAGTTTCTTTCCATAACTAAACAAGCTGACTACCACAACCAATGTTTCTTTTTGTGATGGAGGTGACAGATGTGGGCATGGGTTGGTTCTCTGTTTCAGCTGTAGTGTCTGTCATGGGCATTGGAGTAGCCATACGAGCATGCTGACTTGAACTTCCCAGGGATATTCAAAATTCTCAAGAGCTATTGTAACTAGCCTGGAGAAGAAATGGAATGTGAAGGGGCAGGATATGTGTCTCTCTTGTCTCCCCCATGGATTGGCTCTTTGAGGAGAAAATGTAAATGATGCAATTATTAATAGCTTTTGAGAGATGATTCCTGGAGTACGGAGATGATGACAATGATGACAACAAATACTAGATTAGTCTCACAACCAACAATTTTATTATACTGTAAGCCAGCATTACATAGTACAGCAAAATTATAACCTTGAGCCAGCCCCCAGAGATGATGAACAACACAAAAGAGAACATATACAGCAAATTGTTACATAACACAACTCTGAATACAAGCATAAGAAATCTGACAGCAAATAAATCAACATTGTGATTGCAATGATTAATCTAATATAAAGAGAGCTTATAACAAATTAATTTCAAAAACTCTGATCAGATCTATCATTATCCCAACCTTCTGTGCACCAGGTTAAGTACCAAAAAGGATTGTCATGGTTTAACCCCAGCTGGCAACTGGGTGCCACACAGCTGCTTGTGTATTACCCTCCTTTGATGGGATGGGGGAGAGAATTCGGGAATAAAAGGTAAGATTAATCAATTGAGCTAAAGACAGTTAATTAGGACAGAAAAGGAAATTATTATAAAAACAACAGCAATAATACAGAATACACAAAACAAGCACGTGATGCACTGTGCAATTGCTCACCACCCACTGATTGATGCTCAGTCACCAAACAGTGCTTGCTGCACTCCTCTCCTCCCCCAACCCAGTCTGCTCCCTCAAGTTTTATTTTCAGCCTGACATCACATAGTATGGAATATTGTTTTGGCCAGTCTGGGTCAGCTATCCTGTCTGTGTCCCCTTCCAGCTTCTCATGCACCATCAACCTCCTCACTGACAACATAGTATTAGAAGCTGAGGAGTCCTCAATTTAGCGTAAGCATTGCTTAGCAACAACTAAAGCACTAGTGTTTCATCAACATTATTCTAATCCTAAATCAAAAATATAACACTATTCCAGCTAGTAGGAAGATAACTAGCTCTATCCTGGCCCAAACAAGGACACTTACTTACGTGGCAACTGGTTTTCTGGATCTTAAACTTATTACAAAAAATCTTAAGGACACAAGAACAGCAAGCAGTCAGGGACTCATAGGATTTCAGGGTGCTGAGCTGACCATGGAAAAGATTGAACTCATTTTTCCCTAAGGATTTCAGCATGTAGCACAGAAGAGCTTAAACAACTGAACATGCCTGCTTTTATACCTACATACCATCCCACAGACTCAAGTAACATTCTTCCTCAGACAGGCAGGAAACACACTGCCTCATACAATGAGTGATCATACAATGCCACCCAGAAGTCCATGCAATGCCATCTTTTCCATAAGCAGAAGGAGTCCTTTGATTCCAGTGGGAGGTGAAGTCAATGAACAACACTTGTAGACCAGATCAGGACTCCCAACAGCATATTCTGTTAATAAAATTAACACAAAAAAAATCTAGACCTTTAAAATATGCATAGGTGAGTCATGACAGGCAGGAGTTAGTCAGATGCCCATGATCAATGACTCATCATTCTCGAGCAAAGTAGAGGAATGTCACCATCTTGCGAAAGAGGACTGGGACTTTGGAGACAATCCTGAGGTCATAAGACTGATGGATTCACATTCCTCTAACCAAGGCTGCTCCACAGGCTGCCTGCAAGGATATCAGTTTCACCCAGCTCTGCCAACCACTGCCATCATCCACAGAAGCAACTGGAAGGAGCCTGAAGAAGGTGGAGGGAACAACTTAGAGATTCTCCCAAAGGCCTTGCTGCAGCTCTGTCAGACAGCACATCAGTTGCAAGCGAAGAGGTTTATAAGTTTCCAGCTTAAACACTCTTGTCATTGCGTGCAACTCTGAGCACAATGCCCTGAGGGTTCCCTTCAGCACATCGATGCACAGATACATTGTCATCATTTTCTATCATGTAAACTCAACTACTGTTCAAGTTACTCTGATATGTGTAAACATACCTGAGCTCCAAGGTGTTTACATGTACAGACTAGCAGAGAAGTATGACTGATAGCTTTGTGTGCATAAGGATCTCTCTCCTTAATGTATTAGTTCTTCAGATTGAACATATATGAAAACTTGGTATTTATATAGAATTTACATATTTTCATTAAAATAGGATTACAGTGAGGACATAACTAAAAGCTGGGTTTCCATAAGGAGGGTTTTTTTAAATTATTCATGTCTCAAACAAGTTTCATTTCATTTCATTTCGTTTGAGAATTGATTAACACTGACAAACATGCTGCTGCTTTTCACTTGCTTAATTTATTCCAGTGCCTGCTTGGCTAACTACCTACCCACAAAATAAAAGGAAAATCAAGAAAAACTTAGTTTTGTATAAGTCACCTGAAAACAGTAATATCAATAGAAGAGTTCATATTCTGACATTTTATCAATACACACAATCTTAACAATACTTCAATATTATTTTATTTACAAGGAGAAGTCTAATTTTTTTGACAACTCATTGTTTATATTTCTGTGACAAAAAAAAGCATCTAAGTATCATATTTTCCTGGATGCACAAATAAATACATAGTTTTATTCGCTGAAATAACAAGTTTGTCTTGGTTATAAAGTAGGTTATATGACAGATCATAGATGTAGGTTAAATTCATTCACATTTGAACTATGAATGCAGGGCTCATTGCTACAAAAAAATGAAGTTTTAAACCTGCAAGTATGGTTTCACTGGTGTGAAAAGGATTATGAAGAATAAAAGGATCTGTAGAATTGACACCTTGCTCTGCAAGCGGAGAAAGAGCCACATGCTGTGAAGAGGAAAGAATCCAGCCTTTTAACATGAGAAAACAAATCTTCTTTCTAGTGAGTAGCATGCACCTGCACTGAGGGTGGCAGAGGTGACTACACTGCTCATCACCCCAAGGGCTCACACATTTTACTTGAACCTGGGAGCACTGGCAACACTGTCTCACAGCTTGTACCTGTACAGGATGCTGTAAGACCCAAGCAGGGCAGGCAGGTTTGCCAGGCTGCCATCAGCAGCCAGGAGCATCATCCTGCCAGGAGTGGTTTTTCCCTGACTATTTTTTTCAAGAGGACTCCAGCACACACCTTGCAGCTCAAAATTATCTTCCTTAAAGCCCAAGTTTACATCTGACCTATACAGATCTTTCAAATGAACCTGTAACTGGTGGAAATTGTACAAGAAACACCAAGCTATATTGTGAGAAGTGTCATACATCTTTTGTAGGAAACTATGTGATTCTCAAATCCCCTCACACACGTCCAATTTAAAAATTCACCTGTCCTACATCAAGCAAAGCTCTGGTTGGTTCAGGTTCCTGTCTCTGGCACACCTGTTCTCCATATGCTAGGGAACGTACAACAGCAGCTAAACCTATTCCTGTAGTGTTTCCTAAGCCCATGTGAAGCTCATGATATCCTTGTATCAAAACAGAACACTTGTGCTTAATAAGCCTGAAGAACTTTTCCTTCACAAACTTGTGCTTTTGCTTTTTAAACCCATATTAACTTTTTTCAGCTCGACTTCTTAGATTTATGTCATGTAAAGAAGCATCTCCTGGTATTTTCCTCTAAATATGCCACTTGATAACAGAGCACAGCATCAACAGATGTAGCCATTCTCCTAAGTACTTTTCCCTCACTAGCTGAGACCTCTGTCATACCCTCTTCTAAGTTATCTCTTGATGAACTGTAGTAAATTAATTCCTCATCTCGATCTTACTTGTGACCCTCTTCTACACATATACAGTACCTCTTTTTCAGAGATAGAGGCAGTAGCAAGTACTCAGGTGTGGAACCATATGGAGAATTTGAGAGCTGAATATATCATGTGTCTGTACTACTCAAATACAAATAGTGAACTGGTAGTCACGAATGAATGAACTTTACTTGATGCTAGTGCTTTTTTAAACTGACCATAGCCAAGGACCTTCATTAGAACAATCAAAGCCTCTCTTTTGTGTGGTAAGCATTGTTTCAGAGCCCACCTGAAGCAGGTTTGGGCTGTGGCAGGAGGCATTAGCATTTGAGTTGCTACGTATCAAAAAGTCAGACATACTGTAGCTTTGATAGGTCAGCTTTAACCTATGTGTGTCATTGGTATGTGTAGTGCTGTACTTTTGTTTTTAAGTATGCAGTATACTTCTTTTTTTTATATCATGCAACACACACTGACCTCAGGTCCCCATGAAGAACATGAAAGCCAGCAGAAGCAGGGTACGTTTAATAATGAGTCATGCTTGAAAACCCCTAAAAGGTGAGCCTCCACCCACCATACATGACATTCTTAAAGCCTTGAAAACCACCTGTGCAAGCAGAAGCACTGACATGTTTCCCATTTAAAGACCAACTCAAATTTAACATAAAAATATTCTAGTTTCATAGAATCACAGAACCATAAAATAACCAGGTTTGGATCTGTTTTCTGACCCTGAAGAGAGACCACAGGTATCTTGAAAAGGTAACTGGAAAATATTTTATTTTTAATCAGAGCAAGAAAAGAAAGATTTCTAGGTTCACAAGGGTGGGACAGAAGATGAAGAAACAAGAGCTATCTTGTTCACCTAGTTTATAACAAAGAGTGGCTGAATTCTTCAGGCCCTTTGTATGGGCCTGGATACTTTCTGCAGTCAGAACACCTCCTCTGTTTTAATAGGTTTTGACTAGAGCTTTAGTCTTAGTTGGTAGAACCATCCTTTTCAGTAGTCATCTACATTTTATACAAGAATGTTCTTCATGGCAAACTTGTATGCCCATCATTTACTAGTCTGCTGAGAAGAATGGTCCTGTGTGTTCCTGATTAGCCAGAGAAGCGTGTGAAGGAGGCTTTAGAAGAAATTTCTATTTTATATTTATCTTTGTGATTCAGCCAAAAGCTATTAAAGCAAGGAAAAGCATTTCCAGAAGAACAAAACATCTATCACACCTTTTCCCCTTTCTCCCAACAATTTCTTTTGCTTAATATTAGCTTCAGTGAAAAAAAAAAAGTCATTACAACTTACCCAAGCTACAAGATAGCTTAAATATTAACAAGCGTGTAAAACCACTGGGGGTAAGAGCCTGGAGCTGTATAATAATAAAGCAAGACTCAGCGAGATTCCATAATTATATGTTACACAATCCAAGAAACTAGCTAGAGTATTTCTAAGATTATACACCTCTCGTATATGATGTCTAGCCATGCTAGAAATTACATAAGGCTTTTTATAACATAATCATTAGTCGCTAAAAGGGCAGAACAAAGGGTCATTATGACCAGAAGTGACAATCCAAGTATTAGTTTACTTAGGACTTGATCCAAAACCCATGTAATTTGCATACATTCCAATGTGCTTTGGATCAGGCATTCAGTACTTTCCATGTTGTAGAGTTTCTTTTTGGATTTTTGTGGAACCAGAAGACAGGAGCTGTGAAAGCACTAAAAGCAGGGGTTTGTTCCTATCAGAGCTGAGAACTGAAAACTGGCACTGATTTTAGTCATAATAGCACCTGCTTCACAGACCCTCAAAAAAAAAAAAAAAAAAAAGCTGACCACCAATTCAGACTCCCAAAGATGAACCCAAATGTTTTCTAGGTATTTGAGTTCTAGAAATGCTGACATTGATTCCACACCCTTACAGGAGTTGCAGGCAGTATCTCAAGCAGTTCAGATTAAGGTGGATGTGTCTATCCCTATGCATTTCAATGCCAAGAAAAAAGCAAAACACATGACCAGATGTACTGCTATAACAGGAAGATGACATCTGCAGCACCGAAAAAGAGTTCTCTGCTGTGAGCCTGGCCTAACCCATGAGAAGGCCTTTTGAACAGAGCTATTAAGATAAGCCTCTTTGAATAAGAGTGGACACTGTAGTGAGACAGTTTATCTGTAAGCTTGCAGGTGAGGACTCTTACTTTTTTTCCTTCCTTACTTTGGGCATGTTAAGGGCTGTTGAGAAAACATAGCTTAGCAGCAAAATACTATGGCCAGAAAGCAAATAGTATTATCCTATGTAGAGGCTTAGACACTGATCTGGAAAACACAGGCTTTCTGGAAAAGAAACAAAACAAAGACCTCAAACTGACTTTGCAGGGAGTAGTCTGCAGGGTCTGATTAAAAAAACCATCTCGCTGCAGAAGTTCTGCTTTGCAGCAGTTAATTATAATATATCTAGAGTCAACATGGGCAGGAGGGGAAGAACATCACTTCAGAACACAATAGAAAACTAGAAATAGAAAAAAAAGAAAATAGAAATCTCGAATACCGAGGTGTATATGGACAGGGTCCAGCTATTAATTGCCCTTTCCTAATAACCTAAGGGCCATTAGATAAAGCTGGTAGGATCCCGGTGCTTTGCTTTGTTCCAGAAAAAAAAGTCATAGCTACCATCAGAGCCATCTCCTTGCAACTGAGCAGGGCAGCCCCGTGGCCAGACTCCAATGGGATTTTCCTTAGTTTCTTGATATCTTTATTACAGCATCCACATCTCCATCTCCGGGTTTGACAGTCATGCCACTCTGGACTAATACTGCACCCCTGGCCTCTCCAGATTTACAACTTCTCCTTTAGCCCACAGTCCATTCAGTGTACTTTCTTAGCCCTGAACCTGGCTTCATCCAAGGGCTGCACAGCATCATGCACAGTGCTCCTCCAACATACATTCTATCTTTCCAAACACAGAAACACAACCTAGCAAATTCATCAGGTCAACAGTAGTAAGGGACGCTTTACAGTAAAGCATCATTTCTTCTGTTTTAACTGCTTTCTAGATAGAATGATTCATGATAGTGCTGAATAGCCTGTGGTCCTGCCAAAATGTCCAAACTCCTTTTGTAACTCATTTTAATTCCCACTGTCAGGAAACAGGAGAGCAGAAAACAGTGATACAGTGAGGTGCTGGTCTACATGCCTTGATTTGTGCCTGCACCAAATTTGGGGACTGGAACTACCAGAGGCTTTCACAGGCTCTCACCTCCACATGGATACTAATATCTTCTAATGCTGTGACTTCCGATTCTGACCCAGCAAGTATGATCCTCTTCCCCTGAGCCAGGCAAAGCTACAGAACCATCAAGGATCAGAAAAACATAAAAATTCCACACTCACTCACACATCAGTTAAGAGGGTATTCCTCTCTTTTCTCTGTCCATATGACTAGTGTGACAATTTGACTTTCCTGGTATACTTAGACTTCTGTGTCCTTCAGCAGCAGTCTCTGGACACACCAGCACTTTTTTACACAGATTTGGAAGCTCGGATCTATCACTGTCTCTTTTCCATCATCCACTCTTACAAAAGGAACAGCTGTTCCTCCAGAAGGAGGCCATTCCTGCATTTGACCCTTATTCTATTTTTTGGACACTACATACACACTTCCAAATGAAAGGATAAAAAAGAATTTGGTATTACTTCTGCAACCTTCTTGGACAAAAAGCTAAACATTTTTTGGATCAAAGGGAAACTTTAGATACTCATAGGAAAAGGCAACTTCTTAGCCAAGATGGGTTTGCCTTCCAATAGAAACTTCATCAGTTCTTATACACCTTGTGTTTCTTAGATCTACATTGTAGGAACACACACACTACTACTAGAGCTGACAAAACACCCACATTATTCTTCCTCTCCCATTAGCTTGAACAGCACTAATTGAAATGTCTAACTAGTCTCTTAGTTTGAGCAATTTGCCTAACTGCTGGCCTCCCTTGACTGGCAGTTGGCACACCCATGAAGAACAAAACCAAAGTGGTGTTTGTAAAGGTGTGCAGATAATCAAGGCAACACTGCAGCCTGCAGGTGCCTTTCAAGATAACACCAGGACACACCTGAGCTTTCCTCTGTTCTCTACTCGCCATGGAGAGCACACTGGCAGTGACAGACTGAGAATCTTTTGAAGTCACTTTAGAGGACTAAGAGTGTGAAGTAGAACAAAAATAAATTATCCAAGCTGGATTTGTAAGCAGAAGAAAATTGTAACTTACATACACCCCACCCTAATAATTGAATGACTTTATGAAGGTTATTTGTGGAATCTTTCTTTAACCTTGGAAGTTTGTGTGATTTTTTTTGTATGGGATATGCTAAAAAAAACCCTCAAAGCAGCAAACAATAAATGCAGTTGTACACAGAATTGGGAGCATAAGAAGAAAATAGAAGAAGACTTACAATTGAAAATGAACACAGACTGGAGAGAAAATCAGCTAACACTCTCATCACCTTCTTTGATTTAAATGCCAAATAATCTTCTCAAAACAGACCCACTAACCAGTCTGTCGAGGACTACTTTTTTCAAGCCTGTTGTCTCCATCCATTCCTTTAAGAAATTTCTCTCCTTCAAAGTCAGGTGCTCTACCTACAATCGTTGTCAAGCTACTTCAGGAGGTGTTTCATCAGATGGTCCTCTTCACTTAAATTACCTCAGAACTTCAGCTCCTTTGTCAGTTCCTCTAAACAGTAACAACCAGAAATATAATAGCATCTTTGCTTGTTGCTTTTTCCACATTCCTACACAGTTAACTATTCTCAGAACACTCCAATAACTTGATTAGTTTTGTCGTATTTTATTTTTTAATTAAATGCCTCCGTGGCCTGCCCTTAAAATCTTTCTAATATTTACTCCAAACTATACTCTGTTTTACTTCTTCTACTCAGTTTTGTGACCTCCAGATTTCTGGATCTTTTCTTTTACTACCCAGAAGCATTCACTAAACTTGCCACTCATCCCTTTTTCTCTGCAGAAAGTATATGTATTCTTGGCATGAAGTGCTATCCTTCTCTTCTGTTTCCCCATCTCTCTTCCAAAGCAAGTTATTGTGATATAGCAGTCATACAACCTATCTAAATCTCTGCAATACTTCTTATGTGCTCTAAGACTCTGCATTCTTCCTACTTACTGCCATAGCCTTGGCGTTAGTGTGGAAATATCCCTACCGCTCAACTCATTACTCTACTATTCTCAGTCTTTTTTCTCTGATGGTTTTTGTACAACTCCCTATTCTCCCTTCCACAGATGCCAGGATACTCATTTACCTGTGGAGTACTGTTACTTGACCCTTCAAGCCTAGTTCTGTCTTGTTTTGTCTAGAAATGCCTTTCTTCTGCTTAGCTAATGGGATATTAATCTTTTATTTCTTCTTTCTCAAAGCACTAGTTCATGACCAGCAAACGCAGATCAACTGTATCAGGCCCCTTTGCTCAGCTACACACTTCTCTCTGGCACCTACCTATCCCTACCTGACTCCCCACTTTGGGTAGTGATGGAAGTTGTGACTCCCCCAAACCTCACAGTTATTTCCAGTCTGGGTAGAGTCACACCTGGCAGCGATACCTCTGAAATTACATAAGAAAAGCAGCCAGTTTGTGAACTGTTTATATGCCCACTGATCACCAACAATCCCTCAGGCCACCAGTAACCCCTCTTCTCTTGGCATATTAGATGGTGCACTCATGGTACCTTCTCTTCCTTTTCTTCTGGGAGAAGTGCTTCACAGGCTTACATACAAAATCACAGCTTTCCTTACTTGCATTTTCTGGCTCAATTACTTTTAATTAGCAGCATATTGACAGTGAATCACTCAGCTTTAACTTCAAAGATACAGAGAACCAATCCACACACTACAAAAACCAAACTGGCCTTCTCTTCCTTTAGACCAGTCTCTTTAGCACAGCCTGCAGGTGTTAGTTCTTCAGATGATCTCTCATTTTTATATAAGTTTAGTTTGGGGCTGGATGCTAGGTCCTTTTCTACTAGAATAGATCCTGATGCCACAGAATCTCTCTTGCACCCTTCTAATAGGCACAATTAAAAGGCATGTGATGGGCATTAGCTATGGGAATGGTCTCTACTTGGCCATATTTTCTACTTCTTCTGCATGTAGATAGATTATTGCAATACTTGGTGCTCCCCTCAGTGACCCTGGATGGTTCCCAGATGGATGCCAGACTTGCATAGAAGGAGGGAAAGAACATGAAGCCATGACAAAAAGTGTGATCCTCTTAAGTTCAGTTTATTGTATATTTTTCAATACTCAACTTAGAGTTAATTTACTTGCTGCACCTTTGACGTAGAGACAGAAGTTTTGAAAATTTCTGTGATTTCTCAGCATCTCCAAAACTAACTCCTGAATTTCTGCCTCAAAAATTCCCCAAGCACTTACAACCTTTCTCACATACAGTGTCTGAGTCACAGCCTGTATGTTAATTTGTAATGTGCAATTTCAAATGCTGTCCTTATGGCTCAAAAGGGCAAGAAATCATGCTAGGAGAAGTATGTGCTCATGCTATGCTGTATTTTCAAGACAGTGCAGGAGCCAAAGTTAAAACTGAATTTGAATATCAAGTTTGAGAAGAGCACAGAGCCATAGAAATATCACTCCCTGCAACCTGGGATTTTTAGGATTATTACTACATTAATAGTTAAAAATTATTTTTGGAGTGGGTTCCTTCTTTGTTTTAGTACTCACTCCAAAGCCATTGACATTAGTGGAAAGTTTCCAGTTTAGAGTATGAGTTTGGCCGATATTTCATGAGTATGTTTTTACTGAGAAAACATAAAAGGAAGAAACACGGTAAAACCAGTGAAGTTATTTTAGTGGAAGTATGCTGGGGTAAGTAGAAATAAAGGAATTCTTAACCGAGCCCAAAGTGCACTCAGTGACTCAAGTGAGCTTTTGCAAAGGGAATGTGTTGCAGGTCTAGGGGGAAGAGTAACACGTAACACCTACTTCTGTGCTTGACAATGAAACCCTCTTGAACCAAGGAACAGCAGAAGAGGACAGAGATGTCATGTAGCTTCTGACAATGTACTGGTGATACCTTAGACAACTATCCGAATGCATAGTGACAGCTACATAGAGGCAGGATCTGTGGAGAAGGACTCTCAATCCAAATAGGTAAGATAAAAGACAATAAAAGAAAAGCAATCTTATTATCCCAATTTTATGGGTAGGAAATGGAGCACTGATGAAATTGAGTGCCTTGCTCAAAGCCATACAGGAAATCAGTGTCAGAGGAAACAAATGCAAGGCCAAGTGTCACAGTAATTCCTTCCTCTCCACACCATTTTGACCATCAGGGCTGCTTTCAATTAAGTCTTTTATTGAGGACATCTCTTTCTAGCTATGCTTTTTTTTTTTTATTGCATATCCCACATGGTGGACCTGTAGAATTACGAGTGTCTCCAGCCAGCTTCTTTACTATGTTTTATGAACCTTAATGAGCCCCCCCAGAAAGCTGAAATGCCCACATAGAGGGGGAAGGGAGCAGAGAAGCAGAAATAGCAGCATTGTGTGCAGCTTTTAGTGTGCAGTCCAGGTTCACAGAGCGGTGTGTAAACAATCTGACTTGCCACATTTAAGGACAGGCACAATTTTAGGAAATCCAAACACCCTGTTAGCCTACTGACCTCAAGATAACCTACTTCAACAACAATGAAACTTACAGTATGCTGAGAAGGTGGAGGGGCAATGCTGCGAAGATGCTTTGCTGCCATAGGAAATGGGCCAAGGAAAACTCATCATTTTTGATGTTCACTTGATGAGTCTGTAAAAGGAGAAGAGTATCAGCTTGCTGGAAAAACTATTTCCTGGTAGAGATCTACAGTGAATTCTACTGCCTCTAGCAATCCAAGCTCTAGCACTGAGGCATGTTGCTGGCCACGCTTGCCTTGATCATCTCACCTGAGAACTCTGCTTTTCCACAGACTCAGGTGAAAAGGAATCCAAAGCGAAAGTGGCTCTGTATGGTCCACAGCTTGTCGTCCTAACAGCACAAAGGGGCTATGCAAACCAAACCTTTTGCTTTGGATGTTCACTCTCAGTGTGGAATATGGTAATTCAGACAAGAGGAGACCCAGAAACATAGAAACACATACAGAACTGAAAATGCAGGGGGAAAGAGTGTTGTTAACAGAAATAGGGGTTGTTTGCTTGGCTGCCTGGCAGCACTGTACAATCAGTAAACAGCTGTCTATATAAATACCTTCAAAGGCAGACAGGATGAACAAACCCATTCACCTTGACTAGGTTTCTTGTTCCAGTGCACACTGAGGTGTTGGTCACTAAACCCTTTCTGTTCAGAAAGAACTGTGAGGAGAGGTTACACAGTCAGGATGTGCTACCATTTGCATTTTTCACATAGGCATGCAAAATGATTCAGGAAACACTTAAAGCTTGTGATTAGAAACAAGTATGTATTTCTTGACTAATTCAAGAATCCCTATCAAATTCTCTACTCTACTGACCAGGAATCTAAACTGATATGACTTGCCCAGAAGCAATGCAGAGGACAGAAGGGATATCTCTTCATTTACTCTAATCAAGATCACTTCTAGCTGTGAGGAAGGGCACTAGAAATCAAAAGGAAATTACACATAAAATAGCATTTTATCTAACCCAATATGTTTCTGTTCTCAAAGCCTGGCCTTGCTGTGTACCAGACTGTAGGAATGCAGAGGAGAAAGACCACTACAGCTGCATTGGTTTTGTGGTGTCGTACATATGAACCTAGAAAAGCACTCTTAAGTGGGCTAGCTACAATGGTGGGTGGAGAGAAACACAGATAGGCTACAAGGAATAGTTTCATGCAAGCCCATCTCTACCTGTATCTCTTCGATGTTTTTTTTAAAAAAATATTTGGCTCTTTCTCCTTCCATTCCACTTTTGTAACATACTGGAACATTGTTACATCCAGAGCTTGAATAAATAAGATCAACATAATGCACCACCTAGGAATACCAACAGCCATGACTATAGTATTGAAAGAGCAAGAAATCTTATTCTTCATCACCTTGTTATGTTAGTCCTGCAAACCTAGCCATTAAAGAATGCCTTGTAACAATACCAAATATCCAATATGTCTGCAGCAAAACACATTTTCCGTGTAATCTAACTGTATCAAATCCATATACACTGCAGAAAGAATTACTTGGAACGGGAAGAAAGAAGAAACATTGAGCTCTAGGAAAACTCAAAGGAACATTTTATTGTAACATTTATAATAGAAAGTTGGGGGGTTTAGTTTCGCCTCAAGGTGTAACTTGCTAATAAAAGTTCTGGAAAACCTGCTGTGTATAAGAACCCTGGCCTATGATGTCAGAATTCATTATGCACACAGGGGCTATTTACAGCCTTGTAAAGTTGTAGACAAGGAAATTGTTGCTGAATTATAGTTTCAAAAGTTTAAAGGTAATCATTCTACTGATGTATACACCTCAGCTCTTGAAAAGATCTTTTAAACAGTTCTATGTAAACTGAAAAAATCATATGGTTTGGTTTGTAAACATCCACCCATGTTTCTTCATAAGTGTTGGGCATAGAATTATATATATGTCAGCGGGACCTGTGGGGTCTTTATTTTTATTCCAGAATTATCAGAGCCAATCTATAAATCAAGCATATGCAGAAGATGCTCAGAAGTAAGATAAACTGGAAGCAATTTTCAATGCCTTCTTTTCATTCACCATTTATCCACTTCGGGGGAAAAAAAAAAAAAAGAGGAAGAAAATCAAGGAAAAAAAGAAGAACAAAGAACAAAAACTAGAAACAAACAAATGTAGTTTTAGCTTTCTAAGTCTAATGATGTTTTATCAAAAATACTCAAACAGTAATTGAAATATGCATTTTTTTTTTTATCAGAGCAACAGCTATGAATGCATTAAGCTTCATCTAGGTTCAACCAAAATTTGAGGCAAAAGTGTCACTGGTTTTGATGGGTCAGGACATACTGCAGGAACCCCTTGGGAAAGCAGTTACTTTCGGTCACCCAACTGAGATCTGTACACTTGTACTAGAAACTGAGGGGGGAAAGTTTGACTGTAGAGTGTGCTCTGTTTCACTCAATTGCTGCATGCTGTTTTATTCTTTGGCAGTAAGCATTTTAATTGCTGCTATAGTGTTTTTTCCATCAATCTGAAAAGGCTTTGTAGCCAGACGTTGTTTGTCATTTGTCCCACAGTAGCTGGCAATAATATAATTATAGAAATATAAAAAAAATTGTGCTCAGCACTAAGGATTACTGGCCAATCCAAGCATTTTCCTATTGAATCACTTCTTCAAATATTCCTTCTCACAGCAGTCCAAATTATTTTCTAGCTCTGGCTGAGCTAGCTTCCCAGGCATTCCAGTTATATTTATTTTCTCTAATGCACTTGTCAGCTACTTTAAACTCCACCCCAACTCCTGACAGCAAGGCCAATCGAACACCCTCTCATTGTGGTTTCATGGGGAACCAACTCACAGCCACAGAAATGGACTGCACCCAATGGCATGAGCCCAAAAATAACAACACCATTTCCACTTTTTTTAATGCGTTTGCATTGTTCCAATAGCAGTGAGATATCACAACTGATGAATGCTGATATATAAATAACATGCAAAATTGAGGAAGGCTTTAAGGGCTTTTTGGAGGGTTTTTTTTGCTTTTACTCGTATTCACACTAAAGTTTCCATTGTCTTCGCTAGGTTTGGTACACCAGACTTGCACTTAGGCAATTTCATTAACTTAGCTGAATTACTCCTTGTTTATAGCAGTGGAAATGAGTGGAAAATTGAGGTCAGTGGGATAAGAAATAATCCTCCTATCCTGCCCAGCAAGAATGCTCTGGGTTTCAAACTAAGGTTTGGGTTTGTACGGGTCTCTTTGGCTTTTACACCATTCCTTACTCTGAAGAACTATTTTGTTGAGTTCACTCTCCTCAGTCTTACTTCTGTCTTCCCTCATGCTGCTTCTGAACTTGCTTTCTTGCCAGATCTAGCCAGGGTTAGCTGACAGCTTGTCAGCAATTCAGGATGTTGGGTGAGCCGCTCAGATAGCACTGATAAGAAATGTCAAGATCGCAAAAGTCCTTCAAATATGAGAATTTCTGTGTCATCATGACAAGT
Organism: Coccyzus lansbergi; assembly: GCA_033558105.1. NCBI lineage: Eukaryota > Metazoa > Chordata > Aves > Cuculiformes > Coccyzidae > Coccyzus > Coccyzus lansbergi. The sequence continues at coordinate 1,006,224 of JAUMJK010000160.1, forward strand.
GTCAGAAGTCCCAAATGATAGCAAAATGCACTGGGAAAGTAAGCAATCACACAAATAAGGCATTTTTCTCTCACATTCCTCCAACCCTGTAAACTAAAGGCATCACCCATTCACCTATGCGGAAAATACTTACCCCATCACATCACTTTCACCTACAGTGGAAGTCACCAATACAAACGCAGTCATGTCGGACCTCCTTCATGCTTAACCATTATTTTCAAAATGCTTTGGCTGAGATTTCACCTCTGTTTTTCTCCCTGACATCACTTAGTGGCCCACAGGATGCTTCAATTGCAACTTGACTGCACATGTATCTATGTACATATACACACATATAAGTATATATTAATGTACATATATGCGTATGTAGTATGAACATATAGAGATACATACATAAGGATTGGATGTGTGCATAAACATATATATACACACATGTCTATATATATATCCCATATCCCAGCACATGAACTCTTTTATATTGTTCTATTTAGGGTTTACATAATTGATAATAAGCCTGTTGTTCCCAGCTTTCAGCTGGAGATTTGTCACTTCACAGGGCTAAGTCCAGTCTCTGAGAAGAAATAACTTTAGATTAAAACTGGAGACAGGTTGAAAAGAAAGACAAACACTGAGACATAATCTGAATATGCACAAATGTCACTGCTAGTTATTTTTACACCCAGATGTCCCGCTGAGATGAATGGCGCAGAGTGCTACAAGGGTTCAATCTTTTAAAGGCAATGACGTGACTCCACCTCCACCAAGAGATTCATATTTCTCTCTGAAGCTCAGAGACTCAACGTGCTACCTCTTTTGAGCCAAATTTCTCCTTGGATCCACACTGCAGATTTCAGAAGTTGGAATAAGTTATCCTTTCGAGAATAAATTAGTTATTGGCAGGACAACTTTGGCAGCAGCTTAATCTTCCAATCAGTTTCTCTACTAGCATTCCTCTTGTCTGGAGAAAAGGGCATGTCCTTTTGGGTCCAGTGTTTCTCAGAGAGAGTTTGTAATGAGATTCAGCTTGGAGGGGGAAAGATGTGATGTTTTGTGTTAAACAGATATGTTCCTTCTCCACTAAGACCCACAGACGGTTTTGGTTTTGTTTTTTGGTTTTTTTTTTTTTTCATGAGAACAGGAGGAGTAGAAGAGGAAAAAGCCTCATTCAAATAACAGAAGGATCTGAATAACTACACACAGGACATTTTATTCTTTGCACCGTTGGGAGCAGCAGAGCTGCTGTATTTTCCATATAAGAGAATGGGTGATGGCTTTCTTTCCTAGCAGACCTAAAAATCCAGTCCATGGACAGTGCCACAACCCTACCCACTTAACCAGTCCACTCCTTTTTTTAACAGCTTTGCCACAAGTGAAGGGCAGGGACAGGTCCAGAAGGAGAGTGATAATAATGAGCTAACATAGTGGTTAAGTACACTGCTATTGCATATAGTGGCTCAAGGAAAGACAGGCATCCATATGTGCAACAGCAAAGAAAGGACAGAGTTCTCTGTGTGGGAAGAAGACAACAATCTTTTGGCATGGAGGACAAAGCAAAAGAAAAGTAAAAGGAAATGGAAAACTTCTTCCTCAAATATTTTTTCTTTTGTTTGATTTCTACTTGCATTTTTGTTTTCCTGGAGAATAAAAAACAAGCATAGAAAAGGGATTTAACTACTATATATTTAGTGCTTGAAGTGATCCACTGCTTTGCATGTAGCACACACCTTTAAGCGTAATTTGTTTTGACAAAGGAGGATTAAAATGCCTTTGTGACTCTGTCGATTTGGACATTTCTCTGCCTTTTCCCTCATGTGGTTCAAATGGCTTTTCTCATCCAAGCAGCTGCATTTTCCCTTCATGCTGCCAGGCTGCATGAGAGAACCTCAGTGTCCTCTCAGGAAAAAAGCAACCTGCACCTGGGTGCATGCACTCTCCCAGGGAGGTGAGCCCATCCACCCCAGGGTGCTAATACCCAGATTTCCCCTTCAGTCATGGCAGAAGGTGATCCTGGCTCACATAGACCCTATTCACAGCCCAGCCCCAGAGCACAGGGTTTATTTAGGAACTATGTGGCCTGAACCCCAAAACAAATCTCACTCTTTCTCTCCCCTCAGTCCAAAAAATAAAACCTCTCCTCAAAGTTTTATTAAAGATGAACACATAATGTAAGTGTGATTTCAGTCTCGTGTTTAAAAAGCATTGTAGATATTTATAAGCAGGGCTGGAACACCTCCCATATGAGGACAGACTGAGAGAGTTGGCATTGTTCAGTCTGGAGAAAAGAAGGTTCCGAGGAGACCTTATGGCAACTTTCCAGTACCTGAAGGGACTACAAGAAAGCTGGAGAGGGATTGTTCACAAAGGCTTGTAGTGATAGGACAAGGGGGAATGGGTATAAGCTGGAGTGGGGCAGATTTAAACTAGACATAGGGAGGAATTTATTTACTGTGGGAGTGGTGAGGCACTGCCATGTGTTGCCCAGGGAAACTGTGGCTACCCCATCCCTGGGGGTGTTCAAGGCCAAGCTGGATGGGGCCTTGGGCAGCCTGGGCTGGTGGGAGGTATTCCTGCTCATGGCAGGGTGTTTGGAACTCGATGAACTTAAAGGTCTCTTCCAACATAAACAATTCTATCATTCTGTATTTTGTTTCCCTGGGACAAACCTGAGGAGAGCGTTTTCCCTTCTGGAGAGATGGAGGATGTGTAAACCCCACTGGGCAATGGGGAGGGTCCAGATAAGGGTGAGGGGGATGGGATCCCTTTCTCAGGAACCCCTTGCCCCAGCTCACTACCCCTCTTCACCTGTCAGCCCGGGAATTTATTTTTGTGGCAAGAAGCAGGCATGACTGGCGTTATAGGCAGGGATGACACAGAGCCAAACAAGAGCTCTTCAAAACTGTCGTGATCTGGGAGACCTCCATGCAGCGGCAGAATTCATCTGAGTAGGGGGTGAAAAATAAAATAATAATAATAATAATAATAATAATGCTGCCACAACCACAACGATATAGAGGTTTGGCTGGTTTTCTTTTTAACAGACCAGCCTAGAGACTATGGGAGAGCTGGAGCTGAAGCTGGGGAGTGCGGGCTCTGGGACAGGGGGGGCTCCCGGGGCCATCCTCCCCCTGCAGGTGGTGCGGGACCGGAGCCCCCATCACCGGGAGCTCAGCGCCACCCAGCGGAGCCGGTGGGGGCTCCCCCGGGGAGCATCCCGGTGCCCGTGGCCCCCGGAGACACTGCAGCTCCAAGAGCCTCAAAGGGGCATCGTTTTGAATATTCACTTCTGGGGGGGGGGGTTCAAATATTTTTTTCCTCTTTTTTGTCTTCTTTCTTATTTTTTTTTCCGTGTCCCCTCTGCTCTCTTGCTGTGGGAGAGAGATGGATCTGCCCTAACGAATTTGGGAAAACGAGCAATAACGGCTTAAATACTGAGTCAGTATTTTAAAAAAAAAAAAACCACTGAGGGTGAAGGAAAAAAAATTAAATCCCTTGGAGGGTTTTTTGGCCCACACTTCGTATTTCCGAAAGGTCAGTGGTATCTTTTTGACGTTGATTATGTAGCTGTTGGTCTCAAGTATGCTCCCCTCCCCACCCTGGCGTGGTGTGCCAGGATTGTATTTGAAAGGGAGGAAGCAGATACCGAAAGTGATGGCTGATGAATTGTCTAAACCCTTCAGGGACATTTCTTGCGGGGTCTCGGAGGCAGTTCATCAATAAAAAGCCTCCCGGATGGAGGAGGGAAAAAGAGAAAGGGTGATGGAAGGAGTGGGGGGGGGGGACACGAACCCAGGAGGGGCTGTCGTCCCCTCACCCCCCCCAACCCTTCCCCTTTGATCCAGCGGAGAATCACAGCAGCCCAGGGTTTTGAAGGTGCCGCTGGAAAAAGACTGGGGGGTTAGGGATGCGGAACGGGGAGATATAGCCCGTAAATAGACACGTCCACACGCAAAAAAAAAAAAAAAAAGAGATGTAAAATCGGTTTTACCGTTTCCTGCCCCCACCACCTCGAGGGTCGCCGGTCCCTGGCAGGCTCGCTCCTCGAGGTGCGAGCTCGGGTTATTACTTTTTTTTTTTTTCCCAACCTCTGTTCGTAAATCACGCAATAAGCCGGCACTCAGTAACTCGGCCCTACCTTTGAGTGGGTCGTTACGTTTTATGGGCTTTACTTAAAAATTAATGAAAACCTCTCACGAAAGGAGAGGGGAGAGCCGGGGTGGGGGGTTGGGGGGGAGGAGGAAAGGAAACCTGCTCCTGATTAGCTCCTCAACCAAATGGTTTCAGCGGGGCTGGGGAGCCCGTCGTGTCCCCGGCCGGGGGCACGACGGGCTCCCCAGCCCCGCTGAAACCATTTATCTACCGATGAATTTTTCTACCAGCGGGATGTGCGGTGGGGAGGGGCTCCCATCTCTTTTTCTGCCTCTTCCCGAGCCAGCGAGCAGCCTGCCCTCCTCCCCAGGAGCAGCTCGGCAGCCCCTCCACACCTGCCCGGAGCTGCCTCTGCTCTCATCTCGAAACATCCCGCTTCTTATTTTAACCCTGTGCTTGTCACGTTTTATTTACACTGACAGAGGATGCTCGGAGACAAAAGAGTTTTGGTTTTTTTTTTTGGTTTTTTTTTTTTTTTTTTACGTCAAAAGATGTTTTATATTTTTGGAAGGGCTGTGTTTCCTTTTAGAGAGGTGACCTACATCCTGACCGCTCTAGGGGGTTTATTTTGATGCTCCGGGAAGTTCAGTTGGAGCTGTGCGGAGCTGGGAGGGGAGAAAAATCTTTAACTTTGTCATCTGGCATAGGAAAAGCAAAGCCTACCCAGACAAACACTTGGTGGAAGTACTTGGGGGGGGAGGGGGGGAGGACCGTAACACTTACAAAATCGGTGCTATAATTACACGCAGAGAGTGTCTTTGTGCAGGTATCTGCAAGGCAGGAGGTCTCCTCCATCAAGTTGCTTCGTTTCTGGGGATGAAGGTGGAAAGTAGCCTGAGACTACTGAAAGTAGCCTCCTCAGTAGCCTGAGGAGCAGCCCGCGGGGTCTCGGCAGACCCACCCTCAGCACCCCCAGCACAACCCCGCTGGGTGGAACTCGGCTTTGCTAAACCCTGGGCTTGGCGAGCTCCGGCAGAACGTGGGCAACTCAGGGTCCCGAGGTGTCTTTCTGCCCCAGCTCCCGGTGCAGCGCTAAGGATGGAATGGGATGCAGGAGATGGAGGCAGTCGCGGAAGGAGGAGGGCGAAGCGGGGTGGAGATAAGGGGTCAACGTGGCAATGAAATCTTAGGCTGTGGGTGCCCTTCTGGAAAATCTAAAAGCCGAGAAGCTCTCCTCAGCCTGCAGGAGAGACCAAACGCCGGGGAAAGCAGAACCTGTCCGAAGAGGGAGGAGAATATCATCGCACCCCTGCGCTCAGTGCTCGCTGCGGGACGCGCCTGGGATCCAGGGTCCTGCGTGTCCAGCGTGGGAGGGTTGGGTGGCGCCTCTTCTCCCACCTGCTGAGGCCGTTTCCCCCCTGGAAAACACTTCTCCAAAAGGCGAATAGGTTCTGCTTCTCGGCTGGTTTCTTGCCCAAACTTTGTTTCTCGCCCGGTCTGCCTCTCCGCCCTCAGCCACCCAACAAAGCCTCCCCGGACAGAGCTGGGGGGAAAGGGAAAAGTGCAGCCCTGCTAGTTCACGGTGATTGCATTCACGGAGGTGTCCTGACCTGGGCTTAGCTCCCCTTACATCTAGGTACTGCCCAAAAAAATCCCAAGGTATCTTCAAGGGCAGAGAGCCAAACCCATCTGGCAATACCTGAGATAACCGTCTACAAAACGCTGAGAGAGGGATGCTCCTTCTCTGCGGGTGTTTTTGGGGTCGGCCGGATTGTTTTTCCCTCAAGGAGAGGTAGGCCCTTGTGTCTGCACTGGATGTCCTTGTCTGCCCTTGAGATGGGAGGTGTTTCGGCCCCTCGAATACCGTCTCCCCTTTTCCTCTGCCTCGGGAAAGGAAAGAGAGAGCAACCCTTCAACTGGAGCTGGGAAGAAGGGTCCTGACTGCAGGGAGACGCCTGCTACCCATTGAGTACACAGGGGGGGAAAAAAGTGTGTGGGGGGGGGGGGAATAAAAAGCCGAAAAACCTCTCCAAACAAACACCGGGATCGCACGGCTACTGCCAGAGGTCCCGAGAAGTCAAGAGGTCTGGGAGCAGGACCAGTGCGGGTCCCTTCCCTCCCGACCTGGCTGCATCCCCCTCGCTCGGCTCCTCCAGCTCCTTAAAATGCCCGCGTGCCCCTCATGCGGAAAGGGGTCGCTTGTCAGCCGCTGCTGATGGAGATCTAAATCCAGGCACCCCTCAACATGACGGGCGGAGGAAAATCCTCCAGGGCTTAAGGAAACGCACTTTTACAGTACTGCAGGGATTTGTTTAAGTTTCAGTCTCGGGTTTAATTGAAAAAACGCTTCTCATCTGCAGGACCTCAGAGGAGAGGAAAGAGCCTGAAGCATACAGTTAAAAAAAAAAAAAAGACAGAGAGAAGAAAAGAACAGGAAAAAAAATTAAAAAGAGAGAA